>CP139505.1:300704690-301304690 GCA_021014915.2 Artemisia tridentata subsp. tridentata | reverse complement strand
ATCAGTTATTAATTTATAAAAGATGAAGAATATAAGTTGTCAATTCATAAAAGCTGAAGGGTATAAGTTGTCATTATATGAAAGTTTAGGGGTATAAACTGTCAATACTTGAAACTATAAGGGTATGAAATGTAACATTTTATATTATTTTGGGAAATATACTTTTGGATCATTTTTGATAAAAACTAATAAACGGGATGCTTATATTAACGAACAAACGAACATTAAAAATGAGATGTGATGAATATTAACATCCACTAACTTTTGAAGAGACTTCATGTTGTCTCATTCAGGAGTTAACTATCAACACGACATTTGTTATTCAAATGCTAAAACTTGACATATTCACATAGGTTGCGTGTAGGAGTAGTTTATTCATCGTACTTGATTTACTTTCAAATCAGACTACTGTAACACCAAGGTGAGTTTATAGTCCCACTTTTATACGTTTTCCAAACTCGTGGGGAGATACATGCTACAAACCCAAACACAAGTATTTTTCTGTATGCCACCCTGATTGATATTGCTTAAGTTTACACTGTTGCCACTAAAAAGACCCTCACATCATGAGCCATTAATCACTTGAGAGTGAACGCGAATATAGTGAATAGATCTATTGGCAGTTGACGCCCCATTTGTGTTGTTGGATAAGTAGCCAAATGCACTTTATTTGAGAATAAATAGGAAAATGACAAGCTCCTGCCCGAGGGCATTGTTACTTACATCAACTATATGATGTATGTAATTAACATCATTATTATGATGTCCCACTGTTCAGGTTTGCGTGTCATGAGGCTTAGGGCAATATACTGTACAACAATATTATTGTTTTACCACTACTTAACTTGTGTTCAACCAACTGACTATTATGCAAACACTATGGATTCACTCAACATTTGTGTTGACTTTTTAACATATTTTATCTCAGGTAACTAAAGCACAATTTGGCACGGAGTGGCTATGGACTTTCTTATAAAAAAGGTGTCCATTTTGTTATCATTCAGACTATATATATATGTATTTCAATAACTCCCGCTGGGACCTCTCTATGTAAAACTCTGATTAAATAAATGAATGATAACTATTTTATCTAAAACATCTCTTTTTGGGTCTTTTTCTATTATTATGACTGTGATACCTGAAGTAACACCCCAACTCTACACTGGAATAAAATTAGTGAGTTAACTCATTCTAATAACTAAAACCGGTTTGGTATCACCTTGGTTTGGTCTTGTGGTCGCGTCGTGGTCAAGCCGTGAGCTTAAGCTCATGACAGAGGCTTTTTGTGTCATTGTTGAGTCGAGTTTTGTGGTTGTCGAGTCTTGGTTATGCGTCGTGGAGCTTTGGTCGCGTGGATTAATTTTTTTTCGTTTTGTTATTGCTATTGTTGTGGTCAAGATTAGAGTTAGGGTTAGATTAGTTTGGGTTGAGATTTGTGATTGTTGAGGATTCGTAGCTGAGAAGGACCAAGGGTCCGTTTGGTTGATTGGGTTCGCCACGGCTCGAAGCCATGATGATGATGATGGGATATTGCTGTCATTTTTGATATTGTTGGACTTGAGACATTATTATTGTGAGCTTATAATTAAACTGCGATGATTTGAGCAAGCCGAGTAACACCGAGACTTTGTAGTCTCGGCATGGTCTCGACAAGCCAAAAGTGGATATTAGATTATATTTGGACTATTGAGATATGTGAGGTTGACTTATTGACCCGAGTATAGCATATACTCGGAATGGTGACTCGAAATATGAGATAACTCATTATATAATTAATTTGGAAACTTAAATGATAAAAGTAAAAGAGGAGAAATGTTATTAATAAATAATAGCTTTAAAATATTAATTAACGATTAATTGGTTACTTAATATTTTGGAGTTAATTGGGAAATATTAAAGGGATAATTACTAATTTAGACCAAGCACCCAAGTGAATTTCTTTTTCTGCCCCAAGATCGGAAAATATTTAATTATCCAGGGCATTTTTTTGGGCAACTTACATGTACAAGTGACAAGTGTCACTTTTCAGCCCATTTTTTGGGCAACTTTTCCATTTTTGGGCAACTGGGGACACGTGTCATCATATGGGGCGAGTTTCCCAGTTGCCCGGGGTACGGGGCAAAAATGGAAATTACCTTGGGTACTTGGTCTATATTAGTAATTATCCCAATATTAAATGACATATAATGTGTCATTCAAGCCTTTTAATAAAAGAAAATGGTTAACCAAAACAAAAATAGAATACATACGAGTTATTTAATGTTTCGAGGGCATGCCTATCGAGGAACACCATTTATAGAAATATTGATGTTATATTGAATTAGTGTCGAGTTACGGATCAGTTGACATTAATATACCCGACCCAAATGGTTATCGGACTTATTGGGTTGACGAGCCCAATAAGGGCCCAATAAGCATGTCGGAGGAAACTTATTAGTGAACAACTTATCCTTATGGCTTATCGAGTATTGTGATTTAGTTTTTGGATTAATAAGTAAAACGAAGGAATTGCTAGACTTATCGAGTTTACGAATTCGATAAGAACCCGACAATTCATCCGAATAACTTATTGAACTTTAAACTTAATCATTTGACCTTGACCTTGTTCTGTGAGTCGTTTATGTTTTGGTCATTTGTTTTGGAGTGAGTTCACTTGAGTCCATGTTGTGTCACCACTGCAAACACAATGATACCAAACGCTAATAAACGGATATAATAAGGAGTTTTTGGAATAAAAAATGGGATATACTTGGGAATAGTCGATTTATAGAGATTTATAATCTTTTGAATTAGAGGTTAAGATAAGTTTACTATAATAGGTTGTGCCGGGTCCGCAGTGCTGCGACATTCTAGCTGCCGTAGTATCTTCTTCTGTTGTGTCATTTCTCGTGTGACTTCTTGAGGTGAGTTCATAGCCCCACTTTTACTTTAATAATGTTTTATTAAATTTGGGGTGAGAGAACAAGCCAATTTTTTTATTTTGGACCTGTGTCATTTTTAAATGCTTAATATTGTTTGTTATGTTAGCTAGCTACAGATAGATTATATATATGCTGCAATGTGTAGAGTTATTATATCACAGCTGCAATTGTGTAGGGTATAATAACATGTCTACTAGTGTAGGATAGTACTATAGCGTGCACCTACAGGAATTTATGCCGGATATTGATATGAGTTTGAGATGTTGCTGATGCCTTAGTCTAGTATAACAAACTTATGAGCATTTCGGTCCATTTTACGTATTGTTTTGAGTCTAAACCTATGAACTCACTAGCGTTAGCTGACCTTTTAGCATGCTTTCTCAGGTACTAAGTAATGTCTTTATTGATGATTAATTTGGATGGGAAGCTTGGCATCAGTCAGACTCTGATAAAATATATGGCACCTATCTTTTATTTATTTGGGCTTACTACATACATTTTGGGAATAAATGTAAACCTTAATTTGCGACTTTAAATGTTTTAATTAATTTGGATATTGTTATTTCGTTCTTATAATCGTGTTGTGTGCCAATCCTAGTAGCACCTCGAAACTTTGATAAGTCTTCCGCAGTATTTTGGGGGTGTTACATTGGTTGTAACACCCCCAAAAACGTTTTGCAGCGGAAGATAATGTATTCACAAGTAAAGTGTCTGTGAGAAATAAACGCTCAGTAAAATAGTATTAAATACTTTACGCTAAGTATTTATATTAGTAACGGTTACATGATACGGTGTATATATAAATGTGTTTATATATATGTTTAGTTAATAGATGATAAGTTGGAAAAAGTCTATAATTTTCTTTTCTATAAATTATATTATCTAGTTTTCGTAGTTTGGTCTAGTTTTTGTGAAAATAGACTAAGTATAAGAATTTGACAATAATCGGGCATGACCTGGTCGTAAATATTAATTTCCCTTTATAAATCAATTGCCTAAAAAATATCCCATGTCAAAATATAGTTTATATAATATTCTAACTAATTAAAATGTTTAGTATTATTCTTGTTGAAAATATATTAGCCAACCCCTAATAGTTCAAGTACCATTTGTGAAAAATTGTCCAAAAGAAATAAAAAAAAAAATGACAATTGCAGGGTTCGAACCCCTGACCTCAGACTTAACAGCCAACACTCCAACCATCAGACCAGCCCATCTTTTGTGTTATGTTATCCAAACGTTCTGCTTAAATGCTATCCACTTCTGTGTAATATCTTTGCATGAAACAAAGACAGTGTGTGCGTGAGTGTGTATAAGTTTTGTGTTTCTTCTTGTTTCCAGTCCAGAACTGAGCTTCAAGCCAATATTCAAGTGAGTCTTTTAGCTTGTGAATCAGCTCATGGCTACGACGAGGAGACCAAAATAGGCTCACATAAGTGACACGACTTGTGTGAGTTTTACAACTCATAGAACAAAAAAAAAATCCAAACGTTTAATACACGTCGTATAACTTTCCAAGTTCGAAAACAGGCACTTTTACGTAAGTTAGTTTATTAATAAGCGAAAGGGTTATGGGTTGCACCTTATGGCCCTTTTATGGTTCGAGTTATGTTCGGTTTGGGTTTTGTTTAACACCCGATGAGATAATAAGCCATAGGCTTTGAAAAGTAAGTTATACAACTTTAAAATAAGCTACAAATGAGCAATAATAGTCGAGTAAACACATGTCGCGAGAGCCAAGACTTTTCCTTTCACGTTTCATTTTCGGTTTCGTTGTGGTCATTTAAAGTTCAAAATGTCAACAAGCTCGACATGAGGTGTGAACCAAGAAAGAACCAAGTACCCAACCTTGCTTGTATACCAATTTACCCAAGCTTTTCCAAAGACCTTTTAGTATACTTGTAACTTGTGTGTTTACTTTTATAAGTTTGAATGAAATGTGAAGAAATATGTGAGTGTGTCGTATGTCTTATAAGGACCAAAAGAAAGATGATTTTTTGTTATTAACTTATGGTTAATACTCAACATAGATACATGCATCTAGATTACACACTAATTTAAGTGGTTTTAAGATGAAACAAGCAAAGTTATGGGTTGTTTTGAGGACCCTTCAGCCGATAGGCATAGGAGGGGAAAAGGGAAGTCACATCTTGTCCTTTAGATCTAATACACCATGGTTTAAAGGTTTACACAATATGTTTTGATGGCATGTGGGGAACATGAGATGACATGTTGTACTTATAGAAGAAAATGGTGTGTTTGTCGTGGCTGTCGATGGAGAGCAGAAAAGAAGGACAAAAGGGACTTATGTATTTGTCATTCAAGAAGTCTTATAATGCTAATGGTCCAATGGGTAAAGTGGTTATCCTAGTTTTAATAAGTTTAAATACCATTTATTAGTAAAAGTGGGGTATTTGTGTGTAATATGTGCTATATATGGGCGGTATTTAAAAGCAAGTGATGGAGGAAATAGGTTTTTGATTTCTACGAAGGGTATTTCGTGTCCCGTTAAGTTTAAACATGATTCGCGATGTCCCGGTTTGACACTTATGAGTAAAAATGTAATAAATACATTTTTAAGAGTGTTTTTATGAAGGTGATATAAAAACATTAATATGGACTCGAACATGAGTTTATTTAATTATTGCCATGACTAATCAAGTGTCGGTACGCATGCGAGCTTATTTGAAATGAAATGTGAGTTACGAAACATAGTTAGTTGACGAATACAATTCATAGTTGTATTGTTTAAATAATAAAAAATTTTAACGTGAAAATGGTTAATTAAACCTTCATAATAAATTACTTTGTGTTTAACGATAATTAATGACTAGGTAAATTACGGGTTATTACAGTACCTACCTGTTAAATACAATTCCGTCTAGGAATTCTAAGCTGTGATAGTTGTCGGGGTTGTCTCGGGAAATAAGCGTGGGTAATTGGCACAAATTTGATCTTCACGCTTCCAGGTGTACTCTGTCAGGGGATGTATCATGACTTATATTGTTGTGCTAGTGGTTTGAAATGAACGAGTCAATCAGATATTATGTCATGAGGTGCTTTCCTTGGTTACAAGTGAAATTTGTGTATTAATAAGGGAATCTAATCGCAGGGAACGAGTGGGTAACTTGTTTAGAGATAAAACGACGTCAAGACTTGGTAGATTGTTGTCTATAGTTTCAGGCAGAGGTGCATGATTCTCTTCTAGGGTTTGATTTACTTCCAAAAGAAAATGTTGGTTATTCTGTTTATGAGGCAATAGCATAAAAACACTTTTCATAGAAGTAAATGGTCTACAAGAAGTTTGTAAAATATTTTATAAAATGATTTGTAAAACAGTTTATAGAGTAATAGAAAAACAATTTTTTATTTGCAAAATAATAGCAAAACTGTAGTGTAGTTTGTGATAGAGTTGAAAGACAGCAAATCGGTTTATAAAGTAGCTTGTGAAATGGTTTGTAAAATAGTTTATAGGACATTAGGAAAAGCGATTCATTGTTTATAAAAGAGCAGTAAGGTAAAAAATTTGATTTTATGATATAGTAGTAAGACATTTCGTAGGGTGTACTGTAAAATAATTGAAAACAGTTCGTATGTTACTAGTGACACAGTGTATTATTTTATAAGAGGGTAGGAAGATAACTGGTATTCCCGAGAAACGAGTGAAAGATTAGGGGTTAGTTCTAATGAACACGGTTTAGATTATTCTATAAGGTCTTAAGGTTTCTGTTGGATTTCAAGTCGATCTATTGTATGTTTCTAGACCTTGTCAAAGGTTTACTGGTCATTTAATTGTTTACTTCCATCAAGAGGTTCTCCTCATAGGTGCTATGGAGGGTCGTTCCTAGAACGGCTAGTGATTTAATCCTGTTTCAACAATTGGGTGTACGGTTTGGGGTAGAGGTGATTGTAACATAACCGGTAATAGTAAGTATAAGTCAATAATATAAGTTAAGTAATGTTTAAGTGGTTATGCATCATCTGCTAAGCAAATCTCTATGCATGGTGCTGGTAAAATGTTGGTACGGGGGCGTAAAGTAATAAAGTGTAAAATGGTCTGTTTTGAGAGCGTAGTATTGCAATGAGTAAAGTGTTCCGTTTAAAAGATAAAGTATTGTAGTGAGAAAGTATTGTGATGCCAGTGGTGTTGTATGTAGAAGTAACCTTTATAAACTTTTATGATATTCAATGCTCGTAAACATATGCACACCTTTTACCGTTCTCAGAAATCAAATAAAGAATCAACCGGACATAACCCCATTATAACTACTTCGAGTATCACAAAATTCACCTCTGAGTCGGACATAGGTGATTAGACTATGTCCTACTGTCCCTTGTTGAATATAGGTGATCAGACTATATTCACCCGAGGTTCAATGAACTTTAAAATACTCGGCTTAGTTATACTAGTAATATGCCCTTTAAAAAAAAGCTGTTTTGAAAGGCTAGGACAAGTGTCTAAACTCAAGGTCGAATGATGAGATTACGTAAGGAAATGGCGTAATGCTATGATAGGGATGATATGTAAGCATAAGTATATGGAAAAATACTTATTGTAAATAGCAAAAACAAGTGGATATAAATCATCCAATAGTAAGACACACATCTCATCAAGTATATCGGTAAACAACGTCACAAGTGTGGCATCAGCTTGGCAAGCAGGCACGTGGTGGTCATAGGGTTAAGTTTGTGTAAAACTAGCTATAGTCCAGGTTTTTAAAATATACCCAGTTCTCTATAACCAAGGCTCTGATGCCAATTTGTAACACCCCAAAAATGTTTTGCAGTGGAAGATAATGTTATTGGGGTGCTATTCAATTGGTATCACAACACAAAGTATAAAGAACAGTTCTTACCTCAACTGTTTAGAAGAAATTTCATTGTCAAAAGTATTTTGTTTACATCCTTCAAAAATAGTGCGGAAATATAGGCCAATAAGAGGATTTATGCGGTCCCAAATGATTATCAGAGTCATCTATGACCATGCCATGCCATTTTCCAAGCACCTCCAAAAGTAAGTTATCACCTTAGGAACCTGAGAATACATGCTAAAAATGTCAACACAAAGGTTGGTGAGTTCATAGAGTTTATAAGTAAAACAGTTGATTTCATTAGTTTCAAGTTTGGGTGATATTTGTTAATAAATACAAATATTGATAAAATGAGTAGTGGGTTACGTTGTTATACAACCATAGTTCATCTGTTTGCCCTAATCGGGTCAATGGTTGAGTGAATCCATTGTCTTTGTATAATAATCAGCTGAACACAAGTTTCAAGTGTAATAGACAGTGGGCCACGTGTTGCACCCATAAATTCAGTGGTTGCAGTACCGTATCATTACAGTATCGAATTTTTGCTTTAAGTCTCATGAACTCAAACATTAACGTGGGTGATATCAAAAAAATGATATAAGTAACAGACATCATAAAAATGATGTAAGTAACAGTGCCCCCGTGTAGGAGTTTACCAACTTCCTATTATTCTTTAAATAAAGTGCATTTGGTTACTATTCCGGCTAACACAAATGGGGCGTCAACTGCCAATAGATCTATTCACTATATTTGCGTTCACTCGCAAGTGATTAATGGCTGATGATATGACGGACTTTTAGTGGCAAAAGGGTGTCTTAGGCAATAACAATCGAGATAGCATACAGAAAACTACTTATGTTCAGGTTTGTAGCATGTAATATGTTTCAATAAACTAATAGAGTATATCATCAACCGAGTAAAATGTTTAAGGTAAACGAGTAAAATATGTAAGTAAAACGAGCATGTATCTCCCCCAAAGAGTTCAAAATAAGTAAAAGAGGGGCTATGACTCACTTTAGAAATAAGTTGTCTGAAACGATAAGTCGAGTAGCAATAGTGTGTGGCACCGACATGCGACTTAAGTTTACAAATTTGTGTACTCATGACGCAAGGTGTTTAAGTAAATTTAAGTGTTTACAAGTGGTTGTGTTTAATATTTCTTATGTGGCAGAGTTTACGTTTAAATCATTTCAAAACATTTGTAAGTGTTGGCTCTTGGACGAACTGGACAAGTAGCTTTATATAAAATAGTATTCAAGACGGATAAGTCTCTGGTTCGAGAATAACCGAAAGACTTCATACGGAAAGTATTCACAAGTAAAGTGTCTGTGAGAATTAAACGGTCAGTAAAATAGTAATAAATACTTTACGCTAAGTATTTATATTTGTAACGGTTACGTGATACAGTGTATATATAAATGTGTTTATATATATGTTTAGTTAATAGATGATAAGTTGGAAAAAGTCTATAATTTTATTTTCTATAAATTATATTATCTAATTTTCGTAGTTTGGTCTAGTTTTTGTGAAAATAGACTAAATATAAGAATTTGACAATAATCGGGCATGACCTGGTCGTAAATATTAATTTCCCTTTATAAATCAATTGCCACAAAAATATCTCATGTCAAAATATAGTTTATATAATAGTCTAACTAATTAAATTGTTTAGTATTATTTTTTTTGATAAGATATTAGCCAACCCCTAATAGTTCAAGTACCATTTTTGAAAAATTATCAAAAAGAATAAAAACAAAAATGACAGGTGCAGGGTTCGAACCCCTGACCTCAGACTTAATAGCCAACACTCCAACCATCAGACCAACCCATCTTTTGCGTTATGTTATCCAATCGTTCTGCTTATATGCTATCCAGTTTTGTGCTATATCTTTGCATGAAACAAAGATAGTGTGTGCGTGAGTGTGTATAAGTTTTGTGTTTCTTCTTGTTTCCAGTCCAGAACTGAGCTTTAAGCCAATATTCAAGTGAGTCTTTAAGCTTGTGAATCAGCTCATGGCTACGACAAGGAGACCAAAATGGGATCACATAAGTCACACGACTTGTGTGAGTTTTACAACTCAAAGAACAAACAAAAAATCCAAACGTTTAATACACGTCGTGTAACTTTCCAGGTTTAAAAACAAGCACTTTTACGTAAGTTAGTTTATTAATAAGCTAAAGGGTTATGGGTTGCGCCTTATGGCCCTTTTATGGTTCGAGTTGGGTTCGGTTTGGGTTTAGTTTAGCACCTGATGAGATAATAAGCCATAGGCTTGAAAAATAAGTTATACAACTTTAAAATAAGCTACAAATGAGCAATAATAGTCGAGTAAACACATGTTGCGAGAGCCAAGACTTTTCCTTTCACGTTTCATTTTTGATTTCGTTGTGGTCATTTATAGTTTAAAATGTCAACAAGCTCGACATGAATGTCGATTTAGAAAACAATGATATGCCATTTTTCATAAGTATTAAGCGTGTTAAAGATTTCCACCACACAATCTTAAACACAACCCTATTCTTTTGAATGCATGAGAGTCGAATGTATATATACATGGGTGGTGTAGGGTGAACATGTTTGTCGAGTGTGTAGCTTATGAAGACTCATTTAGTTTGTTTATAAAGGCATATATCTCATATGAGGACATGCTTAGATTTCAAAAATAAGAATGATATACAAGTTTTGGATATGGAAAACCTTACAGTGGTGATAAAGAGGAGGTCGAATGAGGTATGAACCAGGAAAGGACCAAGTACCCAACCAAAGACCTTTTAGTATACTTGTAACTTGTGTGTTTACTTTTGTAAGTTTGAAAGAAATGTGAAGAAATATGTGAGTGTGTCGTATGTCTTATAAGGACCAAAAGAAAGATGAGTTTTTGTTATTAACTTATGGTTAATACTCAACATAGATACATGCATCTAGATTACACACTAATTTAAGTGGTTTTAAGTTGAAACAAGCAAAGTTATGGGTAGTTTTGAGGACTCTAAAAGGGAAGTCACATCTTGTCCTTTAGATCTAATACACCATGGTTTAAAGGTTTACACAATATGTTTTGATGGCATGTGGGGAACATGAGATGACATGTGATGAAGCGAAAAGTGTACCGCTTTTAGGGGGTCATTTAAGCCTTAAATCGTATTTATTTGATCAAATATTGCCCTAAATCGTTCCTTTTGTCATTTTAGGTACTTTGGAGAAGAAATCTGGAAAAGGAAGCATTTTGGACATTTTTGGAGCATAAAAGTGAAGAAAACGACAAAGTCTCAAAATCGGCTGGAAAAGTACCTGTGACGGCGTCAAGCACCATTGTGACGCCGTCAACCCTTGACGCGCCAGAGAGGATTTTGGATGATTAAAAGGGGACGGCGTCAAGAAGGCCATCAAGAAACCCTAACCGCGGCGAGGTGACGGCGTCAGCTCTATAACGTGACGCCGTCAGATCTGATTTTCTATATATATTCTCATAATTTTTAGTCATTAGTGTGCAACTTTGTGAGGAGAAACCCTAAGACGATTTTTCTGCTACTTTTAAGGGTTTTATACCCTTGGATCTCCCATTTCAATTGAAGATAAGTAATCAATTAATCATTCAATATGTCTATGTGTTGTTTGATTATATCTTGTTCTTGTCTTTTATTTAACATGCTAGGCTAGATTTATCTTGTGTTTGCTTAGATCTAATGAAACCTAACTATTGATTATTGGTTGTTGGTGTGTTATTAATTGTATTGGATGATTGTTTATCGATGTTAGGCTTAAGAAAACTGGCTAACCTCCTATACGGTAACTTGCTTGAACGTCTTAAGAAACATGAACCAATGCGTACTAAGGTTTTTATGGTTGTATTTAATGCATGAGCGAATTCTAGTGATCCCATGTTAGGAGCTTCTTAGCCGGCTCGACATAGGAGTGAAGTAGGAGCTTATAGAGTTGGGGAAGTACGTACGCCACCCCACGATTGGTATTAAGGAATACACCCGTCATCCACACAATTAATACACACTAATCAACCGGTAAAAGATAGTTAGGGAGTAAGGAAATCTAAGTAAACACATTTCTCTCCATATAAGTTCCACAACCTTTTTATTTTCAGTTATTTTATTTTATTTGCAATTGTAGTTATTTGGGTTAGTTGACTAGCAACTAATTCCGCCCACTCCTTCGAACCCGAGATTTTACTTGCTTTTATAAAAATATAAAAAAATATACAAAAAGAATCTCCCCTCACCCTTAGACCTATTAGAGTAGTTTTTCAATCCTAACGACACTATTCCCCTAGAGAACGATCAATCCCCCGGTACTTGCCACTACACTATACTACATCGGTCAGGTACACTGCCTGGTGGGGATTGCAAGCCTCTTGAGATCCCTCGAGAGGTAAAACCTGTTGTAAGGTCGCAAAACCACGCATCAAGTTTTTGGCGCCGCTGCCGGGGAATAGTTATTGTTTTGGTTGAATTTTTATTTTATTAGGTCTACTCACTAGATTCCTTTCTAGTGAGATTTTTATTTTATTTTTCTAGGTTTTCTTTAGTCTATCTTTTTTCTTCGTTTCTTTGTTCGTAACCATTACCATCCGACATCATGGAAGGTGGTAATATCCTCGATCCCAACAACCCACCACCACAACAACACCCACCTCCTAGAGCCCGTACCTTAGGAGACTACTCCCGTCCTAGCCACCATGGCTATCGAAACACCATTGAGCTCACTCAAGGAGCCAATGTCACTCCCTTGCGATCCGACACCATCCGGTTGGTGCAAAGCGGATGCGCATTCCATGGACTTCGTTCCGAAGATCCTAATCAACATCTCAAGGACTTTCTCAAAATCGTTGATTCCATAGACCTTGATGTTGCCACTCGAGAGACGACCCGACTGCGTCTCTTTCAATTCTCTCTACGGGACCAAGCTAGTCAATGGCTAGAGCGTCTACCCGCAGGATCCATCACCTCTTGGGATGATCTCACCACTCGTTTCCTTGCTCAGTTTTTCCCACCAGGAAGAACTACCAAGTTAAGGAAGGATATCTTGATGTTCGAACAACGTCGAGGCGAAACCCTATATGGGGCATGGATTCGATTCAAGGACTTACTCCAAAAAGTCCCTCATCATGGCATAGATCTCTGGCTTCAAATTCAAATCTTCTATGACCATGTTGACTACCACACCAAGCGTGCCATCGATCGAGCCGCCGGAGGCAGATTGCGTGATAGAAACGCCGAGGAATCATGGGAGATCATTGATGAGCTCGCATCCGACGATGATGAATTGTGGCAAATTTCCCACGACGTACACTCGGCGGTCAACACACATTCATTGCCCGATAAAGCCAACCAAATCACCGAGGAAAGCGTTAGTGAACTTGAGAAGAGGGTTGCATATCTTATGGAAAAACAAAAGAGACCCTTAAGTCCACAAAAAGCAACAGTTAACTCTGTCTCAAGCGTTAAGCAAATACCATTGTCCAAATCACCCCTTAGGGAAAATACTACACCCTTCTATAAGCTTGCTCAACCCAACTCACCACCTCAAGAACTTAGTCCAACATTCGAAGCTCGAATGGGTGAATACATGTCACAACACTCCGAACGGTTGGCAAAATTTGAGGAAGCCATCTACAAACAGAAGGAGGAGATGGAAGAGAAGATGGCGGAGATGATGGACCTTTTGAACGAATACACAAATACAAAAGCTCCTGAAAAAGTGCTGGTGCGGAATGACGTTGAAGTTCCCAACACTAAATTTGTCAAAGCCATCTCCATCGTCCAAGAGGGCGAGAATGAAGAGAGGGGGAAGTTGATAACTATGGAAGTCAACAAAATCGACCTCGTCCCACTTAATGCTTGGAAACGCCAATGCCTGTAATTGCGGTTCAGACAAAGGAAAGGAGACGCCCTCCAAGGAGCGCCAAATGATAGAACCGCCAAGGTCACAACAAGTGAGGCATCACTTGAGGCACAAAATAAACAAGGAGACCATAAATGATTGGGTGAGAAACTATCGACGTACTCATCTACCAAGCAAGGAGTCCAAGAAAATGAAGCCGGATGATGAATCCGACACATTACCCGGAGGGCAATTGTATGAGAGCCTCATAAGACAAAAGTTAGTGGAAAAGCAGGAATTCTACGGGGTCTTCGAAATACCATGCAGCATTGGAAAACTCAAGTATCTGGATGCGGTAGCTGACCAAGGTTCCGACGCAAATTTGATGCCTTTATCCGTTTATGTCCAGTTAACCGACGAACTGCCATCCATCACCCGTACTAAACTCTCCTTTGCAAAACATTCTTATGAGTACCCGTTAGGAATTGCAGAAGATGTGTTGGTCAACGTTGCCGGATTCCTGTATCCGATCGACTTCATGATTATTGAAAGAAATGATATGAATATGCCAATAATCCTTGGGGCACCCTTTCTCGCTACCACTAGGGCACAAATCGATTACGAAAATAGTACCATCCAAATGAAGAAGGGAAAGAAAACAATAAACTTCCCAACGATCCCATGTCATATACGAGATGTTGCTCTACAAAAGAAGATGGAGGCGAACCCCAATATAATCCGTGGTAATGTTCGAGAGAAAATCCTTGCATGGGAGGCAAGGATTAAGAATTACAATGAAAATGAGATTAGAGAATGTAAGGGTGGAAATAACGATTATATTGAGGCTGATGAGCAGACCAATAACCCCGTTGAATTTACAAAAGGAGACTCAGTGCTCCTAAGGCATTCAGAAACAAAAGCACCTACCGATGAACCAAGTCCCTGGTGGTACGGACCATTCACAATTAAAAGTCTACATCAAGATGGGGTAGTAAGCTTGACCAGCAAGGGAGGAGGAGTGACCGCGAATGTCGAACGATTGAAACATTACCATCCTGATAACAAGGATTATATCTATCAGGGATACGTCATAATGCGAGATGATGGAGTCACGTAATGTACGGTGACTTTGAGTCTAGCTACAAGACTCGTTAATAAAGAAAAGCGCTTCTTGGGAGGCAACCCAAGCTTTATTTGCTTTGTGTGTTTATTTATTTGCTTCCGTATGTATGTTTAATTTTTATTATTATTGATTCATGTTCGAAACTAAATTGTGAAAATGCTTTATCTTGTTTTTAACTTCGTCTTAACTACATATAAAGGTATTTTGCAAAAGATAAGTGTAAGGGAAATCCAAATCGGTTTATTAGAACAAATGAACATGAATCATAACAATATTAAATTAACATACATATTAGTAATTGTTTGAGTCAAATGCTTGTATCGAGTCATAATGATATTTTGCAGGATTTCCAGGAAATAAGGATTGAGTTTTTCCAGAAATTTTCCGGAAACTTAACATGAAAAATCTGTCAGATCACTTCTGACGGCGTCGGACCCCAGTCTGACGGCGTCAGGAACAGTTTTCTGGAATTTTTTTTTTGAAAGTTTTGTTTTTCTTCCGGAATCATAAAATGCTTTATTAAATCTCTAACTTATAAACTCCAGGAATCTGCAAAATAATCATTCCACAAGCATTATATCCTTATACAGATTTATCCCGCCGATGTTATGCAGGTTTTCGTGTTTGTTTTCTCAGGTTTAACAGGTTATTTTGGACAAGGAGATGTATGTGGAATCAAGCTTTTGGCGCTGCTTTAGTCTTGAAGCTTCAACATTACCTTGGAAGAAGATCTAACCATGTTACCTCTTTATCCACCGAGCGAATCTAGTTATTTGAACATTGGGGACAATGTTCATCTTAAGTGTAAGGGGGGGTAAAGTACGATACCTTAGAGAATGCTATTACGCTTGATTTTTCGTTTGTTTAATGGTAGATGTGTAATAAAACTGAGAGAAATACCTGTTAAGGCAATTTTAGTGCCAAATTTAAAATTTTTTACAACATATAGGAGTGAAACTTTGGTCTTAATGAGCGTCTCACGGATAGGAGTTATATGACTAGCACAAAACCGTACCACTAAAAAATTTTCCACCCCCAAATATGTGAGGTTCGCCCCTAGAATTGGTAGGAAAAGCATTTATGCTATGATGTGTGTACCGGTAGCACTTAGATTCTAGAACTTGCGTTAGGACCATTCCGAGGCCACAAGTGAGACTACATTCGTGTAGTTATATTTACTACATGATAAGAGGCATTAGGATTAACCCATTGTTTTACACCTGTGTTTTTGTTATAATTACATTGGCTACATTGGTCAAGTAATTCTCCCACACCCTTTGCGTTGTACTCATTTTTAGTACACGATACCCCTAGTACACCCCTCAGAGCCTATCTTTTCGTTTCTAACTTTAAGCATTTTACTTAAAGTAAGAACTTGTTTACACCCCACTTAAATGTACACCCAAATCGCCTTAGCCTACCTTGTATGCACTCATTTTTAGTGCATTATTGTGACAACATTTGTTTAAACCCCAAGTTAATTATCTAATTGATTACATGGTTGCTAAGTCGAGTCATATCCTTGTATATATTGTTTTGGGACGATTGGGACTCATGGGTAAAGTACTAGTGTAATGGAGTAATGGGGAAGAACAACATTATTACCCCCATATGTGCTAAATATTTTAAAAGTACTCCAAGTGTTTCGATTATCTTAATTCGAGTCATTAGAATAGTTAATTGTAAAGTTATGTAAAAGTTCAAATGTAAGGGATACAACCCCCCTACGATGTATTATTTTGGATGGTAGGGCAAGAGTGTATGCACACACACAAAAAAAAAAAAAAAAAAAAAAAAAAAAAAAAAAAAAAAAAAAAAGAGTAGAAAAAACATACGGACTACCATCCCGTTTCATTTTATGTTTATTTTATCTTTTTGTTATTTTTTCATTAGCTTAAGTCGAGTCTAGTCTTGGCTTAGCAACGCCATATTGTACATGTAATTAATCAAGATCTTTAACTCGCCACCAGTAAAATATCCTTTATCCAACAAAACCGTGTTTATCATATCCCTACACCTAACGTTATAACCCGTTTAAAAGCCCTCTTTGATAGTTTATATTAGGTGCTTACGCCTAGTGGAGGAGGTTTTTGATCCTTTCCCAAGCCTATGGTAATCTATTTGCTATGACAGGTAGTGAGAGATATTATTCATTTTCATTTATGGGATATACTTTTATGACACCTGAGAGATGTGAGTATCTAAACACTACTTGTGAGGTGCTAGTTTGTAATCTCCGTGCTTATTATGATTAAAGTGGAACGACTATTTGTTGTAATTACTTTTATATTAGCGTTAAATGACCCCTAACTTGTATTTTGATTAGAATAAAAGCGTATTTGCTTGAGGACAAGCAAATCTCAAGTGTAAGGGTATTTGATGAAGTGAAAAGTGTACCACTTTTAGGGGGTCATTTAAGCCCTAAATCGTATTTATTTGATCAAATATTGCCCTAAATCGTTCCTTTTGTCATTTTAGGTACTTTGGAGAAGAAATCTGGAAAAGGAAGCATTTTGGACGTTTTTGGAGCATAAAAGTGAAGAAAATGACAAAGTCTCAAAATCGGCTAGAGAAGTACCTGTGACGGCGTCAAGCACCATTGTGACGCCGTCAACCCTTGACGCGCCAGAGAGGATTTTGGATGATTAAAAGGGGACGGCGTCAAGAAGGCCATCAAGAAACCCTAACCGCGGCGAGGTGACGGCGTCAGCTCTATAACGTGACGCCGTCAGATCTGATTTTCTATATATATTCTCATAATTTTTAGTCATTAGTGTGCAACTTTGTGAGGAGAAACCGTAAGACGATTTTTATGCTACTTTTAAGGGTTTTATACCCTTGGATCTCCCATGTTCAATTGAAGATAAGTAATCAATTAATCATTCAATATGTCTATGTGTTGTTTGATTATATCTTGTTCTTGTCTTTTATTTAACATGCTAGGCTCGATTTATCTTGTGTTTGCTTAGATCTAATGAAACCTAACTATTGATTATTGGTTGTTGGTGTGTTATTAATTGTATTGGATGATTGTTTATCGATGTTAGGCTTAAGAAAACTGGCTAACCTCCTATACGGTAACTTGCTTGAACGTCTTAAGAAACATGAACCAATGCGTACTAAGGTTTTTATGGTTGTATTTAATGCATGAGCGAATTCTAGTGATCCCATGTTAGGAGCTTCTTAGCCGGCTCGACATAGGAGTGAAGTAGGAGCTTATAGAGTTGGGGAAGTACGTACGCCACCCCACGATTGGTATTAAGGAATACACCCGTCATCCACGCAATTAATACACACTAATCAACCGGTAAAAGATAGTTAGGGAGTAAGGAAATCTAAGTAAACACATTTCTCTCCATATAAGTTCCACAACCTTTTTATTTTCAGTTATTTTATTTTATTTGCAATTGTAGTTATTTGGGTTAGTTGACTAGCAACTAATTCCGCCCACTCCTTCAAACCCGAGATTTTACTTGCTTTTATAAAAATATAAAAAAATATACAAAAAGAATCTCCCCTCACCCTTAGACCTATTAGAGTAGTTTTTCAATCCTAACGACACTATTCCCCTAGAGAACGATCAATCCCCCGGTACTTGCCACTACACTATACTACATCGGTCAGGTACACTGCCTGGTGAGGATTGCAAGCCTCTTGAGATCCCTCGAGAGGTAAAACCTGTTGTAAGGTCGCAAAACCACGCATCAACATGTTGTACTTATGGAAGAAAATGGTGTGTTTGTCGTGGCTGTCGATGGAGAGCAGAAAAGAAGGACAAAAGGGACTTGTGTATTAGTCATTCAAAAAGGTCTTATAATGCTAATGGTCCAATGGGTAAAGTGGCTATCCTAGTTTTAATTAGTTTAAATACCATTTATTAGTAAAAGTGGGGTATTTGTGTGTCATATGTGCTATATATGGGCGGTATTTAAAAGAAAGTGATGGAGTAAATAGGTTTTTGATTTCTACGAAGGGTATTTCGTGTCTCGTTAAGTTCAAAGGTGAGTCGCGGTGTCCCGGTTTGACACTTATGAGTAAAAATGTAATAAATACATTTTTAAGAGTGTGTTTATGAAGGTTATATAAAAACATTAATATGGACTCGAACATGAGTTTATTTAATTATTGCCATAACTAATAGAGTGTCGGTACGCATGCAAGCTTGTTTGAAATGAAATGTGAGTTACGTCACATAGTTAGTTGACGAATATAATTCGTAGTTGTATTGTTTAAATAAAAAAAAATTAACGTGAAAATGGTTAATTAAACCTTCATAATAAATTACTTCGTGTTTAACAATAATTAATGACTAGGTAAATTACGGGTTATTACATAGGTAGACATGAATTAAACTCAATAATATCTCATTCAAAGAATAAACCTTAGTTGGCATTCCCATAACGGCCAACTCCCTTGTAATCATAAATATAATACAACAAGCAGTAGCGATATCTCTACTAGTACATAACTTTACATTGTTGGTTTATCAAACTCACCAACTTCTTATTTCTTTTTCTTTTCTCTTTTTTCGATTTATTTTTTTTAAACATCAAATACTAAATGGTGTAAAATTTCACTATATCACCATTAAAATAAATCTGGATAATTTTTCTTCATACTTTTCATAACTTCAAAAATAAAGGTAATAGTGAAAGTAGTGAACACACGAAAATCAAAAATACAATATCTACTTTCACTCCATTGCATTGTGTAATTCCCGACCTAACCAAAGATAATAAATTTATGCACACGAACATAGGAAAAGCAGGGAATACACGCTTTTACAAAAAGCAACTAACCACGGACTTAAATCTACAGGGTAGGCTAAGGTGTAAAGGTGTAACGAAATATTTTAATATTGGTTAAGAAACGAAAGGAATGGCTCTGAGGGTTTTTCTAGGGGTATCTTACTCTAAAAATAAGAGTAACAAAGGGTTTATACCGGGGTTAACTAACTAGTGTAGTTAGTTAATAACACATAACATATAAAGGCTATTTGGGTGTAATCCTATAAATTTACCTAGTTAGACAAGTCACTCCAATTATATCAATAATACTCATTATGGTGGTCTCGAATAGTATACAAGCCAAGTTCTAAAGTTTACTACAAGTCACCGGCACACTCATATTTTTGTGGAATTTGTGTAAAATAATGAGAAACGGATAAGGCTAAAATTCTCACAATATGGAAATAAGGGTTATGTGTGCGGTCATGCAACTTAGATTTAACAAAAACATGCTAGAAAAATTTTAAATTTAAGCATATTAAGCACATATTAAGCAAATTTTTAAAAAATAAGGACAAGTGACGTTCTAATTCTCCATCCCCCCACTTAAGATAAACAACGCCCTTGTTGTTTAAAATTGAAATTAAAAACATGAAATAGAAAGAATTAGAACGAAAAACTCCCCTGAGATTTGCTCGGCATGATCCTCCATTATGCGTTTGTGAGCAACTTTTTATTTTCTGTGTAGAATGGCGTCTGTATGCCAACATGGCTACAACACACAGAAAATTCATAATGTATGTAAACCACCACTTCCTCATAAACAACCTGTGTTAATTTAAAAATCACAGCTAGTGCATATCTTGTTAATCGATGGTTAGTAAAAATAAACCTAAAAATTAAAATTTAAAACTAGAAATTTCATCAGGTCAGTCGATATGCCGCATCCATGGTAAGGGATGCACCGTATCGAGACTGGAATAAAATACGAGTCAGAAATTTGGTACGACGTATCCTTAAACAAAGATGTGCCGCATTGAATTAACTGACAGAATGTTTAAAGTGTAGAAAATTAAATGCGAAAAAATAAAGGATAGATATGACATGTGCAGTCGATACGCCACATCCATGGGAAGGGATACGCCGCATCGATGTGCAGGTCTGACAGACTCGATAACAGAAAATAGTAAAGATAAATCCGGGTTGTCTCCCGGTGAGCACTTTTCTTTATTCCAGAGTCTTCAAGTTAGACTCATCTTCATCTTCTATTCCATTATTTCTGGTTCAAACTCGACAACTTCATTATCCACCTTATCGATGTAGTTATAAAAGTATTTCTTTAAGCGTTTTCTGTTCACCTTGAAGATATAACCATTTTTATCACTTATTTCTACAGTTCCGTAAGGGTAAACTGTTTTAACAACAAACGGACCCGTCCATCTTGATCTTAGTTTTCCAGGATACATCTTCAATCGAGAATTAAATAGTAGAACTTTTTATCCAACCAAGAAATCTTTGTCCCCATGGAGCCGGGAATCATGCCATCGTTTGGTCCGTTTCTTATAGATTTTAGTGTTCTTATAAGCTTCGTCTCGTAACTCGAAAAGCTCATTAAGTTGCATGAAACGGTTTTTACCAACTGCTTCCATATCTATGTTACATTGCTTCAAGGCCCAGTATGTGCTGTGTTCAATTTCAACTGGTAGATGGCATGCCTTTCCATATACAAGCCTGAAAGGTGTGCATCCCGTCGGTGTTTTATAGGCGGTTCGGAGTGCCCATAAGGCATTGTTCAGCTTATCCGACCAACCTTTTAGATTATATCCAACAGAATTTTCTAGAATACGTTTAATAGCCCGATTGGTGACTTCTGTCTGTCCATTGGATTGAGGGTGGTATGCGGTAGAAACTCTGTGGTAGACTCCATATTGTTGCAAGGCTTTTCCTAGGTGGTGATTACAAAAGTGCGTACCTCTGTCACTAATTAAGGCTTTAGGAACTCCAAACCTAGAAAACAGTCCTAGCAAAAACCTCAGCACCACCTTGCTATCATTCATTGGTAGTGCTTGAGCCTCAACCCATTTCGATACATAATCAACGGCTACCAAAATATATTTATTACCTTTCGATTTAGGAAACGATCCCATAAAATCCAACCCCCATATATCGAAAACTTCGCACACTTGGATATAATTATGAGGCATCTTGCTGCTTGTTGTGATATTTCTCGACCGTTGACATGCATCACACCCTTTAATATAATTTTTGGCATCTTCAATAATACTGGGCCAATAGAATCCTGCGTCTAAAACCTTTCTTCTAGTTATGATGGCGCTATGATGTCCACCGGTTGGTCCCGAGTGACAATGCGCTAATATTGCAGGTATATCATTTCCAGCAACGCATCTCCTTATTTTATTGTCCGGGCATAACTTAAAGGCGTATGGTTCATCCCAAAAATAATCATTTACCTGAGAGAGGAACCTTCTTCTTTCATCGGATGTCAACTTGATAAAATCAGCATACCATGGCTCATCATCGCTACCCATCGTTTTTATCATCATTAGGTGTTCATCAGGGAATTCTTCAGCAATTTCCTTCTCGTCCAGTACTTCCATTGCTGGGTTTTCTAGTCTAGACAAATGGTCGGCTGCTGAATTCTCAGCCCCTTTTTTGTCTTTAATATCAATATTGAACCCTTGAAGCAACAAAACCCACCTGATGAGCCAAGGTTTGGCGTCATGTTTATTAAACAAATACTTCAAGACAGAATGGTCAGTGTAAACCATAGTTTTTGACAAGATAATATATGGGCGAAATTTATCAAATGAAAAAACAACTGCAAGAAGTTCCTTTTCAGTGGTGGTATAATGTTCCTGGGCATTATTTAAAGTTTTGCTAGCATAATAAATTGGTTTGAATTTTTTATCAATCTTTTGACCAAGTACCGCTCCTACAGCATAGTCGCTAGCATCACACATTAATTCAAAAGGCAAATTCCAGTCTGGAGAAATTATAATAGGTGTAGTAGTTTATTTTTCTTTAACTATATTAAACGCCTTTTTGCAATCATCAAAAAAATCAAATTTTGCATCTTTTAATAATAGTTGAGTCATAGGTCTAGATATCATGGAAAAGTTCTTAATGAATCTACGATAAAATCCAGCATGCCCTAAGAAACTTCTAACCCCTTTTACATTAGTGGGGTAAGGTAATTTAGCGATTATATCAATTTTAACTTTATCAACCTCGGTACCTTTTCCCAAAATCTTATGTCCTAACACAATTCCCCTTCTTACCATAAAATGACATTTTTTCCCAATTAAGAACAAGGTTGGTTTCTTCACATCTAGCAAGCATTTTATCTAGAATAGAAAGACACCTATCGAAAGAGTTACCGAACATTAAGAAGTCATACATGAAGACTTCCATAAAGTCCTCTGCCATATCATAGAAGATCGTCGTCATACATCTTTGAAAGGTTGCAGGGGCATTGCATAGTCCAAGCATTCTTCTGTAGGCGAAGGTTCCATAAGGGCATGTGAAAGTCGTCTTCTCTTAATCCTCTGGAGCAATTGGTATTTGAAAGAAACCTGAAAAACCATCAAAAAAACAATAATAATCATTTCCAGACAATCTTTCTAACATTTGGCCAATGAATGGAAGAGGGAAGTGGTATTTTCGTGTTGCATCATTGAGTTTGTGATAGTCGATACAAACTATCCATCCAGTTACAGTTCGTGATGGAATTAGTTAGTTGTTATCATTCAATACTACCGTTATTCCTCCTTTTTTGGGTACAACATGGATAGGACTAACCCACAAGCTATCTAAAATTGGATAGATAAGTCCAGAGTCAAGCAGTTTAACAATCTCATTTTTTACCACATCTTTGACTTTTGGATTCAAACACCTTTGAGGTTGAATAGTAGGTTTAAATTCATCTTCCATAAGGATCTTATGTGTATAGAACAACGCGCTAATAACTTTGATATCGGACATTTTCCAAGCTAGTGCTCCCTTGCGTTTACCTAATACCTGCAAAAGTGAACTTTTTTCCCTTTCTGTTAGACCGGATGCGATGATAACAGGTGAATTCTCATTACCATACAAATAAGCATATTCTAAGCTAGATGGTAAATCCTTAAGTACAGGTTTTACTTCATCAATTTCATTGGCACTAACGGAGTAAACCTGCTCTTTCTCATAATTACTACTGTCTTCAGATTGATGCTCCACATCAATTTTCTCGATACGCCGTATCGAGTTACAGATAACAGAATCAGTAGTAAATTCATTAATAAAGGGATTATCATCAACTTGATCTTCGATAGCAATAGTTTCTTCCAAATTTTTAAGCAGGAAAGAATCAAGTAGGTTGTTTTTAATAACACTTGAGTAAATTGGTCAATAGTACCATTAGCAATATCGATGCTATAACATTCATCATCCTCGGAAAGAGGGTTTATCATAGACTGCTCCATATTAAACTCAACCTCGTTTTCTCCTATCTTAAGTGTTATTTTCTTATTAAAGACATCTATCGTAGCCCGGGTAGTGGCTAAAAAGGGTCGACCTAATATTATAGGTGTCCTAGCATTCTCAGGCATATCGAGGATAACAAAGTCAATAGGTAAATTAAATTTGTCAACTTTTATTAAAACGTTCTTAGCTATTCCTCTAGTGTATTGTATTGATCTATCGGCTAGTTCTAAGTACATCCTAGTTGGTTTGGGTTCACCAAGACCTAGTTTCTCATACATAGCAAATGGCATTAAACCTATACTAGCTCCTAGATCAGCTAAATCATTTCCAATATGTAAATCATTAATTTGAAAAGGAATAGTTTATTGAGAAAGGCGACTAAGCTTCTTTCACTTATCGTTACTATACAAGCCTATTCTAGCTTCGATTTATTAGTCAACAAACTCTTCAGATATTTGGCATACTTAGGCATTTGCACAAGAGCTTCGATAAATGGGATGCTGAATTAAAGTTGTTTGAGATTTTCCAGGAATTTTCGTTGATAAGCGTCTTCTTTCTCTTTCCTTAAACGGTTAGGAAAAGGATGGGATGCTCGTGTTGGTTCAATAATGGGTTCATTCCTGATTTCAGGTTCCCGATCAACTTCTTTCGGTACTTTAGGTGCAGCATGCTCAAGCCCAGGGGACCTATCACCATCTTTGTTAACCTCGGTGCTTTCTCCAATTTGGAAGGTAGACTTGCCACCCCTAGTTGTTATTCCTTTGAGGTCGTGCTTTTGGAACAAAACTTCTTTAACCACTTTTGACAATTGGTACATTTCAATTGTCAATTCTCTAATCATATTGTTTTGTTCTTGTAGCAAGAGTTCATTAGTAGTCTTGAATTCCTTGATAAAATTTTCGACCTCATATTGCTCTTTTTCGCTTTCACGGGCAAACCTTGATATGATCTCGTCGATTGTCAGTTTGATTCGCGGCCCTCCAAACCAGCTCGGTAAAATGTCAATCATGATTCCTGAAATACAAAACAAATAGGCTTAAAAGTAAAAACCTTCTAAAAGATAGGAAAATTGATTTAAATCTCACATATCGTGGATACACCGTATCGACAAAAATTGATACGCCGTGTCTCATTTATTTAAAGAATTCAAATCTGTTTTTAATAAATAATAGATACATCGTATGAGAAAAACTCATGCGCCATATGGCGTTTAGGGTTTTAAAAATTTCTGGTTAAAATAAGAATACGTCGTATCTAGAGGGATAGATACATCGTACTTGAATTATTAAATAAGATACGTTGTATATAAAATAAAAATTCAATACACCATATCTAAATAAATAGATGCGCCATATCGTTTAGTTCAACAAATTACAATAGACAGTAACAACGCAGAAAAATAGAAAAACGAAAAACAAACAAAAATTACATAAATCAAACAATCATGAAAACAGAAAATATGTAGAAAAATACAATGACTGCAAACAATACAAATACACAACAAAGTTAGAAAATTAAAAACTAATTAAGTTAATTCTAAATTAAAATATTAACAGATATTTAAGTATTAAACAATTCACTCCCCGGCAGCGGCGAAAACTTGATGCGTGCGTATATCGTTGTAGAATAGATTATATTATCAAGTTTTAAATTTATATTTAGCCGACTTATCCTATAACACACACTAACGAGCAGTGTATCCGATCAGTGTAGCTAGTTGGTAAGTAGAGTGTCGAACATTAAGAGTGGAACATTAACACCTAGATATCTATCAATATTTTAGTCTTAGGTTAGTTCTAAGCCCTAATCTAACGCGAGGGGGGTTTTCAGCCTGAGAGACTGTCACGATGTGTAAATTAAGTAAATAGTAATTAAAATAAGGAAGCGAATGGCACACACGTACACAGATAGAAAACAAATATAGATAAGAGGCCTGGCCAATAGTAGGAAAACTTGTCACACGTTTAATTGCTTAGTTGTATATGATGAGTGCTAAAATCTATTCTCTCTCAGTGGAATTCTTAACACAGGCGTGTAAACACCTAATGATTACTAAGTTTATGTATTATTTATCCCTTTTACAGGCTTACATCAACTATGCAAACGATGTTAACAAAGTAATTGCGCGAGCCTACATTGACAAGGTGCGATAAACTCAATATGTAATCAAAGTACACGCATTAAGAAACCAAATAAACATCAAATACTCTTTATAAAAGTTGGAAACAATTAAGTCTAATCAAATAGTGTTAACTCAACGATTAACAGATTGCTAATACAAGTAAACGAGTTTTCCTATGAATTAAAATACTAGCAGGACCTTCTTACTGCTTTGAATTCGTCCTTTAGGTTGTGTCTTGTGCTGCCAATTCATCTGGTTTTCTCCTTTGTTATGTGTCGAATGTGGCTGTCACTTTATCTAGGTAACTTCGGGTGGGGTCCAAGATTATTATATTTTTGAATATTCGTACACCGTTGTAAGATACGGCGCCGCTTCAATCTTCATACGGCGCATCATCCTTCAGAATCTTGGATTATTTGGTGAAGTCTTGAGATTAATACGCCTCATATATGGAATGTAATACGGCGTATCTGGAATAAAACAAATCAGATCTTCTCGTTGACCAAGGTTTCATATACAAAACATGGGATAATTCCATATGGCGTATGCTTCAAAGTCAGGCAATGGTCTTCATAATCATCTAAGTCTTTATGTACGGCGTATCTGTCTAGAATGATACGGTGTATCTTCCTTCAATTTAGTAGACTTTTCCAACTTAATCCATTTTGCTCCAATTTACGTCCAAAATAGCTAACTTTCACCAAATGCTTGTTTATAACTGAGAATTATAAAAGTTAGCGATTAAGTATCAATTCTCATATAAAATAATGTAAAACAAGCGAATAACATAGGATAAATGATGCCAATAAAATGTACTTATTTGATACCATCGACTGTCGTAGGTGTTCATAATAGTGCAAGAATATTTCGCGTGTCGGAGCTTTAACCATAAAATCCCGTGTTCCTTTAATGGAATCATACTCTCTTATCGTACTGCATCTTGGTCTACAATACTAAAGCACATTTTGTGAAATATGCCATCGACAAAGTAATTTGTTAGCGTTCGGGAATTCTTCTCTACATGCCCCAGTCAACGCTAAATCTCTGTCAGTGACGATAACACGCGGGTATTATTCTTCGTCTATCACATTCTTCACACATTGCAATACCCAACGAAAATTAGGTCTTTTTTCGTAGTCTAAAAAGCAAAACGCCATTGAAAATATTTTGTTTGTTGAAGTAACTCCGACAATTTCAAACAATGGCAATTTAAACAATGTGGTGTTGTATGTAGAGTCCATTAGCATGATTTCTGGGAATGTACACCATACCGCATATAACATGGGGTGAACAAAAAATAGTTCCTCAAGCTCATTAGTGAGCTCATTTACCCTCTCGTAATATGTATAACTTGAACTTGACAAATGTGACAAAGAACTTGGATTGGAGTTCTATCACCTATTATGGCTCCACGGATCTTAGTTTGTGTGTTATATATAGTTCTAACGCTAGACACGTTATCCGGATTACGCTCCTTTATTGCCGAAAGTATATGACGTGGTGCTACGTTAAACTCTGACAATTGTTGCACCAAACTGAACTCATGATCCTTTAATCGCATTGCATATGGGAAACCATGCAACGTCTCTACAAATTCATGATTATGCTCCTCACGCTTCACCTTTAAACTCCAAATATTTTCTTTTATATAATATTTTCCCACTAATTTGAATGGGCAATTGGTTTTATCAGTACTGGTTTGCCGTTGAAGTTCATCTTCTAAACCTTCACGTCTATACTTCCCACTTTTTGAACACACATAATCGATTTCGTATATATACCCCTTCCCTGTTTTGCTTCTTTTTTAAAAAAAAAACAAAACCGATCGCTCGAGCTATATTTTGCAGCCAATCAGTTAGTTGCTCGTGAGAAGTTAACGCCTAAAAATATGCAAAATAAATAACGTAACAAGTATTACGTAAACAAAAATCATAATAAATAAATAATATCTGAGAGGATCTAAACACCTTTAGAATGTGTTAAGGATACTTTGAGGTTATATTACCAAGTATGCGGAATCTACTTGATAACACTTAGAAGATTTGTATTGATGTAACAGTAACACTTAATGAACAATGAACACAGAAAGTAACTCCAAACGATTCAATATTATTAAGCAATAATACGAGTGATCTCAATATCACTAGGGTTACAATGACCTTGAATCTTAAAAAATGTATATTACTGATCTAACCCAGGACCTCCTTTTATAGCACAAGGAGTCCTTTACATGATAAGTATCTACCCGTATAATTCTAACTAATTGTGATATACATACAATCTATTCCATACTTATCTTCTACACGTATTCTAAAGCCTTATCATGCAGCAGTACCTTTATTTATACTAGCAGTACTAACTTGACAGTTTATATTGTTAGTTGTCTTCAGCAGTCTTCAGTTATACACTAGCAGTTTGTATTATTAGTGTAATCTTCCAGCAGTACTAAGTCTTGAGTTATTTAATTCCCAACAATCCTCCCCTAAACTTGTGATTTACCCTAAATCATCAATTTTTCTGAATTAAATGAGTACCTTATGAGGATTGTGAGGACTCTTCCAAACACTATCTTCTGGTCTTCAGTTCTTCTGCTTGCTGAAATATTTTTCTCACCAATGCTCTTACCATTTCACATTCTTCATCAACTTGAAGCTTTGATGATAACATGACAAGTAATACTCCTGCTCTTAGTGGATAATCCTTTTCTACTAACATGTAGATTTCCATTCATGCTTTAGTAGAAACTCTAAGAACTCCATAGTTCTCAAATAATCTCCATGTGGTATCCAGGTTATGAGCTTGAAATCTCCATAGTGCATCACCTGCATCAGGCTCATATAGCCTCTTCAGCTCAACCCATAGCTCCTTGTCTTTATCATCTGTAGGATTAGCAGACTTGAACCTTTCTTGAACTAAGCTCCAAAGCTTATCAAAGTCTTCTCTGTCAAATGCTTTGATCAGATCTTCATAGAATTTGTATACTTCAAAATTTCCTCCTACTCTGATGATTTTCCATCCTTTAATCATTCTATCTTAATAAACCTCTCAATCAATGATGGGATGTTTGGCTTGAATGGGATCTACATTAAGAGCTTCTGAAACTACCACCATCATACCATGGATATGTTCATCAGTCAATATTTCTTCTACTTCTTCTTCCTCAACTTCTTCTTCTTCAGCTGTTTCTTCTTGAACTGTTTCTTCTTGAATTGTTTCTTCTTCAGTTCTTTGTTTCTTGGACTTCTCTGATTCCAATTGCTCTGCTGCTCTTTTCTCTCCTCTGCCTTCACTTGTTTCTAGATCACCTCTTAGGAACATCTGAATTCTCCTATGTGCACTGATATACAACTTTTCTATCTCTTCATAGGATCTTCCTTTGAAGTGTTGTTCCTTCCAGTTGTCTTGATGTTTCAAAATAAGTCTTCATGTAGCTTAACTGCTCCTTTCTTGTAGGAGGTTTCTTTATAGCAGCCTTCTTCTTGCTATGACTTTTTTTGATCTGCTCCAAAAGGTCATTGACAACCTGTTCTTTTTCTTCTTGTGTGTACTGTGAACTTTCCTCCTCTTGAAGCTTGGCAGCTAACTCCCTATCAGCAACTTCTTGAGCAGCTAACTCTTGTACTTCAGTCAATAGCTTTTGCTCAGTCAATTATTGAGCAATCTTCTCTTCTTCAGCTGCTCTTGCTAATTCTTCTTCATGGAGTCTTTGAGCTAATTCTTCATCCAGAGTAATTTGAGCTTGGCTTTTCTTTGTTTTCTTCTGAGATGATTCTTCTTCTATCATTATGCCTTTACCCTTATCAGTTCTTGATCTCTTTGGCCTTCTTGTATATACTGCACCAACACTACCTTGAGAACCACCAGCAGTACCTTCTTCTGGAATACTAGCAGTACCTTTTATGGCACTACCAGTACCTTCAACCTGACTGACAGTACCTTCTTCCATTTCATGATCTTGCCTCCCCTGATTATCAAATTCCTCTTTGACCAAAGAAACATTAGGGTCTTCATCTAATTGAGCAATCTTCCTCCCCTGTTTGGAAGATTCCTCACTGTTGCCTTCACTCTGACCATCATCTGAACTGGATGAAGAAGTTGATGCAGATGATTCTACCAGTTGTGCTGATCTTTTCCTTTGAAGAGTCTTGACTATTTTCTCCAATTTCTTCACCTTCAAAACTAGCTTGGTGTAGACTCTTCCAAAGACCTGTTTATGAGTTTTGAGTTCAACTTCCAAGGTAGAAACCTTATTAGACAATGTTGTATAAAGTTCCATCAATTCCTTAAGTCTCTAATTGCCCTCAGCACTTCCTGATGCGTTACCTTCAAGGAGAGGTGCATCATGGGGCAATGACTTAGACTCCACCACATGGTGAGGATCTGAGCCACCCAATATATCCGGTTGGCTTGGGATTCCACCACTAGTACTAGGTTCAAAAGAACTTGGTACCGTAGGTGTTGCCATAGGTTGGGTCTTATAGATGTTACCCCTTTCCTGCTTAGCTTCTAAGCTTGTGACAGTAGGGGCAACCCTTCCTATACTGACAATATCAGCCTCATCTGCAACATGGGTAGGGGTAGGAACTCTGTGCCGAGGTACAACAGAGCCCTCTCTGGATGAATACCTATCAGGTGATGAAGTGGGTTGTGAGGCTGATTGTTCTGAGTTTGTGGGTGTGTGTTGGGAGTCAACTGGGGTTGTTGACCCTTCACCCTGTACCTGTAACATTGATTCAAATAAAGTAACTTCTTCCCCACTGTACCCTTTTGAGGCCATCCTCATATTGCTAAATAGTTTTTGGGTAAGTTTGGGTTTTGGATAAACATTTTTGTGAGGAAGAAGCTGATGTTTCCTCATGTTTAAAATAGTTTGAATGAACCTCAGATACATCAAAAACTTTGATCTGCTATCAACATTTTTCACCATTCCTTCAAAGATAAGTTTTGAAAAGTTGAAAGTCTTATTGGTTGATAAGCATATGAGAGCAGTTGTAATATTGCTACTGAACTGTTCCCATGAAGTTTTCTTAGGACTAAGACAATGAAGGATGGTGTGAGTCAAAAACCTCCATTGTGGGTCAAAACAACCTTTTTGAAAAGTTAAAGATTGTGATTGGATGTTGTACCCCATTCTAGTTAAAGTTTCAAAAATTTCAGTATTTGGCATAGCACTAATACCATTGTCATCATTTAGGTGGAGATGCCTCCTAAGAGATGACTCAGTAATAGTGATGGTCTGACATCTACTGTGGCATTGAGCTCTTTGTCTCCATTCTCAACTGTTCTGACAGTAATAGTCTGCCAAAACTCTTTGATTTGGGAGACATAGATAGTGGGATAAAGAGTTAAAGAATACCTAATGTGGGAAGCATTCAGAAAGTCCACTATCTGAGGGAATTGAGTATCCTCCTCTGGTTTTTCCAAACAAGCTACCATGTTGTGTTTATCGACAAAGGTTATGTAACCATCATTGCCAGTAAACTATTGATTTGACTTCTGGGATTAGAGTAATTTAGGTTAGAAAGTGGGTTGAAGAAAGTGAATTGAGATATTTTAGAAGACTTATGAGGGTTTCTATTGGACCGACTTCAATTAAAAGATAACTTTTGATTGAAGAAAAGTGAATATAATAGTTTAAAAGATAAAATATCCAAAAATAAAACCCATAAGATAAGATTTTGATCAGTAAAAATCTCAACAACCTCTCAACGGCTAGTTTCAAAAAGTTGTTATTTCGCACCAGTACTAATGTCTATCCAGCAGTACTAACTTAATCCTACCAGTACTAACCTTTTGCCTGGCAGTACTAACTGTTTGGAAAAAATTTGACTTAGCAGTATGAACTCAATTTGGATTTAAAACTATACTACTTACAACCATTTTGAAGGGATTAAGTGTAAAGACAGACACTTAATCATAATTTCGGTTTAATGCAACCTCTGGTTGTGTGAGAACTAATAGTTTCAGTTATAAATAACTGCCTGTGATCAGATAAACTCATTCAAAGAGCTTTCTTGACAGGGTTTCCAGCTCGTGGCAAGTGTTGCCTCTAACACAAATGTGTTAGATTCACGTTTGCTCGTTGTTCTCTCTACCAGATGTCCTTGGACTAACACATTATACTAAAAGTATAAAATGGTAGAGAGTGAGTTAGATCAGTTACTATCTGACTAACTGTGCCATCAATTCATATGCAACAACATCATAATAAGATTTCGAGAAAGAAATTTTAAAGAACCTCTTAATTCAAATATAAAACCTTAGTTTAGAGATGCCCAATTAAGTCCCTCATCAATCTATTATGTCAGCAACCATTCTACCATATGCTGCTCACACAATGCATTAGTAATTCCTTTGTGCTCAAACGATCCAGGAAGTTATTCTAAACTTCACAATTGCAAATTCCATACCTGAAAATGTTAGTCCAAAACCAAGAAAACAAATGGCAAAACATTTGCTTCATAGCACTATTAACATATGACTAACAGTTCAAACATAACAGGCCTAATTTGTACTGGCAGTACAAACTATACAAAGCAGTACCTATTGACAAACCTAGTAGTACAAATCCAATTTAATAAACAAAGACACACAGATTTAAAAACTTTAAGGGTTAAGCATTCCAATACTTGCTACCATGTATTGAAACCTTCCAACATCAAAAGCTTTAGTGAGAAGATCTGCAAAGTTTTGATCAGTATCAATTTTAACAACTTGAACTAACTTTTTCTCATTGCAGTCTCTTATAAAATGATGCCTAATTTCTATGTGTTTTGTTTTAGAATGTTGCACTGGATTTTTAATAATGCATATTGTACTGCTATTGTCAATATATATCATGGTATTCATAAAATTATACCCATAGTCAAGCAGTTGATTTTGAATCCAAAGAACTTGACCACAACAACTTGCAGCAGCTAGATACTCAGCTTCAGTTGTAGAAGTTGCCATAATTGTTTGCTTCTTGCATTGCCATGATATAAGTCTGCAACCAAGGAACTGACAACCACCTGTTGTTGATTTCCTATCCAGACTTGCACCAGTATAATCACTGTCTGAGTATGCCACCAAATCAAAAGGTGATTCCCTAGGATACCACAGACCCAACTTAGGTTGACCCTTAAGGTACCTAAAGATCCTCTTTATAGCAGTTAGATGGGAAGCCTTGGGATTGACTTGAAACCTTGCACAGGCACACACAGCAAACATGATATCTGGTCTTGATGAAGTAAGATACATCAAGGACCCTATCATTGATCTGTAGGTATGTACATCAACACTTTCTCCATCAGCATCTTTAATCAAAGGTTTCTCTAGATCAACAGGTGTGCTTGCCACTTTAGCATCAGTAAATTGAAATTTCCTTAGTATCTCAATCACATATTTATCATGACAGATAAATATGCCTTCAGGTGATTGCTTCACTTGCAACTCCAAAAAGAAGGTAAGTTCCCCCATGGAACTCATCTGAAACTTATCATGCATAAGTTTCTCAAATTCTAAGTACATCTCCTTCTTTGTGGATCCAAATATGATATCATCCACATAAACTTGTACCAACATGATATCTTCCTTGTTCTTCTTGATAAATAGAGTCTGATCAATCTTGCCTCTTTGGAATCCATTCTCTAATAAATAAGAAGCCAATGTTTCATACCAGGCCCTTGGAGCTTAATACAAACCATAAAGATCTTTCACCACCTTGTACATCTTGTCAGGATGTTCTGGATCTACAAAACCTGGAGGTTGAGAAACATATACCTCCTCTTCAAAAGTACCATAGAGAAAGGCACTCTTGACATACATCTAGTAAACAGTAAAGCCCATGAAAGAAGCATAAGCTAAGAACAATCTTATAGCTTCAATCCTAGCTACAGGTGCAAAAACCTCTTCATAGTCTATCCCTTCTTCTTGTGTATACCCCTGGGCTATAAGTCTTGCCTTGTTTCTGATCACTATCCCCCTTTCATCCCTCTTGTTTCTAAAGACCCATTTAGTTCCAATGACCCTCATACCCTTGGGTAAATCAACCAATACCCAAACCTTCTGAATCTTGAATTGGAGAAGCTCCTCTTGCATAGCTTCTACGCAGCTTGAGTCTTCTAAGGCTTTAAGGATGTTCTTGGGTTCAGATTGGGAAAGGAAACATACAAATAGACATGTTTTGGAATCTTCATGCTTCTTTTCTTCATAAACAGCACTAAGAAAGCCTTGTTGATCTGAAGTCATGATCTGTCTTCTTGTCTTCACACCAGATTGTATGTCTCCAATCACATTGTCTAGGGAGTGATCTTTGTGTATTCTTGTGTGTGGAGTGATGGGAACTTGATATGTGAGTGGCAAATTGTTGATATCCACTTCATCTTCTGAGAAATCATCAGTAGAAGGACCTGATGGGCCAACAGTATGATTATCTTGCCCAGCATTACCAACTTGAGGCTCAGCAGTACAATCTTCATTTGTACTATTTTCTGGATTCTCATGTTCTTCAGCTCCATCTTCATTGTCTCCATCTTCAAAACCTTCTTTGTCTGCATCAATTGAAGGTTCATTATTCTTTGAAGATGCATTCAAACTATTCCATATTGGCATCAGTATATGATCCTGATCTTTCTCCTTTCCTAAGTTTGCTTCATTTGTTGCCACATCCTCTTCTTGACCTGCGAAATCATTAGAAAATGTTCCTGCAACAAGTGGCACGTAGTTCATTGATTTGGTTAGAGTATCAAGATCAAATAGCCATTTTGGACCTTCACCTGCAACATTAGTGTTAGGAAATTAAGCTATAGCAGTTAGTACGGTTGAAAAGAAAGTTAGTACTGCTGATGAGTTTTGAAGACAAAGAGCAGTTCGTACTGTTTGTATGAAGAAGTTAGTACGGGTTATATTTTTGTGTAAGATAATTATAGAAAAGATATTGTGTATATCTTATACGATTAGGTTGATAGTTATCTTGTAAAGGAATCCTTAGTCTATAAAAGGATTGCCTAGGTTAAAGTTTTGGTATGATTGTTTTGTTAGGATTCAAGGTTGTAAACCCTAGTGATAGGAGATCACTCGTATTATTCATTAATAATATTGAATCGTTGAATTTGAAGTATATTGTGTTCCTTGTTCATTCATTGTTGATTCGTTAATATAAAACACAAACAAACAAATCTTCTAAGTGCTAACTAGTAAATTCCGCGTGCTAGACTAGACATCATTCAAAGTATACATCTAACACAAGGAGTGTGTGTAGATCCGGTCAAGTGGTATCAGAGCCAGGTTTACTGATACTTTGGTTTAGAAGATCCAGACGAATTTGTTTAAGAGAAGATGGACATGGAGACAACAACAAGTCAGACTAATATTGCTGCTAAGCTTCCAATGCTTAAACCCAATGAGTTCGATATGTGGAGATTAAGAATTGAGCAGTTCTTCCAAGTTCAAGATTATGCTCTCTGGGAGATTATTAAGGATGGGAATTCGTTCAAACCTACAACTACAACAACCGTTGTTGAGGGTGTCACTGAAACTAAGTTGCAAACTAAGCCAACCACTACTGAAGAGAAGGCACAGCACAAGAATGATGTTAAGGCGAGAAGTTTGCTTCTGATGACTATTCCCAATGATCAGTTGTTGAACTTTAGCAAGTTTAAGTGTGCTAAAACCCTTTTTGAAGCTATTGTTGCAAGATATGGTGGGAATGAAGCCACCAAGAAAACTCAGAAGACCCTTCTCAAGCAACAGTTTGAGAATTTTTCAGCAACAAGCAACGAGTCACTAGATCATATGTTTAATAGACATCAAAAACTAGTGAGTCAACTGGCTGTTCTAGGAATTGAGATGCCTCAGGAAGATCTCAACTCTAAATTTCTGAGGAGTCTACCAGCTGAATGGGCTATGCATGTGGTTGTATGGAAAAACAAGCCTGATATAGATTCCATGAGCTTAATGGATCTCTATAGCAACTTCAAGATAGTTGAACATGATGTTAAGAAGTCTGCTGGATCAAGCTCAAGCTCAAGGAATTTGGCATTTGTATCAACTCCCAGTACCTCAAGTCCAGATGAAGAAGTTCAAGTGACTGGAGCAGTTGGTACTGCTAGTTCCAATATTGGTACTGCTAGCACTTCAAGCAGTACTAATGGACTCTTGAATGAGAATACTTATTGTGCTTTCTTGACTACTCAGCACAGTGGAAGTATGTTGACTCATGCAGATCTTCAAGAGATTGATGAAGATGATATTGAAGAGATGGATATCAAGTGGCAGCTCTCTCTTCTCAGCTTGAGAGCTAAGAGATTTTTGAAGAAGATTGGCAAGAAGATTGTCATAGACAGCAATGATGTTGCAGGGTATGACAAGTCCAAGATTGAGTGTTTCAATTGCCACAAGAAAGGTCATTATTCAAGGGAGTGCAGATTGCCAAGACAACAAGATGGAAAGAGCAGAGGATATGGAAGCAAGTCAAGGGTTGTTGTTAGGATTCGACACACGGTTAAGGTGGTTAAACCTTTTGTACTTTGTGTGTATGATATATTGAGTGAATATGATTAAGTATGCGGAATCTACTTAATCACACTTAGAAGGTTATTTGTGTTATGGAAATGGAACAGTTGTGTTTGTTTATATGACAATGAACAATGAAAGATTATCACCAAACGATTCAATATTATTAAGATAATAATACGAGTGATCTTGAGTTATCACTAGGGTTACAACCTTGAATCTTAAGTTTTTCGTACTTGTGATATTTTTAGATTTGTTCTTGTTCTAACAGTTATGAAAGTTCCAAGTATTCAACAACACATAATATCTAGTCTAAGATCTTCTTTTATAGTCCAAGAAGATCTTTACAATATTGCTTAAAGTCTTGATAAGCTACTTGCTATGATATCTTGAGTGTGTCAGTACATAAGATACAACATGTATCTGTATACACAACTTGTTAACTAAGCACATGGGGTAAGATATTATCTACCGTATATTGTTGACTTAAATACACATAATATCTTTTCATACTTATCCACTTAGCAGCAGAATGTACTTTAGCAACAGCAATGTTAACGCTAGCAGCAGAATGTTAAGCCTAGCAGCAGAATCATTTATCGCTAGCAGCAGAATCAAATGTTCTAGCAGCAGGAACAACCATTAACAGCAGGAACCAAATACTCTAGCAGCAGAATCATACTTAGAGTATTTCTTTGTATAGAACCTGATATTAAACTTCTTGAATATTTAATTCCCAACAGTTGTGGAAATTTTTGATTCAAGCTCAAAAGCCATGGTTGCCATTGATGGCTTAGGGTTTGACTGGAGCTACATTGCAGAGGAGGAAGCAGAAGCATCCACAGAGATTGCTCTCATGGCATTTTCAGACTCTGAGGTACAAGTTTCTAAATGTTCTAAATCTTGTGAAGCTTTAAAAGATCTAGAAACTCTTAAGAAAAGATATGAGGATCAGAGAAAAGAGCTAACCCAAACTGCTTTTAACTTAGCAAATCATAAGAGGGCTTTAGCTGTGTTAGAAGAACAAATTGTTCATTATAAAAGTAATGAGTCAAAGTTTTCTGATGATATGATTATTGTTAAGAGAGACTTAATGTTTAGAGAGAATGAAATTAGTGTGTTGAAACATGAGCTAGAACAGGTTAAGAAAGCAAAGGAGAACATTCAAATGACTGTTGACACACTAGAATTTGCAACTCAGGGTGTTAGTAAGATTGTTGAGTGTCAGATCCTTAATAAAGCTAAGTCAGGCCTAGGTTATAAGTCAGTTCCACCTCCCTATAGAGGAATTCCAATACCCCCAGGCATAGACTTAGAACACACAGGACTACCTGAATTTCAACTACCTGAGCTTAAATATGGTCCTCAACCTAAAGAGAATATAGTTGATAAACCTGTGTATGAAAGTGCAAGTGATGCCTCATTTTCTGAGGATAAGGTATCCTCAGCTAAGGACTCAGATGCTCCAACCATTGAGGAATAGACTTCTGATGATGAGGATAATCAGGCTGTGGTTAAGCCGTTAGTGTTAAAGTGGAGGAACCAAAAGTTCCAAAGATGGTTAAACCTGAGACTGTTAGGCCTAGATCAAATTCCAAACCTTTTAGACCAACAGTTAGGTATGCAGAAATGTATAGAACCACAAACAAGCCAAGAGGTAACCAAAGGAATTGGAATGACCTCAAATCTCAACAATTAGGGGATGATTTTGTCTGCTATAGGAAAGCTTGTTACTCGTGTGGTAGCTTTGACCATCTTGCAGATTTCTGTGATAAATGGTTGAGTGGATATTCAAAACATAGGTTGAGCATAGCAAGAATTCAAACTCTTCCTAGGAATGATAGAATGATACCCAGATCAGTTCTATTAAAGTCTGGCCAAAGACCAATTCAAACTGCTAGACCAGCAGTTCAGCCTGTCAGACCAATTAGACCTATTCACTCAAGGCCAACAGTTCAAGGTGCAAAAATGTTTTCCAAATCAGCACCAACAACTGTTAAAAGACCATTTCAAAACAGACAAGTAGTGAAAAACCAAGTTTGGAAATCCAAGGTAACAACTACTAAGCCATCAGTTCCAACTGCTAGCAGAGTAATTGGTACTGGTGTTAATAAAAACACTACTAAGGGAAATATGGGTACTGGAGCGAATACATCAGCATGTTGGGTTTGGAGACCCATCAAACCCAATGGTGCTAAAATTGTTTTGAAAAGAATGAATTATGTTGATGCAAGAGGAAAGCCTAAGTCTGTTTTGGCTTGGGTACCACAAGGAAATTAATTTTTCTTGTTATGTGCAATGTTAGTCATATGCTTGTATCTTGTTTCTTTGTTTTTGGACTAACACTTGCAGGTTTTGGATGATAAGTACCAAGGAATTACATGCTTTATGTTTTGGACTATATGGTGATTTGAAGCTGAGTGTGTGATCTATGCACACAACAAATGGTTATTGGTTCACCATGTCTAACCCACATAAGAACCAACTAGTCCAGAGCAAACGGTTTCTGGTAAAGACTAATCAAATCCGTTAATGGTTGACAATTTACCAAAAATTGTATGGTTATCAGCTCACCATATCTAACTGTGAAGAGTTGGCTAGTCCAAAGCAAACGGCTATTGGTAAAGACATATCAAATCCGTTGATAGCTGATAGTTTGCTAAAAACTATGTTTGAGCCATGGTATTTTAAAAGTCATTTCAATAAGTTCATACGGCTCAACAAAATTTTTCCAACAGTTGGTACGGTTAGTACAAAGTTTGTATGGCTCAACTAGCCGTTGTAAAAATCTGTCAGTGATTAATTTTATAGCCGTTGGGGTAAAACCGTTATTCTTAAGGTGCTTATAGGGATTTTTCTAGAAGATAATTATCTTTTTACCATAAATTTATTTATTCTATTTCTAAAGATAATTTATCTCATACGCTTATTTCGCAAAACCCTAAACAGTACCTATAAACTCCAATAGACTACATAAAACCTCAATTCCAATTTAAACGATCATCTTATTGCTATAATCTTTCATTTTTCATCACTAAAAATGGCTGGATTGGAATTTGTTAAGCGTCACAATCAGGTTGCGTTTCTTGAGAAAACAGAGGAAGGAGATGGACCAAAATTTTATGAGATTGTGGACTTTCTAAATCACTCTCACATAAGGTATGCTCTAACTGTTTCTCCTACTCTTTATATCTCTCACATCACACAGTTCTGGCAGAATGCCACTGTCTTGACTTGTGAAGATGGGGACTTAGAAATTCATTCTGAAGTGGATGGTGTATCTTTTGTTGTTACCGAGTCTATACTTAGGAGACATCTTAAACTAAAAGACTCAGATGGTATCAATACTATGCACAACACTGAAATATGGCAAGAACTTACCAAAATGGGGTATGATACATCCGAACACAAATTAACTTTTCAAAAAGGATGTTTCTCACCTCAATAGAGATTTTTTATACATACCCTTTTACATTGTTTAAGTCCTAAAAAGACTGCTTGGGATCAGTTCAGTAGCAATATTGCTATTGCTCTCATTTGTTTGTCTACAAACAAGGTTTTTAACTTTTCAAAATTTATTTTTGAGGGTATGGCATCTAATGTAAACAGCAAAACCAAGTTTCTAATGTATCCAAGGTTTGTTCAAGCACTTTTGAATAAAAAGACATACCTGCTTACAAAACCAACAGAAATTTTTGCTACTCCTAGCCTTCAATCAAAAGTTTTTCAAAATATGGCTATGGCTAGTAGACTTTTTCAAGGGGAACCAGTTTCATTATTTCCTCAAATGCTTCAAACTGAGTTGGGTGAAGGTTTAGCAGTTCTAACTGATCCCCATCACACATCCACTCAAGTACTTGAAAGAACTCAAACATCCTAATTTCACATCACTTATAGGAGAAGGGAAACACCCAGAGTGATTCCTAGATCCTTTCCCCATGATTCACCTCTCCTAGCAGGTCACACAGCTAGAAGTGATGAGGGTAGCTCTAACCAAAATGCATTGATGGAATTATGTACCAAGCCAGTTGCCAAAGTTGATAGTTTGGAGACAGATCTTACAAGCACCAAGGAGGAGCTCAAAGCCCACAAGGAGAATTCTGCTAAAATTTTTACCAAGTTATCTTTAAAGGTGAAAAAGCTGAAAGATCAACTCAAGCAGAAAAGGGCAAGAATGGTATTGGATGATGATTCTTCTAGTGATGACTCAGATGATTCAGATGATGCTGATGGTGGAAATTCTTCCAAACAGGGGAAGAAATTTGGTAAAGACAAGGATGGATCAAGTTCGCAGGGGAGGCAATATGAAGAAGAAGAAGAAGAAGAAGAAGAAGAAGAAGAACTTGATAAGGGTTCTGGTAATGTTGATATGGATGTAGAAGAGCAGACACTTGAAGCAGTTCCAACTGCTGAGACAGAACATGAAACAGTTCCAACTGGTGACACTTCAGCTGAGCTAGTTTATGAAAGAAAAAAAAGCTGACAAAGGTAAAAAGGCTATGACACAAGAGGAAGAGGAAGCAGCTCAAGAACTTGAAAGGCTCAAGAAAACAAAGCCAAAAACTCAAGCTCAGATAGATCATGATGCAGAAGTTGCATGAAAAATGATTGAAAAAGATTTAGCTGATGAACAAACTCAAATAGCTCAAGATGCAGAATTAGCATGGAAAATGGCTGCTGATGATGAAAGGAACAAAGCTGGTTTCATGGATAGAACAAGAACTGAAGATTTTAATCAAGAAGAGTTCAATGAGCAACTTCAATACTTGTTGGATTCTGATTGTATTATAAAAGCTCATGCTGTGATGATTCTTAAAGATCAGGAGTTAAATGAAGAAGAAAAGTCAGAGGAGCTCAAAGAATTTATCTTGAAGATAAACAGAGAAGCTACTTGGAGTGACTTAATGCACAGAATCAGAGAAAGGCAAAAGTCAGGTTACAAGACAAAGTTGCCTACCAGGAAGGAAAAACTCAATTTCATGAAGCACTATTTGAAGAATCAAGCTAATTACAAGATGAGTGACTTTACTGGATGGACAGATGCTGAGATTGAAAGGAAATTCTTTGAAACATATGCAAGATTGAATACTCCAATCAGAGAGGACATGACAAGGAAAAAGAAAAGAGAACTAGAAGTTCTTGAAAATTATGATGCAAAGAAACAAAAGTCTGAAGAAGAAGGATTAACCAATGAGAAGATCAAGAGCATGATGATGATTGTTCCAGAATCTTCATATATCAAACCTTTACAAGTAAAACATCCAATCATTGACTGGGAAGTTTTCACTGATGGAAGAATGAAAGGATGGAAGATAGTCAGACTTGGTGATATTTCTGAAAGGTACAAGTTGTTTGAAGATTTACTCAGAGGATTTGACAGAGAAGATCTTAATTAACTATGGAGCTTAGTAAAAGAAAGATTCAGAGATAAAGATCCTATTGAAGACAAAGACAAAGAATTATGGGTTTAGTTGAAGAGAATCTATGAACCTGATAGTGGAGAGTCAATGTGGAGGTTTGAAGCACAAGTTAAAGATGTGTATTGGTATTTGTTTGAATCGTGTGGAGTACATAGAGTTTCTACTCCAGATGGGATAGAAATCTATATGTTGGTGGAAAAGGACTATCCACTCAGATCATTTGTGTTAATGGCTATGGTACAAGGAAGACTCAAGGTTGAAGAAGACTCTAAGATGGTAGACTTGTTAGTTACAAAGATTTTCAACCTTGCAGAGCAAAGAAAAGTCAAAGACTCAAGTGATTGATGTGATAGATGTTTGAAAGAATTTTCCACATTGAGAAGAAGAAGCTTAATTTGAAGAAACTTAGTGATTTGTATAGAAATCATAAGTTTAGGGGAGGATTGTTACGAAATTAAGCTATAGCAGTTAGTACAGTTGAAAAGAAAGTTAGTACTGCTGATGAGTTTTGAAGACAAAGAGCAGTTCGTACTGTTTGTATGAAGAAGTTAGTACGGTTTATATTTTTGTGTAAGATAATTATAGAAAAGATATTGTGTATATCTTATACGATTAGGTTGATAGTTATCTTGTAAAGGAATCCTTAGTCTATAAAAGGATTGCCTAGGTTAAAGTTTTGGTATGATTGTTTTGTTAGGATTCAAGGTTGTAAACCCTAGTGATAAGAGATCACTCGTATTATTCATTAATAATATTGAATCGTTGAAGTTGAAGTATATTGTGTTCCTTGTTCATTCATTGTTGATTCGTTAATACAAAACACAAACAAACAAATCTTTTAAGTGCTAGCTAGTAAATTCCGCGTGCTAGACTAGACATCATTCAAAGTATACATCTAACACAAGGAGTGTGTGTAGATCCGGTCAATTAGATTTATTCTCTAGAAACTGAACATGCAGTATTCCTTCTACTTTTCTTGTTCTTGTGTTGTATACCCTAAAGGCTTTGCTATTTAGTGAGTACCCAACCAAGAAACCCTCATCAGATTTGCCATCAAATTTGCCTGGATGGTCTAAGGTATTGAGAATTATAACATGACACCCAAATGGTCTTAGAAAACCTAAAGCAGGTGTTCTACCCTTAAACAGTTCATATGGTGTCTTGTTATGAGGTTTAACAACCAAAACCCTATTCTGCACATAACAAGCAGTATTAACTGCTTCAGCCCAAAAAGTGATGGGCAGCTTAGAGTCAGCTAACTATAGGTGATGGTGAATATAAAACTGTATTAAAATAAATGAGGCGAAAAGTGTACCGCTTTTAAGGGGTCATTTAAGCCCGAAATCGTATTTATTTGATCAAATATTGCCCTAAATCGTTCCTTTTGTCATTTTAGGTACTTTTGAGGAGAAATCTGGAAAAGGAGGCATTTTGGACGTTTTTGGAGCATAAAAGTGAAGAAAACGGCAAAGTCTCAAAATTGTGCTGAAAGTCACCTTTGACGGCGTCAACATTAACTCCAGACGGCGTCATGCTTTGGCAAGAAAAGTTGGATGTGAAATTTACTCATGACGGGCCAGTGAGTTTGCATGAGAATTCTGACGGCGTCACGCTTTAACTAAATCAAGGGCGTCACGGCTTAAATCATAAGGGGACGGCGTCACGTTATAGGTCCGACGGCGTCAAGCCTTGATAAGCCAGAATGGATTTTTTGAAGAGCTAAAGAGGGACGGCGTCAAGAAGGTCACCCGGGAACCCTAAAAGCGGCGAGGTGACGGCGTCACAATGCATAAGGTGACGCCGTCAGATGTCAAAGTCTATATATAGTTTTCTAATTTTTTGTCATTGAGGAGAGCTTAGTGTGTGGAATTTTGGGATAAAACCCTAAGACGATTTTAGCTACTTTTTCAGGGCTTTTTGCCCTGAGATCTTCCATGTTTCATTGAAAGATAAGTTATCAATTAATCATTCAATATGTCTATGTGTTGTTTGATTCTATCTTATGCTTGTCTTTTGTTTAACATGTTAGGCTAATTTTATCTTGTGTTTGCTTAGATCTAATGAAACCTAGCTATTGATTATTGGTTGTTAGTGTGTTGTTAGTTGTATTGGATGATTGTTTATCTATGTTAGGCTTAAGAAAACTGGCTAACTTCCTATTCGGTAACTTGCTTGAACGTCTTAAGAAACATGAACCAAACGCGTACTAAAGGTTTTTATGGTTGTATTTAATGCACAAGCGAATTCTAGTGATCCCATGTTAGGAGCTTCCTAGCCGGCTCGACATAGGAGTGAAGTAGGAGCTTGTAGAGTTTGGGGAAGTAAGTACGCCACCCCACGAATGGTATTAAGGAATACACCCGTCATCCACGCGACTAATACACACTAATTAACCGGTAAAAGATAGTTAGGGAGTAAGGAAATCTAAGTAAACACATTTCTCTACACACAAGTTTCTCACCACTTTTCATTTTTGTTATTTTATTTTATTTGCATTTGTAGTAATTTGGGTTAGTTGACTAGCAACTAATTCCGCCCACTCCTTCAAAACCCGAGATTTTACTTGCTTTCATAAAAATATAAAAACATAAAAAAAGAATCTTCCTCAACCCTTAGACCTATTAGAGTAGCTTTTCATACCTAACGAACACTATTCCCTGTGGAGAACGATCAATCCCCCGTACTTACCACTACACTATACTACATCGGTCAGGTACACTGCCTGGTGGGGTTGTAAGCCTCTTGAGATCCCTCGAGAGGTAAAACCTGTTGTAAGGTTGCAAAACCCACGCAATCAAGTTTTTGGCGCCGCTGCCGGGGAATAGTTATTGTTTAGGTTGAATTTTTATTTCTATTAGGTCTACTCACTAGATTCCTTTCTAGTGAGATTTTTATTTTATTTTTCTAGGTTTTCTTTAGTCTATCTATTTTCTTCGTGTCTTTGTTCGTAACCATTACCGTCCGACATCATGGAAGATGGTAATATCCTTAACCCCCACAACCCACCACCACAACAACCACCACCACCTCCTAGAGCCCGTACTTTAGGAGAGTATTCCCGTCCTAGCCACCACGGCTATCGAAACACCATTGAGCTCACACAAGGAGCCAATATCACACCCTTGCGATCCGACACCATCCGGTTGGTGCAAAGCGGATGCGCATTCCATGGACTTCGTTCTGAAGATCCTAATCAACATCTCAAGGACTTTCTTAAAATCGTTGATTCTATAGACCTTGATGTTGCCCCTCGAGAGACGACCCGATTGCGTCTCTTCCAATTCTCTTTGCGGGACCAAGCTAGCCAGTGGCTAGAACGTCAACCCGCAAGATCCATTACCTCTTGGGATGATCTCACCACTCGTTTCCTTGCTCAGTTTTTCCCACCGGGAAGAACTACCAAGCTAAGGAATGATATCTTGATGTTCCAACAACGTCAAGGCGAAACTCTCTACGAGGCATGGACTCGATTCAAGGACTTACTCCAAAAAGTCCCTCACCATGGCATAGAACTTTGGCTCCAAGTCCAAATCTTCTATGACCATATCAATCTCTCCACAAGGCAAACCATTGACCAATCGGCCGGTGGCAAGCTACGTGATCTAAGTGCGGAACAATCATGGGCTCTCCTAGAGGATCTTGCTCTTTATGACAACGAAAGTTGGAGTGATCCCCGTGATTTGAATAAAACGGTCAAGGCAATATCTTTGCCTTCTAACAATTCAAGCACTTCCGACCGTAGGATCATAGAACTTGAAGACCAAGTCAAGTTTCTCATGAAATCCTACGAGGCTCCTAAACCTTCAAGCCAAGTGAACAAAATCACTTCTTCATGTGAATTATGTAGTGGTCCCCACGACACTCGTGATTGCATGGAACTCCCCGAACAAGCTTTTGCGGACTACGCATCCTCGCGTACCGACGGAGCGGGAGACAAGTGGTACACTTTCAAGCCCGAGCCAAACCATTATGGTGATTCATACAACCCCTCATGGAAAAATCACCCGAACCTTAGGTGGAAACAAAACCAAAACACACAACAACCCAATCTTTCCAACCCACCTAATCGTTTCCAATCAAGCGGTTCCAACTCGAACCGTACTTTCAACAACAATCCTTCCGGCAATGGTAGTACCAATAACTTTGAAGGATTGATGTCTCAATTTATGGCATCTCAAGAAGCTCGGATAGCTAGATTCGAGACCGAATTCAATCAACAACAAACTGAGATGACCAATAAAATTGACAACTTGTTGAAAGCCCTCCATAACCAAGTGTTATCACCTCCACATAAGGACGCTAGGAACACAAATAGCGGACCCCAAGTAAAAGACCCCTCTTCATCCAAACACGTCCACTTTGTCAACATTGTCACTATTAAACCAATTGATAGGAATGAGGATAATAGTGAACCTAAGGATGAGGATAGGAAAGTCGAGGTTGATAAGGAAGTTAGGACAAGTGAGATTGAAGAAGTAGATGATGATGAGGACTACTTCAATAGGCTACCCACTAAGGAAGAGCGTGCATATCATACAAACTTATTCGATGACCCCGAGACACCATACTTCCTAGGTAGACCAATCATAGAAATAGGCGACCCTTCTAATCTCAACATACCATGCAACATAGGGCATCTACATGTGTGGAAAGCTTATATCGACCTTAGATCACCCATAAACGTCATGACTAGAGCCCACTACAACTTGATAATGAAAAATCAACTTGGGTATAGGATGTTCCCTGACAAGGGTTGGATGAGTAACTTCACGGGAAGAGTTAAGGGATTACCGGTTTATGTAGGAAACTTCACCTATGTCACCGACGTTGTAATTGTAGAAGATATCCGTCCAATAGTCGATGCATCCTTGACTCAAGTGGTTTTTGGAAAACCATTTGTTGAGGTCTCTAGAATGACTTATGAACCTTCCTTGGGGATAGTTAGATTTAAGGATGAGACCGATGAAGTAAGCTACCAAATGCCATATAAGATAGAACAATTCCAACACTTGTCAAATGTTGAGAAGGAGCTTAAACAAGCAGTCTACTATAGGAATGATAAGGATAGAAGTAAAGGAGTAGACTATGTTATGGAAAGGATATTCGGTTTCTACAAGGATTGTTTGAAATTAGGACCGGAATATAAAACCGGGAAGGAGAATGGCCTAGGAACCGTGACCGATGATGGAGTCACGTAATGTACGTGACTTTGAGTCTAGCTACAAGACTCGTTAATAAAGAAAAGCGCTTCTTGGGAGGCAACCCAAGCTTTATTTGTTTTATTTGCTTTGTGTGTTCATTTGTTTGTGTGTTTGTTTTATTTGCTTCGTATGTGTGTGTAATTTTTATTATTATTGATTCGTGTTCAAAACTAATTTGTGAAAATGCTTTATTTTGTTTTTAACTTCGTCTTAACTACATATAAAGGTATTTTGCAAAAGATAAGTGTAAGGGAAATCTAAATCGGTTTATTAGAACACAAATAAACATGAATCATAATAATATTAAATTAACATACATATTAGTATTTGTTTGAGTCAAATGCTTGTATCGAGTCATAATGATGTTTTGCAGGATTTCCAGGAAGTAAGGTAAAGGTTTTTCAAGAAATTTTCCGGAAACTTAAAATGAACATTTTTGTCAGGTCATTTCTGACGGCGTCAGGGGTTATAACCTGACGGCGTCAGATTTAATTTTCAGAAATTTTTGAAAGTTTTGTTTTTAGAAAAGTTTTTATTAAAATCTCCAACTTATAATCTCCAGGAATCTGCAAAGTTATCATTCCACAAGCATTATATCCTTATATATAGATTTTTCCCGCCGATGTTATGCAGGTTTTCGTGTTTGTTTTCTCAGGTTCAACAGGTTATTTTGGACAAGGAAATGTTTTGAATCAAGCTTATGGCGATGCATTAGTCATGGAGCTTCAATATTCTCTTTGGAGGAAGATTTAACCGTGTAATTTCATTATCCAACGAGCGAATCAGGGGAGTATTTGATTTCATTCTTTTACTTTTTCTTTTACATCTTGTTATTTGAACATTAGGGACAATGTTCATCTTAAGTGTAAGGGGAGGGTAAAAGTACGATTTTAGAGAATACAATTGCGCTTGATTTTTGTTTGTTTAATAGTAGATGTGTAATAAAACTGAGAGAAATACTTGTTAAGGTAATTTTAGTGCCAAATTTAAAATTTTTTACAACATATAGGAGTGAAACTTTGATCTTAATGAGCGTCTCATGGATAGGAGTTATATGACTAGCACAAAAACCGTACCACTAAAAAATTTTCCACCCCCAAATATGTGAGGTTCGCCCCTAGAATTGGTAGGAAAAGCATTTATGCTATGATGTGTGTACCGGTAGCACTTAGATTCTAGAACTTGCGTTAGGACCATTCCGAGGCCACAAGTGAGACTACATTCGTGTAGTTAGATTTACTACATGATAAGAGGCATTAGGATTAACCCATGTTTTACACCTGTGTTTTTGTTATAATTACGTTGGCTACATTGGTCAAGTAATTCTCCCACACCCTTTGCGTTGTACTCATTTTTAGTACACGATACCCCTAGTACACCCCTCAGAGCCTATCTTTTCGTTTCGACCTTTAAGCATTTTACTTAAAGGAAGAATTTGTTACACCCCACTTAAATGTACACCCAAATCGCCTTAGCCTACCTTGTATGCACTCATCTTTAGTGCATTATTGTGACAACATTTGTTTAAACCCAAGTTAATTATCTAGTTGATTACATGGTTGCTAAGTCGAGTCATATCCTTGTACATATTGTTTTGGGACGATTGGGACTCGTGGGTAAAGTACTAGTGTAAAGGAGTAATGGGGAAAAACATCATTTATTACCCCCATATGTGCTAAATGTTTTAAAAGTACTCCAAGTTTTTCAATTATCTTAATTCGAGTCATTAGAATAGTTATTTGTAAAGTTATGTAAAAGTTCAAGTGTAAGGGGATGCAACGCCCCTATGATGTATTATTTTGGATGGTAGGGTAAAAGTGTATGCAAAAAAAAAAAAAAAAAAAAAAAAAAAAAAAAAAAAAAAAATCAAAAAATCAAGAAAAATACAAAAAAATGAGAAAAAGAAAATAGAAAAAAACATACGGACTACCATCCCGTTTCATTTTATGTTTATTTTATGTTTATGTTTTGTTATTTTCTTTCATTAGCTTAAGATCGAGTCTAGTCTTGGCTTAGCAACATTGTATAGTACATGTAATTGATCAAGATCTTTAACTCGCCACCAGTAAAATATCCTTTATCCAACAAAACCGTGTTTTCCTTTTCCCTACACCTAACATTATAACCCATTTAAAAGCCCTCTTTGATAGTTTATCTTAGGTGCTTACGCCTAGTGGAGGAGGTTTTCGATCCTTTCCCAAGCCTATGGTAATCTATTTGCTATGACAGGTAGTGAGAGATATTATCCGTTTTCATTTATGAGATTTATTTTGATGACACTTGAGAGATGTGAGTATCTAAACACTACTTGTGAGGTGCTAGTATGTAATCTCCGTGCTTATTATGATTGAAGTGGGACGATTATTTGTTGTAATTACTTTTATGTTTGCATTAAATGACCCCTAATTTGTATTTTGATTAGAATAAAAGCGCATTTGCTTGAGGACAAGCAAATCTCAAGTGTAAGGGTATTTGATGAGGCGAAAAGTGTACCGCTTTTAAGGGGTCATTTAAGCCCGAAATCGTATTTATTTGATCAAATATTGCCCTAAATCGTTCCTTTTGTCATTTTAGGTACTTTTGAGGAGAAATCTGGAAAAGGAGGCATTTTGGACGTTTTTGGAGCATAAAAGTGAAGAAAACGGCAAAGTCTCAAAATTGTGCTGAAAGTCACCTTTGACGGCGTCAACATTAACTCCAGACGGCGTCATGCTTTGGCAAGAAAAGTTGGATGTGAAATTTACTCATGACGGGCCAGTGAGTTTGCATGAGAATTCTGACGGCGTCACGCTTTAACTAAATCAAGGGCGTCACGGCTTAAATCATAAGGGGACGGCGTCACGTTATAGGTCCGACGGCGTCAAGCCTTGATAAGCCAGAATGGATTTTTTGAAGAGCTAAAGAGGGACGGCGTCAAGAAGGTCACCCGGGAACCCTAAAAGCGGCGAGGTGACGGCGTCACAATGCATAAGGTGACGCCGTCAGATGTCAAAGTCTATATATAGTTTTCTAATTTTTTGTCATTGAGGAGAGCTTAGTGTGTGGAATTTTGGGATAAAACCCTAAGACGATTTTAGCTACTTTTTCAGGGCTTTTTGCCCTGAGATCTTCCATGTTTCATTGAAAGATAAGTTATCAATTAATCATTCAATATGTCTATGTGTTGTTTGATTCTATCTTATGCTTGTCTTTTGTTTAACATGTTAGGCTAATTTTATCTTGTGTTTGCTTAGATCTAATGAAACCTAGCTATTGATTATTGGTTGTTAGTGTGTTGTTAGTTGTATTGGATGATTGTTTATCTATGTTAGGCTTAAGAAAACTGGCTAACTTCCTATTCGGTAACTTGCTTGAACGTCTTAAGAAACATGAACCAAACGCGTACTAAAGGTTTTTATGGTTGTATTTAATGCACAAGCGAATTCTAGTGATCCCATGTTAGGAGCTTCCTAGCCGGCTCGACATAGGAGTGAAGTAGGAGCTTGTAGAGTTTGGGGAAGTAAGTACGCCACCCCACGAATGGTATTAAGGAATACACCCGTCATCCACGCGACTAATACACACTAATTAACCGGTAAAAGATAGTTAGGGAGTAAGGAAATCTAAGTAAACACATTTCTCTACACACAAGTTTCTCACCACTTTTCATTTTTGTTATTTTATTTTATTTGCATTTGTAGTAATTTGGGTTAGTTGACTAGCAACTAATTCCGCCCACTCCTTCAAAACCCGAGATTTTACTTGCTTTCATAAAAATATAAAAACATAAAAAAAGAATCTTCCTCAACCCTTAGACCTATTAGAGTAGCTTTTCATACCTAACGAACACTATTCCCTGTGGAGAACGATCAATCCCCCGTACTTACCACTACACTATACTACATCGGTCAGGTACACTGCCTGGTGGGGTTGTAAGCCTCTTGAGATCCCTCGAGAGGTAAAACCTGTTGTAAGGTTGCAAAACCCACGCAATCAAAAACCATATTAAAATAAATCAAACGCAATGGAAAACATCACCTAACAATGGATCCATATAGCCATATGATCAATCACTAATTAATATAATAAATATCATAATTATATACCTTTGAAGCGTGATTCGGGTTTCACCACCAACACCAATGCCACGATTGGATGTAAGAAACAAAAGATCAATAAGGTTGATCTTCCCTTATGTGTGAAACACACTACACATCACGGATCACCACTTGATGCTTGTCTTTACCTTATAACACGTGATCTAGCCTTGAACTACACTAGAATAAGGTTAGATGGGATCAAAAACCACAAACCCTAATTTGGGTGTGTTTAATTTCGTGGTTATTGCGGAGAGGAAGGAGGAGAGAAAGTTGGTAAGTTGTTGATGTAATTGATAACCATTTATTGACCAAATCAGTGGGAGGTTATAAGAAATAATGTTACATTTACCCCCTTGCTCTTTCCCCTCTTATTTCCCACCATGGCCGGCCACATGGGGGCCCTAAATGGGCTTGCCCATTTGTTGGTCTAATCCAATAAACTAAGTACTAGCTTAGTTGTTAGTAGCCCATTATTGATCCCAAGTTACGAAGGTTAAATATAACGTAAATATGATATATACGATATATTAAATGGTGTCTCTGTGTATAAGTGTGTGACCCCATAGGCTCACATATGGCTATCTATATAATTATTTATTATGACACGAGCATACTCTAACAGCTCCCACTTGCGACGTCATAATAATCAAGTAATTATACAAGCAAAGGTTAGCGTCTAGCAACACGCCAATGCCCCTAGAAATATGTGAGGATAGTTTCTTAAACGTCTCATTTAAATGGTTTATATGTCATCCATCCTTTTGTTACAGATACCAGGTTGAACATTAGTCATGGATCATAAGTCATTCTAATAGTTCAACTATTATGTTTCTCGATATAGATATTGAACAAGATTACCAAGTGAATCAAGATTCATCTTAATCTCATTTGGGTACGGACATACAAACATCTGTCCAATTCATCGAGGGGCCCAATAGTATCTAACTTCATAGCATGTGGAGGAACAGATCCTATTTTGACTGCACGTGTCATTCATGTTTTTCATATCACCCCTGAAGATGGTTTTTATAACTACCTTATTCAGGACAGCGTTTAACCATATCAAGGAATGAAATTCCATGCATGCAAGACCTACTAGCATCTCAAGTCTAAGGATAAGAGACATAACCACTTGCGAGATTCACTATTGACGACGATCCATGCAGCGAATACTCGTAGGTTGGGTCAGTCCAATGTTCATCACAATGAACAACATGTGAGTTTGGTGGAATCATCAATTAATATCTATTCTTAATAAATATCACCAACACACTCACGTTTCCCTTAATTCGATGATACTCCCGTATCGTCAACTGGCAATGGACAATTTTAGAATAAATAAATTATTAATGGATTAAACATGCAAATATAGAACACAGTAGTATAAATGAAGATGATCATACCAGGTATATCAATTCATTATATAATACGATTTTTTACAGTTCCATTATCCGAATACTAAAAACAGATATGCATAATACTACTCATAGGTTGGAATCCGATGTTCCCACCATGATCAAATTATGTTGTACAAGATAACAAGTAGTCATCTGAGTAAACTTTGAGAATACTTGTTTCAAAACTCATGAAAGTTTTGAATGATGATTGTCCTTTGTATGTGTGCATTCAAGAACAAGACGAGTATTGCAACAATACATTCCATAGGGTGTTTGAAGCTAGCAAAACACCTACATTAGACAATCATCTGAATAGTTTCTCAAACTGTAAAGTATTCTTATTCTTTTAATGTATAACGCATTAATGCTCTCAGTCGAGCACATCTAGTTAGCAATTTCATCATTCATGATGACATCCTACAACGACTAGGGTTGAGCATCATCTCTGTTAAATAAGCATCAGTGTATACAAAAAAAATAGAGCTCCTCAAATATCCATAAGCGTTTGAACATATCTTTGGTACTTTGTAGGTCCATTATAATGTTCGTTTAACAATTATCTAATGACTTTCACTTAGATATTTGTTGTTATCAACTCATCTTGCATTTATGCAAATGATGTAAATAGTCCAATGCATAATACGACTTATATAATGAATCCTTCAGTTAAACTTAAGGTTTCCATTCATGTGTTCAATCTCATCAAGTGAGATTGATCATTGAGACTCCCCTTAATAACGTGTCATATTGTGTTTAGACTCAATAACCGCTTATGTTTATTCTAATAAACATATATATAACAAGGTTGTATGTCTTATTTTATAAATCCCTCAAGAGAAACTTCATTCCAAGCTAAGGATTAAAGTCTAGCTTAGATGGAATATTGTTTCTAATATGTTAATGACATATGAGATTTAAGAAAATAAATACAGTGCTCCAACTTGCTCTTAGTCTACTTAGGAGTAATCTTATTAATCAAAATCAAATTAATGATTTTATAATTAACTTAAGATCTCTGCGCCGAGATGCATGATCTAATCCACACATGGATTCTTTTATCTTTTATACGTAATAAAGATTACATGGATTCATAAACCCTTTTGATTACTCATCGTCCTCGCAAAGGTAATCAACAAGAAAAGTGTTTTGATATCCTATTGTCATATTTCATTTACATGAAAACAGGTATGACAGTTAATCATCTTTATACATTTAATGTTTGTAAGTAGGAAGATTTAATCATAGTCAATTTCTTGAGTACGAGTAAACTTCTTTTACTACGCGTTTATTAAATGTATGTACAAGTTTGTCCTTTTGAGTCTTCTCATCAAGAAACTCATTCTGAACCTCACAGTCTAACTGATTGGTAAGAGAACAATCAAGCTCCATGAGTGATTGTCTTTCAAGGACTGCATCTTTACATTCATGTGCATTTGAGCTATTCATCATATTCAAGATCTGATAATGCATCTCTGCAGTTAGCAGGTTCACTATGATCCTCTAACTTATATCCCTTAGCATTGATATAGAAACTATATCATTCAGGTGCAAGAGGAATCCTTGCGGATTTATGAATGAGAGATATCAATCTATGGTTTAACATATGCATGTTCAACCTTAGTATGACATTAGCAAGTGTACTCAGAATGTTGCTCTTGAATAACTTCAAGATCTAAAGGTGCTCCCACTTGCTTTTGTATGTAGAGACTAATCTCTAGATACTCAGCATCTTGAGTAACAATAAATTTTTTTCATGTGGAACATCCAGAATACATCGTTAGTTCTTGACTTTAGTTTGTTAATTACTTGCTCTTAGGTAGTTAACAAATTCATAACTTCAATCAAGACATAATGAGATTCATCCCATTCCATAATACAATGGTGTCTTAAATTCCTTCTGAATTAGAACCATATTGAGTGTACTCATGGCACATCCAATTTCTAACCTTGATAGCTTTGGAGGTAAAACAGTTTAAGTCATCAAAGATCAAACAATATCAATAGTGTTTGATTTTCCATGATGGACATATCATAAAGTTGTGGTATTCCATGAGGACTGATGTTGTGAGACTATCATACAACTCATTAGATGAACTTATACTTTTTGGCTTACATATCTGCCAACCAAGTCAAACCAGATGGCATCAATAGTAATTTTAGCCTACTGCATACTTTACTTCATGTGCATGTTTTGACTAGAAAACATAAACATTTATTATACGTCGTAAGTGTACATGTCTTAACAAGAAGACATAACAAAATTAACGTCTTACTTTACGTTATAAGTCTTTCAACAATTAACGGAATTGATATTTGTGTCTTTACAAGAGACCTAAACATATTCAACTAAAGTAATTACGAGCGCCGACTCTTGGCCTCAATAGTAAATTCAAGTTAATTTCATAATCATATTTACTAAACAATTTAGTAAATATGTTGAAGTAGCTTTTCATGTTATCTTGATATTTGTTCTAATTAGGGCAACATACATTTTATGTGTAGAAGTCCTAGTAGAATCTTAGTTTCTTACCTTGCAGTCAAGAAAAACCATTAGTCATATTGTTACATGTTGTACCTTACACACAATTAAGATTTCTCCCACTTGTGCATGGCACAACATCATGAGAGTATACAGACAACACTACGCTCGTTTGTTTGTATGAGCAATATGACAATGTCTAAGATAACGTATATTTTTAGTCAAAATCAAAATATAGATATGTAGAACTTTATCGTATTAATGATGAATCATGCATAACAAGTTTATAGATAATATTTCAGGAAGCAACATCAGGAACGCGACAAGTTATCTTATAAAATTTATGAAATGGTTCTTATATAAACTATGATGCTTAACATGTGGAAAGTAATGTATTATTTCAAGACAATCTGGGAATAAGATGGGCAACTTGCAAGGTAATAAAGCTTACAGCTCCTACTGGATTAGACAACATTACATGTGTTTCGTCACCAGTAATATAATCACATAGCTCCCACTGGATCAGACAACATTTATAAGTGTTACGTCACAAGTGGAGAGTGAGTGGCGATTGGATACTTTCCTTCTTTCTTTGAATATCTACACGTTATTGCTAATGTGAGTCACTATGACTAGTAAACATGTACTTGGGTATTCAATGAAGTGCATCAAGTTCTAACATATAGATGATGGGATAGCCATCATTGCTATTTTAACTTGAAAATAGGCATGCATTTCCTCCATAATTGGTCTACTTTACCACAAGGGTATGTAGGGCTTTAGTAGGTTTATTGGGTTAAGACAAACTACTAGGTAATCATGCTAGTAATTGCCTTTACCACTTTGCGGTTTGTTGATATTTCCGCTTTCTAATTATTTAAACTCATTTTAGTTTGGCAGCTATAGAAAACGTGTTCTCTAATTATCCAAATATCTTATATTACTTCAAGGTTTCAAAACCGAAAATAGGGTTATAAAACAACCTTGAAAGAATAAGATGTGTAACCATACCTAACCGTTTTGACTTTTACAAGACATCACGATTTCTAGAGTAGGTGTTCTTTGAGTTTGATTAGAATTAGGAAAATTCAAGTATTCCTATTATGGCTTTTCCTCATAAAGAAAAAGAATAGGAACAAGTCTCTTTCTTACAAGGAAAGAATGACTTAGTTCGTCCTTTTAGCAAGAAAAGAACAAACTCTTGTTTACCGTTGTGTTGCATTAATTCATTAATTGAATTTATAAAGTTCATTTTTAGTATTTTCGATAATTATCCTTTTGTAATTTAACTACCCCTTGTTTACAATTTAAAACAATTAATTTTACAAAAAAAGCCAAGATCCACATTGTGCTTCTACTATCACATCAGTTGATCTGCTAGCAATAGTAGATTCAATTGGTAGGCGATGATCACCAATTGTATTACGTACAACTCTTAGATCCTTATGGGACTCATGGCATCTAGTGTCAAACAACTAGTGTCATGTAGGCATGTTTAGTCCCATCCTTGCCTCGTGTCAAGGTCTCACCGCTTAACTCGATTAAGTCATCCAATTTGAGAACGTGTGAGAATATATCTAGGTCGCACGCATAGAGAATAGTCACCTTGGGTTATAATTCAACCTAGGTCACACGCATAGGCAAAAGGTAATTGCAAGTGTTCTCAAACGATTGGACGGCATGACTTAAATTTGTGACGGGTAAAATATTTTGATGTTAATAAAAAAACATGTATGAAAGAAGCATGCATTCATTCTTCGTAGCACAAGTTAAAAACTTTTCTTAACTTTAGTCTAATCATTGTTTTAATATATGTGTGTCAAGTTGTCCATTTTCAAGACTAATATAAATCCTAAGTGGATTACAATTAAGTTTGGACAATACAATAAATAAACAAGCTTAACTAGTTTAAGTGTTATTTAGAAAACAATGATTTTAAGTTTCAAATCCATATTTAAACTTAGTTAAACTAAGTCATAATCCATATTTAAACTTAGTTAAACTAAGTCATAAGAATTAGTTTAAAAAAAATTGTTTTGTGTTTCGTTTTAAGTTTTTAGAAAACAATTTGCGTTTTACATACAATCATAGCATATATAAAAGCAAACAAACAAACACACAACCACAATATGCAAAGCCTCAACCGATGAAAATCCTATGCTCGGTCTCGTGAGCCATCACGAGAACAAAGGGTCAACTAGGGACAAGTTACACAACCACACGGAGGGCTCCCACTTGCTTCAAGACGATCAAGAGCAAGTAAAGGCCCATTATGCACATGAAATATATATAGATTCGGTCCGCCCAGATTTTCTGTCTTTGGAGGCCCAAAACGCCTAGAAGGAGCCCTCCCCTTGCTTCGGTCCAAACTAAAAAGTTGTAGGCCCATGTCTTGTGAACCTGTTCAAAAAAATTTAGCCCAAAACTCCTTACCAATCTCCTGGAAATGGTATTTTTTCTGCAGTGTGTCCAGCAGCCATTCTTCGGTCTTAAGTCTTTCATTCTTTTGCCATTCCATTCCAAGCTTCGGTTACATAATATATGATGTAACACCCCAACCCGGCAAGGGTAGAAGCATCACATTATGGTGACAAATCAAAGCATTCATACATATTCACAGCGGAAGCCAATAAACACAATCATGAAATAACCCAAGTCAACACGACTGGAATTCAATACATAAGTCTCAAATGAAAGGAAGAAAATAATCCCAAGAAAATACATAACGAAATAGATCCAATATCCAAAAGCTGAAATAAAATGGTAAGACTAGGGTAGGACATCATCTAAGGCAAAAGCTCCTCTAACTCTCATCCCAAGCATAAATCCATCTCCCAGCTAGATACCTGCCGCACACGGAAAAGAAAACGTGCGGCTGAGCTTACAAAGCTCAGTGAACAGATACATAATACAACAAAGATAATGGAACAGAAACATAATGAAGCACTGGGAACTATCATAAGGTATAAATCAGGATCAAATGGGTAAAAGGAAAGAATAGGATAGTCATCTACCACGAGCCCAGAAACATATCATATCATACTTATAATCATACACATGCAGAGGGGATACCTCTTAGGTAACAGATAATATGAGGGGTGACCTCATGTATCAAATGGAGTGATCAGCTCCCAGATAATTGTGAAAGGCGTGTATTGCACACAGCACCAGTCACCAGACAAATCATATCATAGCATATACAGTTAAATCCACTAAACAGATCAGATCTAGGATTGCAATCCATACGCCCCCCAGAAACATATATATAATCATAATCAAAGTAATGCGCATATCATAATCAGAATGGGGACGGTGTGAGGAATCACTCACCCACACATGAGTCATGCCAGTGGTGCATCACAGACACGGCCATGTTACCTTCATGGCTAGGGAACATATTTTGGCTCGGGTATCAAACTAAGAGTCATATCATATCAAATGTGTCATATCATAAGGTTCATCATAACAGGTTCATAACAGAGGGTTCATATCAAAGGTTCAGAACTAGTGTCAAGGTCCAAATCACAGGTTCAACAGATCAAGGTTCATAAGCAAAGGATCATAAACAAATGGGGTTCATAGCAATGGTTTGGAGAAAACTTAACAGAATTATAAGTCAACATTACTGTATAGAACCCTTACAGAAACAAGGGCAGAGTATCCGTACCTTATGTCGAAAGCAAAATAGAAACAAGCACAGAAATGAGGGAAAGCTCAAAGTCTCTCCTTCTTCACACCTAAAGGAGTAGAAGGGGATTACAATTCATTCTTAATTAACCATCTTTCCATTTTCAGTAACTTTCCCTTTTTAGTAAGTTTCCACTTTTAGAAAGTTTCCATAATTAGAAGGTTTCCACTTTTAGAAATATTTAGTACATAGCTTAATTAGGTCAATATTTGCTGGAATAAAGTATTTTTATCATATTTACACTTTTAGTCCTTAAGGTTTTCACCATTTACACTTTATACCCCTGAACTTCCAAAATTACATTTTAAACCTTCAAACATGCATAATTACACATTAAACCCTTTTACATCATGAGTACTTATTTTAGTGAGTTATAAAATCAGACCTTTAGTTATTTCATATTTACACATTAGATCCTTCCAGTTATCAAAATTACATATTCAATCCTTAAACTTACAATTTCAACCTTTAATTACCAATAGTTACATATCAAGCCATTAAATTATCAAAATGACACATAATTCCCTGAATATATTTATTTATTCAAAACAGCCCCAAGTTTCTAGAAATTACAAGTTTGGTCCCTTTATTTTAATAAAGTTACATATTAAGTCCTTAGAATTTACATTTAAATCATTAATTAATAATAATTACATATTAGCCCAATAAATATCCAAATTTTCACCTTAGTCCCTGAATATCATTTATAACACAATTCGACCTCAACTTTTCAGAAATTACATATTTAGTCCTTGTATTTATTAATTTTCCAATTCGAATTAACAATTACAACCTAATTCATTTTCTCACAAAATTTACATATAGGCCCTTCATTTTATAATTTTTACAAGTCACACATGATTTATGGAACACGACAAAAATGGTCCATGAGTTTTATTATTGACAAAACACACCCTTTCATATTTAATTTCAAATCGGTAAACACAATATTTAACCAAATAAAACCCTAATCGAATCCCATCATTAGGCAATCATTTCAACATCATTTTTATTCACTATTCATCAGATCCAAACCCTTTTTGAACCCTAGTTCCACGCTAAGCATTTTTGTTCTTAATTTCCCTTTCTAGCCGATTATAACATATTTCACCAAAAATAGTTTTTAGCCTCAACAAATCAAATGAGTATTTTTCTAGTGTTATATTAAGATCATAGAGCCCACGAAAATTATATACTAGACCTGGAAAAATCGCATGCATAATATCTTGAATTATTTCGATTCTAGGGTTTAATAATACATGAATTTTCATACGAATTATTTACAATGCATGGATCATTTTTATTATTTTTCTCATGATATATACGATCAATGGAAGCTAGGAAAAATACCAGAAGATTTTTAGAACGATTGAACAAGACCACACGAATTATTTCTTCTCGGATGGATAATCGACAAGGAAGAATTCTCCACGACTCCAAATGGGACCAAACCACCTTGTACACAATTTTCGCATATCACATATGATATAAGGACTCCAGGAAAAATAAGAATCGAATTTTACAAAGCTTGATTTAATTGATACGAATTATACCTTTAAATTGAGCTAGCGATAGAAATAATTCCACCACAAATGGATCGGGCAACAAATGAACTCCACACGATTTTTCTAGGACTCCTTGAATTGTGTTTGAACTCAGAAAAATGCCTTGGTAATTTTTATGAATCGAATGGAGGCTATAGAATTTCTTTTGGGTTTTTCTCTCTACTCGGCAACTAGGGTTAGAGGTAAATGAGATGTGGATTGATGTTTAAAGGGGTAGGCCGAGTCATAGGAGGGGAGGATTGACCAAAATTTCGGCTAAGTTGGTTAGCAAAATATTTGATTGCTTTATTTCCATAATTACATATTTTAATACACTTTAAATTATAATAAAATTAGATATTATTCCATTCGGCACTACTAGGGGCATTTTAGTCATTTTACCACTTGTATAAATGTTAAATGATATTGTCAAAATTATTTGGGATCATAACATGTGCATTGCCAGAAGTTTGGAATTTATTTGATACGTTATAAGCTTTTAATTAAATTTTAAACTAGCAGGGGCATTTTGGTCTTTTTGCTCATTTTAGATTTTAGGGTTTTACAACTTCTTCCCCTCTAAAAAGAAAAATTTCGTCCCCGAAATTTGCAAAGAATCAGAATGAAAACAATCGGAAATAAGATAGAGACATACCAGAATTCAGAAAACAAAGTGAGGATAACTAGCTCGAATAGACTCCTCGGTCTCCCAGGTAGCTTCCCGCTCTGGGTGATTCCGCCAAAGAATCTTAACAAAAGGAATGACTTTACGTCTCATAACTCGCTCCTGGCGATCAAGAACAGCTTCCGGCTCCTCCGGAAGAGACATATCGGGCTGAATCTGATCAAGAGGGTAAGACACCACATGCAGAGGATGATAATTGTATCCCCTCAGGAGAGATACATGAAAGACGTCGTGAACATGTGATAACTGCGGAGGAAGAGCCAAACGATACGAAACTTCTCCGATACGATCCAAAATCTCGAACGGTCCAATGAATCGAGGACTGAGCTTGCCCTTAATCCCAAAACGTTTAACTCCTCGAAACGGCGAAACCTTAAGAAACACCCGATCACCAATGTTAAACTCCAAGTCACGCCTATGCTTGTCAGCGTAACTCTTTTGACGAGCCCTAGCTTCCTTTAACTTCTCCCTAGCAACATCCACTTTCTCAGTAGCGATCTGAACTAACTCCGGTCCTTCAATAACGCGTTCACCTACCTCGTTCCAACAAACCGGAGCCCTACATTTCCGACCATATAACATCTCAAATGGAGCCATACGAATACTCGCGTGCCAACTGTTATTATATGCGAACTCTACCAAACACAAATAATCGTCCCAGCTACCAGTCCACTCTAAGGCACATGCCCTCAACATGTCCTCTAAAGTCTGAATGGTCCTCTCCGACTGACCATCCGTCTGTGGGTGAAAAGCTGTACTGAACTTAAGGCACGTATCCCATGCCTTATGCAATCCCTTCCAGAAGCGTGACGTAAACCGAGGATCCCTATCTGATATAATGGCCGTAGGCATGCCATGAAGCCTAACGATTTCCTGCTGAAATATGTCCGCCAATTTACTAACACTGTAATCCACACGAATAGGGAGGAAGTGAGCAGACTTGGTTAGCCGATCGACGACCACCCAAATCGCATCATGCTTCCTACGAGTAAGGGGCAAACCAGTCACAAAATCCATGGAAATCTCCTCCCATTTCCACTTCGGAATCTCCAATGGCTGAAGCAACCCACTAGCTCTCTGGTGTTCAATCTTGACCTGCTGGCACGTCAAACACTTAGATACAAACGAAGCCACATCCTGTTTCATGCCACTCCACCAGAAATGTTGCTTAAGGTCCCGGTACATCTTGGTAGAACCAGGATGTATAGTGAAAGGGAAACTATGAGCCTCTGATAGAACAGCCTCCTTAAGCTCAGGATCGTTGGGAACACAGAGACGATCCTCAAACCATACTACACCGGAATCATCAACTCTAAACTCTGATTGCTTGCCATCCTCGACATTTTGAACTATAGCCCACAGCTCACCATCCTCTTTCTGAGCTTCCTTAATTCGCAAAATAAGATTGGACTCCACCGTAAGGCTAGCCCAATAACCGCCATGACCACTAACACAAAACTCCACATCAAGAAGCTCTAAATCATGCAAAATACGAGGCTCAAACTCCAAACTCGCGATCATACCGGATTTCCTACTCAGAGCATCAGCGTCCACATTCGCCTTACCGGGATGATACTGAATATTAGCATCATAATCTTTCAGAAGTTCCAACCAACGCCTCTGCCTCATATTCAACTCTTTCTGGGTGAAGATGTATTTAAGACTCTTATGATCAGTGAAAATGTCACAAGTCTCTCCATACAAATAATGGCGCCAAATCTTTAGCGCGAAAACCACAGCTGCTAACTCAAGATCATGCGTCGGATAGTTCACCTCATAAGGCTTCAGCTGCCTCGAAGCATAAGCGATAACCTTACCATGCTGCATCAAAACACATCCTAAACCTTTCTTCGATGCATCGCTATAAATCTGAAAACCGCCGGAACCTGATGGGAGAGTTAAGATAGGTGCCGACACTAAACGTTTCTTCAACTCCTCAAAACTACTCTCTCGCTCATCAGTCCAAATAAACTTCTCTCCTTTCCTCATCAACTGTGTTAAAGGCAATGCAAGACGCGAAAAGCCCTCAACAAATCTCCTATAATACCCAGCAAGACCCAGGAAACTCCTCACTTCCGTCACATTCGTAGGTCTTGGCCATTTTGTGATAGCCTCAACCTTTGCCGGATCCATCGTGATGCCGTCTGCAGAAACTATGTGACCCAAGAAAGCCACTCGATCCAACCAAAACTCGCACTTCGAAAACTTTGCATACAATTTCTGCTGTCGAAGGATCTCCAGAACTATACTAAGATGTTGCTCGTGTTCCGCCTCGGTTTTAGAGTACACAAGGATATCATCTATGAAGACGATGACGAACTTATCAAGAAATTCATGGAATACCCGGTTCATTAGGTCCATAAACACAGCAGGAGCATTGGTCAGACCAAAAGGCATAACCAAGAATTCATAGTGACCGTACCGAGTGCGAAAGGCCGTTTTGGGAACATCCTGCTCCCTCCACCTAAGCTGGTGATATCCAGACCTTAGATCAATTTTAGAGAAATGCCTCGCTCCTTGCAACTGGTCGAACAGATCATCAATGCGGGAAGAGGATAGCGGTTACGAATCGTAATGCGATTAAGCTCTCGATAATCGATACAAAGACGCATGCTCCCGTCTTTCTTCTTAACAAACAGCACGGGAGCACCCCAAGGAGATACGCTCGGACGAATAAAACCGTTTTCCAACAGTTCTTGCAATTGCTCCTTTAATTCCTTTAACTCAATCGGTGCCATGCGGTAAGGAGCTTTAGATATGGGTTCAGCACCCGGAATCAGATCAATGCTAAACTCGACTTCCCTGACAGGAGGAATGCCAGGAAGTTCATCCGGAAATACATCGGCGAAATCGCGCACAGTACGAATACTATCAATGTTAGGAACATCAACAGAGGTATCTTTAATAGAAGCAAGAAAACCAAGACAGCCATGCGAAATCAAAGTCCGGGCTTTCATAGCCGAAATAATCTTTACAGATTTTAGAGGTTGGGAACCAGAATAAACATAATCAGGATGGTGAAGATCACCAAAGATCACCTTACGAGCATAACAATCAATGGTCGCCTTATGAGCAGCTAACCAATCCATGCCCAGAATAATATCAAAATCAACCATATCAATGGGAAGAAGGTTCGCAGGACGAATACGATCATCGAAATGGAGAGGGCAATTAACATACTCAACATCAATAATCACATGAGTTTTCATCGGGGTAGCAATAGATATTCGGTTCATTAATTGAGTTGGGTTTACGTTTATTTTATTTGCAAGTGATGTGGATATTATGGAATGCGTAGCACCCGTGTCAAATAAAACGAAAACAATACGATCTTCAATATACAGAAAACCCGTAATAGTACCTGAGGTGCTAGCTGCCTGGTCACGTGTCATAGAATAGACCCGGCCTGAATTAGGAGCGGTCCTAGTATCAACTTTAGGTTCACCAACATTCTTCTTAGGACAGTCCTTGACTTTGTGAGAAGTAGACCCACAAGAGAAGCAACCACCGGAAGCTTTGTAACAAGGACCCGGATGCGGTTTCCCACATGTAGTACACAAAGGAGGAGGAGGTAGAGCCTGAACAGAACCCCTCTGACCTGAAGATCCCGACTGCTGATACTGCTGAGAATCCCTACGCCGGTTATTACCACCCTGACCCTGACGGTCACCACCATATCTACCAGAATCTCGACGATCCTGGTTCCTGGAATCCTGTCGCCTATAATCACCACCTCGGTCCTGGCGACCCTGCTGATCATGCCCATGGTCCTGACGACCCCGAACATCCTGCCTCTGGTCCTGACGACCATGACCCCGAGAATCCTGCCTTTGGTCCTGCCGACCCCGAAAATCCACCCGGTTACCATCTCTATCACGCTTATTAGATACCCTATCCGCATGCAACAACTCGATGTTACGCGCGGCGTCCTGAACACTAGCCACATCATCAAATGGAGTGTTAACGATCCGGTCTAACACCCATTTCTTAAGAGCCCACTTGAAGTGACGAGCCTGACGAACCGAATCCCCAGTAACCTCTGGCCCCACGAAACTAGCCAGGCGTAAGAAACGCTGCATGAAATCTCCAGAAGACTCATGATCACCCTGACGAATAGACCCGTATTCCCTCTCATACCTCAGCTGCTCTGCCATAGGAATGTACTGCTTATAAAACGCCTCAATAAAATCTGCCCACGAACAAGTCTCAGCAAAATCATCCCCTTTGGCCTGAACAAGAGCAGTCCACCAATTCTGAGCATCACCCTCTAGCTTGAATGTGGCCAAACGAGTTTTAAACTCGTCAGCACATCCCAGAACACGAAACAACTTCTCGACGTGCGTAACCCAATCCTCCGCCTCATGGGGAGTAACAGCGGACCTGAACGTGAGAGGCTTTAGCTTATTAAACCTCTCGATCCACACGTGGATACCAGCCGGAGGAGCAGCGGGTGGAGCAGTGGGTTGAGCATCACCACCACCACCACCTCCAGAAGGACCAGCCCCATTCCTGATATTATTGGTGACCTCAGTCACCACTCGCGGAAGAGCAGCAGCCACAGCAGCGGCTATCATCTCTTCAAAGTTGGGGCCATCATCCCCATTAGAGTACTGAGTAAAGCGAGTGTTCACCATCTGAATGATCATGAAAAGAGTTAGCAAAACATAAGGGAAAAATAAGCACGAAATGGAAGACGAAATAGAAACCTATGCCTACCTAAAGCCTCACCAGTCAAAACTTAAAACTTAAGGGTCAAATCCTATGGTCCACATGTTTCACAGGCCACAGCTTATGTACGACAGGTCACAGCCTGGGCTCTGATACCATAATTGTAACACCCCAACCCGGCAAGGGTAGAAGCATCACATTATGGTGACAAATCAAAGCATTCATACATATTCACAGCGGAAGCCAATAAACACAATCATGAAATAACCCAAGTCAACACGACTGGAATTCAATACATAAGTCTCAAATGAAAGGAAGAAAATAATCCCAAGAAAATACATAACGAAATAGATCCAATATCCAAAAGCTGAAATAAAATGGTAAGACTAGGGTAGGACATCATCTAAGGCAAAAGCTCCTCTAACTCTCATCCCAAGCATAAATCCATCTCCCAGCTAGATACCTGCCGCACACGGAAAAGAAAACGTGCGGCTGAGCTTACAAAGCTCAGTGAACAGATACATAATACAACAAAGATAATGGAACAGAAACATAATGAAGCACTGGGAACTATCATAAGGTATAAATCAGGATCAAATGGGTAAAAGGAAAGAATAGGATAGTCATCTACCACGAGCCCAGAAACATATCATATCATACTCATAATCATACACATGCAGAGGGGATACCTCTTAGGTAACAGATAATATGAGGGGTGACCTCATGTATCAAATGGAGTGATCAGCTCCCAGATAATTGTGAAAGGCGTGTATTGCACACAGCACCAGTCACCAGACAAATCATATCATAGCATATACAGTTAAATCCACTAAACAGATCAGATCTAGGATTGCAATCCATACGCCCCCCAGAAACATATATATAATCATAATCAAAGTAATGCGCATATCATAATCAGAATGGGGACGGTGTGAGGAATCACTCACCCACACATGAGTCATGCCAGTGGTGCATCACAGACACGGCCATGTTACCTTCATGGCTAGGGAACATATTTTGGCTCGGGTATCAAACTAAGAGTCATATCATATCAAATGTGTCATATCATAAGGTTCATCATAACAGGTTCATAACAGAGGGTTCATATCAAAGGTTCAGAACTAGTGTCAAGGTCCAAATCACAGGTTCAACAGATCAAGGTTCATAAGCAAAGGATCATAAACAAATGGGGTTCATAGCAATGGTTTGGAGAAAACTTAACAGAATTATAAGTCAACATTACTGTATAGAACCCTTACAGAAACAAGGGCAGAGTATCCGTACCTTATGTCGAAAGCAAAATAGAAACAAGCACAGAAATGAGGGAAAGCTCAAAGTCTCTCCTTCTTCACACCTAAAGGAGTAGAAGGGGATTACAATTCATTCTTAATTAACCATCTTTCCATTTTCAGTAACTTTCCCTTTTTAGTAAGTTTCCACTTTTAGAAAGTTTCCATAATTAGAAGGTTTCCACTTTTAGAAATATTTAGTACATAGCTTAATTAGGTCAATATTTGCTGGAATAAAGTATTTTTATCATATTTACACTTTTAGTCCTTAAGGTTTTCACCATTTACACTTTATACCCCTGAACTTCCAAAATTACATTTTAAACCTTCAAACATGCATAATTACACATTAAACCCTTTTACATCATGAGTACTTATTTTAGTGAGTTATAAAATCAGACCTTTAGTTATTTCATATTTACACATTAGATCCTTCCAGTTATCAAAATTACATATTCAATCCTTAAACTTACAATTTCAACCTTTAATTACCAATAGTTACATATCAAGCCATTAAATTATCAAAATGACACATAATTCCCTGAATATATTTATTTATTCAAAACAGCCCCAAGTTTCTAGAAATTACAAGTTTGGTCCCTTTATTTTAATAAAGTTACATATTAAGTCCTTAGAATTTACATTTAAATCATTAATTAATAATAATTACATATTAGCCCAATAAATATCCAAATTTTCACCTTAGTCCCTGAATATCATTTATAACACAATTCGACCTCAACTTTTCAGAAATTACATATTTAGTCCTTGTATTTATTAATTTTCCAATTCGAATTAACAATTACAACCTAATTCATTTTCTCACAAAATTTACATATAGGCCCTTCATTTTATAATTTTTACAAGTCACACATGATTTATGGAACACGACAAAAATGGTCCATGAGTTTTATTATTGACAAAACACACCCTTTCATATTTAATTTCAAATCGGTAAACACAATATTTAACCAAATAAAACCCTAATCGAATCCCATCATTAGGCAATCATTTCAACATCATTTTTATTCACTATTCATCAGATCCAAACCCTTTTTGAACCCTAGTTCCACGCTAAGCATTTTTGTTCTTAATTTCCCTTTCTAGCCGATTATAACATATTTCACCAAAAATAGTTTTTAGCCTCAACAAATCAAATGAGTATTTTTCTAGTGTTATATTAAGATCATAGAGCCCACGAAAATTATATACTAGACCTGGAAAAATCGCATGCATAATATCTTGAATTATTTCGATTCTAGGGTTTAATAATACATGAATTTTCATACGAATTATTTACAATGCATGGATCATTTTTATTATTTTTCTCATGATATATACGATCAATGGAAGCTAGGAAAAATACCAGAAGATTTTTAGAACGATTGAACAAGACCACACGAATTATTTCTTCTCGGATGGATAATCGACAAGGAAGAATTCTCCACGACTCCAAATGGGACCAAACCACCTTGTACACAATTTTCGCATATCACATATGATATAAGGACTCCAGGAAAAATAAGAATCGAATTTTACAAAGCTTGATTTAATTGATACGAATTATACCTTTAAATTGAGCTAGCGATAGAAATAATTCCACCACAAATGGATCGGGAAACAAATGAACTCCACACGATTTTTCTAGGACTCCTTGAATTGTGTTTGAACTCAGAAAAATGCCTTGGTAATTTTTATGAATCGAATGGAGGCTATAGAATTTCTTTTGGGTTTTTCTCTCTACTCGGCAACTAGGGTTAGAGGTAAATGAGATGTGGATTGATGTTTAAAGGGGTAGGCCGAGTCATAGGAGGGGAGGATTGACCAAAATTTCGGCTAAGTTGGTTAGCAAAATATTTGATTGCTTTATTTCCATAATTACATATTTTAATACACTTTAAATTATAATAAAATTAGATATTATTCCATTCGGCACTACTAGGGGCATTTTAGTCATTTTACCACTTGTATAAATGTTAAATGATATTGTCAAAATTATTTGGGATCATAACATGTGCATTGCCAGAAGTTTGGAATTTATTTGATACGTTATAAGCTTTTAATTAAATTTTAAACTAGCAGGGGCATTTTGGTCTTTTTGCTCATTTTAGATTTTAGGGTTTTACAGGTTACATAATATATGAGGTAAAATACAACTAATCTACTTCCTATCTATTGTAAAAATGCCCAAACAATGGCAAAACCAAAATGAAATACATTACATAAGAGCTGAAACAATGGCAAACCCAAAAACAAGAAATTAACGACAAATCACAACAACACATGGAACAAGTGGTCTAGGTTTTCATCGGCTTTGCATATACACATAATAATACAATAATATTATGAACAAAACAAGGTTTTGGCTAACTCCATGGACAAATATGCATGTATTTGCCATGGATACAAAATTAATAACAATAATTCAATAATTAGCCAACGAAACGAAGAAATTAATTAACTAAAATTAAAAACCCCGTATGGTACTTGTGTCAAATGGCCTTAGGTTCAAAACCCATTGATATTAGGACCTTCTAATTATCATTTTACCACATAAAATTAAGCCATAGGGGCTGTTTTGAAATTGTTTCACAAATCGATCAAAATAATGCGTTTTAGGCCATTTTACGCGTACCCGAAAAGAAAACCAATTAGCATATGCATAACAAATGGCTATGAGGTAAAAAATCAAAGATCTTAAGACCTCTTAAGGTTCGAATTTTGTGAGAAAATGGAGCCCTAAGGGCTATTTTAATTTTTAGTTTCATAAATCATCAAAAAACACCCGTTTTAGCCACTTTTATGCATACCCGATAATCATATGGCACATATGATGGCTCGTGATACCACTATAGGTGATGGTGAATATAAAACCATATTAAAATAAATCAAACGCAGTGGAAAGCATCACCTAACAATGGATCCATGTAGCCATATGATCATTCACTAATTAATATAATAAATATCACAATTATATACCTTTGAAGCGTGATTCGGGTTTCACCACCAACACCAATGCCACGATTGGATGTAAGAAACAAAAGATCAATAAGGTTGATCTTCCATTATGTGTGAAACACACTACACATCACGGATCACCACTTGATGCTAGTCTTTACCTTATAACACACGATCTAGCCTTGAACTACACTAGAATAAGGTTAGATGGGATCAAAAACCACAAACCCTAATATGGGTGTGTTTAATTTCATGGTTATTAGGGAGAGGAAGGAGGAGAGAAAGTTGGTAAGTTGTTGATGTAATTGATAACCATTTATTGACCAAATCAATGGGAGGTTATAAGAAATAATGTTACGTTTAACCCCTTGCTCTTTCCCCTCTTGTTTCCCACCATGGCCGGCCACATGGGAGCCCTAAATGGGCTTGCCCATTTGTTGGTCTAATCTAATAAACTAAGTACTAGCTTAGTTATTAGTAGCCCGTTATTGATCCCAAGTTACGAAGGTTAAATATAACGTAAATACAATAGATACGATATATTAAATTGTGTCTCTGTATATAAGTGTGTGACCCCATAGGCTCACATATGTCTAGCCATATAATTATTTATTATAACACGAGCATACTCCAACACTAACATGGTTCTAGCAGCTTCTATCAGTGTCCTATTCCTCCTTTCAATAACCCCATTCTGCTGAGAAGTTCTAGCTACACTAAACTCTCTCTTAATACCTTTTTTCTTGCAGAAATCATTCATAACTCTATTCTTAAACTCTGTCCCATTGTCACATCTGATAACTTTTACTTTCTTATCCGCTAAGTTTTCTATCTCAATTATAAATGTCTTAAGAATGTTAGGTGTCTCATCCTTAGATCCTAAAAAGAAAACGCATGTAAATCTACTATAGTCATCAGTAACTACAAGACAGTACTTCTTATGCATAATACTACTCACAGATGTAGGACCAAACAAGTCCATATGCAACATAAACAATATGCAACATAAACAAAGGTGGAGTAATAGAGTTCTGGGTCTTGGGCTTAAAAGAAGCCTTGTGTTGTTTGCCTTTGAGACAAGCAACACAAGTTTGGTCATTTTCAAAACGTTTATGAGGCAAGCCTCTTACCAAAACATCGTTAACAATTTTATTAATGGTTTTAAAGTTGACATGACCAAGTCTTCTATGCCATAACATGTACTCATCCAATGTGGCCTTTGCAATAAGACAAGTAAGAGCCTTTTTAGGAACAATCTTCTTCATATCAACACTGTACATGTTGCCCTTTCTTGGAACTTTAAGTAGCACCTGACTTTCATCAGGTAACTTAAAGTCTGGGGAAAGCACAAGACATTCAGTGTTAGTAAAAAGAACCTTGTTCTTTTTGTCACACATTTGTGAGATACTAAAAAGGTTATACTTAAGCTCTTGCACAAAGTACACATATTCAAAATCTAATTTACCGGTTTTCAATGTACCTTTACCAGTAATCCTTCCACCTATTCCTCCCCCAAAGGTAACATATCCTCCATCCATTGGTTGAAAGTCTGAAAGATAGGACATGTTGCCTGTCATGTGCCTGGAACATCCAATATCTGCATAACCTTGATCTTCCTCATCATCTTATGAATGTCCCTGCACATAAAAGAAGGAAATTAGTTTCCTTGGGGTACCTAAGCCATCACTGGCTTGGGTTTGCCTCGTACATCAATATAGTCAAATCTATTTAATACAATTGATACACCATTGGTTTTGATTGGTCTCCATACCCAACATGCTGAGGCCTTAACAGCATTTGTCCTTTTATCCCTAGCAGTGTTTTTAGGCTTACCAGTACTAACTGCTGGCCTGGCAATTTTAACTTTTGGTTTCTAAATTTTGTTTTGAAACACTGCTTTCTTGTAAAAAGATCTTTTTCTAGTTTCTTGTGCTGATTTTACAAAACATGTTATTGGTCTAGCACTGGAAACTATTGTTTTAGGGTAAATAGTCTTAAATGGTCTGACAGTATTAACTGCTGGTTGAGCAGTACTAATTAGTTTGTGGCCAAACTTCATTAAAAGTGCCCTGGGAGTCATTCTTTTAGCATTAGGGTGAGTTTGAGACCTGTTTAAGTTCACCCTATCACTTGTGTTCCCAATTACCCTATTATTCGCTGTAACCATCTTTCTCCCTTGATGGTTATGACAAAAAGCCTGAAGGTGGTCAAAGCTACCACAAGTAAAACAAGCCTTGTTATGCATGAAAAAGTCATCACATAGTTGTTGGGACTTGAGGTTATTCCAGTTCCTCTGGTTACCTCTAGGCTTACTTGTGGACCTATATATCTCAGAATACCTAACTGTTTTCCTAGCTGGTTTTACATTTGTTGTAGGTTTAACAGTTTCAATTTTAACCACCTATGGAACATTAGTCCCTTCTATCTTTACTACATCAAGTTTAGCTACAACCTGATCTTCATCATCAGACTCTCAATCTTCAGTGATGGGAGCATCCGAGTTCCTATCAGTTGACACCTTGTCCTCAGCAAGAGATGTGTCACTTGCACTCTCAAAATGCTCATTAGCTTCTACAGGTTTGTTAGCAGTAACATTTTCTTTAGCCTTACAACCATATTCTAACTTAGGCTGTTGAAACTCAGTTAAACCTATATGCTCTAGATCAATTCCTAGGGGTGCAGGCACTCCTCTATGAGGAGGTGAACATGTTTTATAGCCTAACCCAGACTTAGCCTTATTAACTATTTGACACTCTATAATTTTATTTACTCCTTTTGATACATACTCCAGAGTATCTACAGTTAATTGAATATTATCTTTTGCCTTTTTTATTTTATCTAACTCAGCTTTTAGCAAACTAATCTCAGCATTTTTAAGAGTCAAATCTCTTTTAAGAACAGCTATATCTTCAGCAAAAACAGACTCATTTTTCTTATAATGCAAAATTTGTTCCTCTAAGACTGCTAAACCTCTTTTATGATTAGACAAATTGTAGTTTGTTTGGTTTAATTCAATCCTCTGCTCATCATAATGTTTCTTTAAAGTTTCATATTCTTTAAGAGCAGTGCAAGTTTTAGAACAACTTTTAGCTGAGAGTACATTTGAGTCAGAGAAGGCCATAAGTGCCATCTTAGCTGGTGCTTCCTCTTCATCTGCCATGAAGCTCCAGTCATAGCCTAGACCATCTATTGTAACCATAGCCTTTGAAGATGTCTCTACCTCTTCCACTGCCTTTGGCTTGCTTCCATACCCCTTATTCTTGCTATCTTTTTGCCTAGGTCTTTTACACTCTTGGCAAAGCCCATTTGAGACAGTTAAAGCATTCCACCTTAGCCTTGTCAAAACCAACAGTATCATTACTGCTGATGTTGATTTTCTTGCCAGTCCTTTGATAGAACTTCTTAGCCCTCATGCTGAGAAGTGAAATCTGCCACTTGAGATCCATCTCTTCCAAGTCATCATCATTAATTTGTTCCAGATCTTCATGTAACAGCATAGACCCATTGTTTTGGCTGGTCAGGAATGCATAGTAGGTAGTATCACTCAGGATACCAGTACTAGTTAATTAGCTAGCAGTATTAACACTAGGGTTAGCAGTACTAACTCTTGCAGCCACTTTCACCTCATCTGGACTTGTAGTACTGAGAGATGACACAAAAGTCATATTCCCATAGCTTGAGCTTGAGCTTGTACCTCCAGATTTCTTCACTTCTTGTTCAACAATCTTAAAGTTGTTGTATAGATCATTAAGGCTTATAGTCTCAATATCTGGTTTATTCTTCCAAACCACCATATGCATAGCCCATTCAGCAGGTAAACTCCTTAAGAATTTATAGTTTAGGTCTTCCTGAGGGATTTCAACTCCAAGAACAGCCAGTTGGTTGACAGTCTTCTGCAATCTATTAAACATATGATCTAAAGACTCATTACTGGTAGCACTAAAAATTTTAAAGTTCTGCTTTAGTAAGGTCTTTTGGGTCTTCTTGGTGGCTTCATTACCACTATATCAAGTAGTGATTGCTTCAAACAAGGACTTTGCATCCTTGTATTTGCTAAAGTTTAGGAGCTGATCATTGGGGATGGTCATCATCAGCAAGCTCCTAGCTTTGACATCATTCTTCTTTTGAAGCTTCTCTTCTGCAGTCACTGGAGAGGTATTCACAACAGTATTTTCTTCACCATTAACTATTGTTACAGATGTTGAAGGTTTAAAAAAGTTTCCTTCTTCAATGATATCCTAGAGTGCATATTCCTGCACTTGGAAGTACTGTTCGATTCTAAGCCTCCACATCTCAAAATGGTTTTGCTTCAACAGAGGCAAATTTGTAGCCATGTTAGTCTGTGTGGTTTCCATGTCCATTATCTTTTTGAGTTCTTCTTCTAAATCAAAGTATCAGCCTGGCTCTGATACCACTTGAGAGGATCTAAACACCTTTAGAATGTATTAAGGATACTTTGAGGTTATATTACCAAGTATGCGGAATCTACTTGATAACACTTAGAAGATTTGTATTGATGTAACAGTAACACTTAATGAACAATGAACACAGAAAGTAATTTCAAACGATTCAATATTATTAAGCAATAATATGAGTGATCTCAATATCACTAGGGTTACAATGACCTTGAATCTTAAAAAATGTATATTACTGATCTAACCTAGGACCTCTTTTTATAGCACAAGGAGTCATTTACAAGATAAGTATCTACACGTATAATTCTAACTAATTGTGATCTACATACAATCTATATCATACTTATCTTCTACATATCTTCTAAAGCTTTATCATGCAGCAGTACCTTTATTTATACTAACAGTACTAACTTGACAGTTTGTACTGTTAGTTGTCTTCAGCAGTCTTCAGTTATACACTAGCAGTTTGTACTGTTAGTGTAATCTTCCAGCAGTACTAAGTCTTGAGTCAATTAATTCCCAACAATATCCTTGTGAGAACTGAAAGCCTAAAAATACATAACAATTAACCGAACCAAACCATGACCACCCGTACTAAATATAACTACTAACGACTATTTTTTTTTTCAAAAAATTACAACTTGTATTTTTTTTTACAAAATAATGACAACTTTTATTTTTTTTACAAAAAAATTACTGACCGGATCTACACACACTCCTTGTGTTAGATGTGATACTAAGAATTATACGTAGTCTAGCACGCGGAATTTACTAGCTAGCACTTAGAAGACTTTATGTGTTTTGTATGATTTGAATAAAGCAATGAATGAACACAGAATAATAACCTTCAACGATTCAATATTATTAGAATAATAATATGAGTGATCTCCTATCACTAGGGTTTACAACCTTGAATCTCTATGAATTAATTCGTACTTCTATATTTGTATCGTGTTGTATTGTATATCTAAACCTTAACCTAGGCAATCCTTTTATAGACTAAGGATTCCTTTACAAGATAACTATCATTCTAATCTTATACGATATACACAATATCTTTTCCATATTTATCTATTACATAAATCATAAACCGTACTAACTTCTTCACTCAGCAGTCTTAACTGCTCATGTCTTCAAAACTCTTCAGCAGTCTTAACTTCCATCTTCAATAGTCCTAACTGTTACCTTCAACAGTCTTAACTGCTAAAGCTTAATTTCCTAACAATCCTCCTCTAAACTTATGATTTCTATCCAAATCACTAAGTTTCTTCAAATTAAGCTTCTTCTTCTTAATGCTGAAAATTCTTTCAAACACCTATCAAGCAAATCTCTTAGATCTAGCTTTCACTTCTTGTGCAAGGTTGAATATCTTTGTCACCAGCATATCAGCCATCTCAGATTCTTCATTAGCTTCCAGTCTAACACATGCCATCATTGTCAAAACACCTGGTCTGAGTGGATAATCTTTTTCAACCAGCATATAGATCTCTATTCCATCCTTGGTAGACACTCTGTGTACTCCACATATTCCAAATAACTTCCAAGTGATGTCCTTGACTTGTGCTTGAAATCTCCATATCGACTCTCCACCATCTGGTTCATAAATTCTCTTCAATTGAACCCATAGTTCTTTATCTTTATCTTCAATAGGATCAATATCTCTGAATTTCTCTTTTACTAAGCTTCATAGTTGATTTAGATCTTCTCTGTCAAAGCCTTTGAGTAAATCTTCAAACAACTTATATCTTTCAGAAATATCTCCAAGTCTGATAATCTTCCATCCTTTCATTCTTCCATCAGTGAACACTTCCCAGTCAATGATTGGATGTTTTACCTGCAAAGGTTTAATATAAGAAGACTCTGGAATAATTATCATCATACTTCTGATCTTCTCATTAGTTAACCCTTCTTCCTCAGACTTTTGTTTCTTAGCAACTTCTGATTCCATAGTTTCTGCTTCCCTCTTCTTACCTGTTTTGAAACTTCTTCTTGGAGTAGTCAAAATAGCATAAGTTTCATAGAATTCTTTTTCAATTATAGCATAAGATTTTCCCTTGAAGTCATTCATGGAGTAATTTGCTGAGTTCTTCAAATAATACTTCATGGACTCAACTTGTTCCTTCTTTGTTGGCAACTTTGTCTTGTACCCTGACTTCTATCTTTCTCTTATCCTATGAATCAGATCTTCCCATGTTGCAACTCCATTCTTTTTTAGTATGAATTTCTTAAGCTCCTCTGTCTTTTCTTCTTCATTCAACTCTTTATCTTTAAGAACCATTGAAGCTTGAGCTCTTACAATCACATCAGAATCCAGAAAATATTGTAACTGTTCATTGAACTCTTCTTGATTTACTTCATTTGATCTTTTTCTTTCCATAAATTCAGCTATGTTTCTTATATCATCAGCAGCCATTTTTCTTGCAAATTCTTCATCTTGAGCAATCTGAGCTTGTTTAGCTTCCTCACCAGCCAAATCTTCTTCTACTATCTGCCTTGCAACTTCTGCATCATGATCTATCTGTTCTTGAGTTTTTGGTTTCAACCTTTTAAGCCTTTCAAGTTCTTGAGCAGCAGCCACTTCTTCAAATGTCATAGGCTTCTTCCCTTTATCTGCTCTTCTCCTTTCATAAACTTGTTCAGCAGAAGTTTCATCAGTTGGAACTGCTTGTTGCTCTGTCTCAGCAGTTTGAACTGTTTGTTGCTCTGTCTCAGCAGTCTGAACTGCTTCTTCATTTGGAACTGCTTGATGTGTCTGAGCTGTTTCTTCTTGAACATAACCAGAACCTGAACCAATATCAAAACCTTCATCTTGTTCAGAACCTTCTTCATACCTCCCCTGATATCCTGATCTATCCTTATCTTTACCAAATTTCCTCCCCTGTTTGGAAGAATTTTCATCATCCCCATCTGAACCATCTGAATCATCATCATCAGAATCATCATCCAATATCACTCTTGCCCTTTTCTTCTTCAACTGTTCTTCAAGCTGCTTCACCCTTTTTGTTAGCTTCGTATAGACTTTGGCAAAATTCTCCTTGTGAGCTTTGAATTTCTCCTTGGTCTTCTTTAGCTCCTTCTCCAAAGTGTCAACCTTGGCTACTAACTTGGTACATAAAGCCGTCAATTCAGTTTGTGAAGAGCTACCCTCATCACTTCTAGCTGTATTACCTGCTAGGAGAGGTGAATCTTTGGGCAAGGATCTAGTCACAACCCTAGTTAGACTAGGTTTAGACCTTCTCCTATAAGTGATGGGTGGTTGTTGAGTTGTTTCAAATTCTTGAGTGGATGTGTGATGGGAATCAGTTGGAACTGCTGAACCTTCACCCAACTCAGTTTGAAGCATTTGAGGAAACAATGGAACTGGTTCCCCTTTAAAAAGCCTACTAGCCATAGCCATATTTTGAAAAACCTTTGATTGTAGACTAGGCGTAGCAAAAGTTTCAGTTGGTTTTGTAAGCAGGTATGTCTTTTTATTTAAAATTGTTTGAACAAACCTGGGATACATTAAAAACTTTGTTTTACTGTCAACATTTGATGCCATACCCTCAAAAATATATTTTGAAAAGTTAAAAACTCTGTTTGTAGACAAGCAGATGAGAGCAATAGCAATATTGCTACTAAACTGCTCCCAAGCAGTCTTTTTAGGACTTAAACAACATAGAAGAGTATGTATCAAAAATCTCCATTAAGGTGAAAAACATCCTTTTTGAAAAGTCAATTTATGTTCAGATGTATTATACCCCATTTTTGTAAGTTCTTCACAAATGTCAGTATTTAGCATAGTGTGGATACCATCTGAGTCATTTAATTTAAGATGTCTCCTAAGTATAGACTCGGTAACAACCAAATTTAATACCATCTACTTCAGTATGAATTTCTAAGTCTCCGTCATCACTTGTCAAGACAGATGAATTCTGCCAGAACTGTGTGATGTGCGAAACATAAAAAGTAGGAGAAACAGTTAGAGCATACCTTATGTGAGAGTGGTTGAGAAAATCCACAATCTCATAAAACTTCAGCCCATCTCCTTGCTCTGTTTTCTATAAAAACGCAACCTGGTTGTGAGGCTTAACAAAATCCAATCCAACCATTCTTAATGATGAAAAATGAAAGATTTTAGCAATACAATGATCTTGTAAATTGGAATTGAAGTTTATACAGTCGCATGGGGTTTATTGGTACTGTTTAGGGTTTTGCCAAATATGCGTATGAGATAAATTATCTTTAGAGAGAGAATAAATGAATTTATGGTTAAAAGATAATTATCGTATATAAAAATCCCTATAAGTATCTTGAGAATAATGGTTTTACCCCAACGGCTAGAAAATTAATTACTGACAGATTTTTACAACGGCTAGTTGAGTCGTCCCAACTTTGTACTAACCGTACCAACTGTTGCAAAAATTTTGTTGAGCCGTACGAATTGTTTGAAATAAAATTTTAAAATACCATGGCTCAAATATAGTTTTTAGCAAACTATCAGCTATCAACGGATTTGATATGTCTTTACCAATAGCCGTTTGCTTTGGACTAGCCAACTCTTCACATTTAGATATGGTGAGCTGATAACCATACAATTTTTGGTAAATTGTCAACCATCAATTGATTTGATTAGTCTTTACCAGAAACCGTTTGCTCTGGACTAGTTGGTTCTTATGTGGATAAGACATGGTGAACAAATTACCATTTGTTGTATGCAAAGATCACATACTAATCTCCAGAACACCATTTAGTCCAAAACATCAAGCATTCTTAATCCCTTGGTGTTTTCTCTCCAATTCTGCAATTTGTTAGTCCAAAAACAAAGAAACAAGATACAAACATATGACTAACAATGCATATAACAAGAAAAATTAATTTCCTTGTGGAACCCAAGCCAAAACAGACTTAGGCTTTCCTCTAGCATCAACATAATTCATTCTTTTCAAAACAGTTTTAGCACCATTGGGTTTAATTGGTCTCCATACCCAACATGCTGAAGCATTCACTCCATTACCCATGTTTCCCTCAGCAGTGTTTTTATTCACACCAGTACGAATTACCCTGCTAGCAGTTGGAACTGCTGGCTTGGCAGTTGTTACCTTAGGTTTCCAAACTTGGTTTTTCACCACTGCTTTCTCATAAAAAGTTCTTTTACCATTTTTGTATGATAGTTTAAAAACAGTTGTTGGATTTTGAACTGGTGGCCTTGGTTGAATTGGTCTCATAGGTCTGACAGTCTGAACTGCTGGTCTAGCAGTTTGAACTGCTTTAGGTCCAGACCTTAAAAGAACTGATCTAGGTATCATCTTATCATTCCTAAGAAAAGATTGAGGTCTTGCTATGCTCAACCTATGATTTGTATATCCAGATACCCATTTATCACAATAATCTGCAAGATGATCAAAGCTACCACAAGAGTAACAAGTTTTCCTATAGCAAACAAAATCCTTTCCTAATTGGTGGGATTTGAGGTCATTCCAATTCCTCTGGTTACCTCTTGGCTTGTTTGTGGTTCTATACATTTCTGCATACCTAACTGTTGGTCTAAAAGGTTTGGCATTTGATCTAGGCCTAACAGTCTCAGGTTTAACCATCTTTGGAACATTTGGTTCCTCCACTTTAGCACTAACAGGCTTCACCACATCCTGATCATCCTCATCATCAGAAGTCCATTCCTCAATGGTTGGAGCATCTGAGTCCTTAGGTGAGGACCTATCAGAAGACACCTTGTCCTCAGATAGTGATTTATCACTTGCACTTTCAAACACAGGTTTATAAACTACATCCTTCTTGGGTTGAGGACCATAGTTAAGCACAGGTAATTGAAATTCAGGGAGTCCTGTGTGTTCTAAGTCTATAACTTTGGGTGATGAAATTCCTCTGTAAGGAGGTGGAACTGAATTATATCCTAGGCCTGACTTAGCTTTATTTTGGATCTTACTCTCAATTATCTTTTGAACACCTTTTGATGTGTATTCAAGTGTGTCTACGCTCATCTGAATGTTCTCCTTAGCTTTCTTAACCTCTTCTAGCTCATGTTTTAAAACAATGATCTCATTTTCTCTAAACATTAAGTCTCTCTTAACAATAATCATATCATCAGAAAACTTAGACTCATTGTTTTGATAATGAACAATTTTTTCTTCTAACACAGCTAAAGCTCTCTTATGATTTGCTAAGCTAAAAGCAGTTTCAACTAATTCTTTTCTCTGATTCTCATATCTTGTTTTAAGTGTTTCTAGATCTTTTAAAGCTTCACAAGATTTAGAATATTTTGAAACTTGTACCTCAGAATCTGAGAATGCCATGAGAGCAACCTCTGTAGATGCTTCTGCTTCCTCCTCTGCAATATAGCTCCAGTCAAATCCTAAGCCATCAATGGCAACCATGGCTTTTGAGCTTGAATCAGTAACCTCCACAACTCTTGACTTGTTTCCATATGCTCTACTTTTTCCATCTTGTTGGCTTGGCAATCTGCACTCCCTTGAATAATGACCTTTCTTGGGGCAGTTGAAGCACTCAATCTTGGACTTGTCATACCCTGCAACATCATTACTGTTTATGACAATCTTCTTGCCAGTCTTCTTCAAGAATCTCCTAGCTCTCAAACTGAGAAGAGAGAGCTGCCACTTAATATCCATCTCTTCAATATCATCTTCATCAATCTCTTGAAGATCTGAATGAGTCAACATACTTCCATTGTGCTGAGTAGTCAAGAAAGCACAATAAGTATCATCATTCAAAAGTCCACTAGTACTGCTTGAGGTGCTAGCAGTACCAAGATTTGCAATAGCAGTACCAACTGCTCCAGCAACTTGCACTTCTTCATCTGGACTTGTGGAACTGGGAGTTGATACAAAGGCCAAATTGCCTGAGCTTGAGCTTGAGCTTGATCCAGCAGACTTCTTAATCTCATGTTCAACTATCTTGAAGTTGCTATAGAGATCCATTAAGCTCATGGAATCTATATCAGGCTTATTTTTCCATACTACCACATGCATAGCCCATTCAGCAGGTAGACTCCTCAGAAATTTGGAGTTGAGATCTTCCTGAGGCATCTCAATTCCTAGAACAGCCAATTGACTCACCAGTTTTTGAAGCCTATTGAACATATGATCCAATGACTCATTGCTTGTTGCAGTAAAATTCTCAAACTGATGCTTGAGAAGGGTCTTCTGGGTTTTCTTGGTGGCTTCATTCCCACCATATCTTGCAACAACAGCTTCAAAAAGAAATTTAGCACACTTGAACTTACTAAAATTCAGCAACTGGTCATTGGGAATAGTCATCAGAAGCAAACTTCTAGCCTTAACATCATTCTTGTACCTTGCCTTCTCTTCATTAGTGGTTGGCTTTGTCTGCACTGTACTCTCAGATTTACCATCAACAACAGTTGTTGTTGTTACAGGTGTAAAAAGGTTTCCATCTTCAATGATCTCCCACAGTGCATAGTCTTGCACTTGGAAAAATTGCTCAATACGAAGTCTCCACATGTCGAACTCATTAGGTTTAAGCATAGGAAGCTTAGCAGCAATGTTGGTTGTGGATGGTGTTGTTTCCATGTCCATTTTTGTTCTTCTCGCATCTTCTAAATCTAAGTATTAGCAACCTGTCTCTGATACCACTTGACCGGATCTACACATACTCCTTGTGTTAGATGTGATACTAAGAATTATACATAGTCTAGCACGCGGAATTTACTAGCTAGCACTTAGAAGACATTATGTGTTTTGTATGATTTGAATAAAGCAATGAATGAACACAGAATAATAACCTTCAACGATTCAATATTATTAGAATAATAATACGAGTGATCTCCTATCACTAGGGTTTACAACCTTGAATCTCTATGAATTAATTCGTACTTCTATATTTGTATCGTGTTGTATTGTGTATCTAAACCTTAACCTAGGCAATCCTTTTATAGACTAAGGATTCCTTTACAAGATAACTATCATTCTAATCTTATGCGATATACACAATATCTTTTCCACATTTATCTATTACATAAATCATAAACCGTACTAACTTCTTCACTCAGCAGTCTTAACTGCTCATGTCTTCAAAACTCTTCAGCAGTCTTAACTTCCATCTTCAACAGTCCTAACTTTTACCTTCAAAAGTCTTAACTGCTAAAGCTTAATTTCCTAACAATTACAAATTCTATTTTTTCTACAAAAAAATTACAACTTTTTTTTATTTTTTTTTAAATTACAACTTTTATTTTTTTTTAACAAATAATAACAACTATTATTTTCTTAAAAAATACATTTATTTTTCTTTGTTATTAAAAAAAATTGAATCCGGTTACCCAAAACCACTAACGCCCCTAGTTTTTTTGTTATAACCCATACCCCCCCCCCCAACTCTTTCTCTGTCTCACAGTCACACCACTTGTTTTCTGTCTCACACTCACACCACTCGTTTTCTATCTCTCTATCTCAATCACTCACCCTACTCGTACCCTTTCTCTTCTCACACTCTCTCTCTCTCTCTCAAAATTTATACTCTCTCTCTCTCTCTCTCAAAATGGATCTTGTTAGATCTGTTTAGAGTGATTGTTATGTTTGCAAATGAGTGGTGTGAGTGAGTGATTGGATGTTGGTTTCTTGTTAGATCTTTTTTCAAGATCTTTTTAGAGTGAGTGACTGAGAACGAGTTGTGGTTTCTGGTGGTTTGTGAAATTGCTTATTGGTGGTTTCTGGTTAGATCTTTTTTCAAGATCTTGTTAGATCTTGAAAAAAGATGGTGGTTTATGATGGTGGTTTCTGGTGGTTTGTGAAACTGCTTATTGGTGGTTTCTGGCAAGATCTTTTTTCAAGATCTTGTTAGATCTTGAAAAAAGATAATGGTTTATGATGGTGGTTTTTGGTTTATGATGGTGGTTTCTGGTTAGATCTTTTTTCAAGATCTTGTTAGATCTTGAAAAAAGATGGTGGTTTTACATAACCGGTTTTTAAAAAATATCTTTTTTCAAGATCTTGTTGGATCTTGTTTCTGATGATGGTGGTTTTTGTTTCTGATAGTGGTTTTGGTGATGGTGATGGTTGTTTTTGTTTCTGATGATGGTGGTTTTGGTTGAAAGTTGTGGTTTTTGTTTCTTGAAACTGATGGTGGTTGCTTATTGAAACTGTTGAAAAAACTTGGTTGCTTATTGAAACTGTTGAAACTGCTTATGAAATAAGCAGTTGGTTATGGTTGCTTATTGAAACTGCTTAGGTTGCTTATTGAAACTGTTGAAAAAACTTGGTTTTTGTTTTAGATCTGAAACTGCTTATTATGAAATAAGCAGTTTGTGATGGTCGTATGGTTTCAAAGATCTGAAACTGCCTATTATGAAATAAGCAGTTGATTATGGTTTCTTATTGAAACTGCTTTTGGTTGCTGTTGAAAAAAACTTGGTTTTTTTAAATGGTTTCTTGAAACTGCTTATTATGAAATAATCAGTTGGTTTCTGTTAAAAAAACTGAGATACGACGATGATGGTTTTAAAAAAAAAATAATTGTGTTGATTGGCGTGGCATAACCGAATGGACGGTAGAGTGAGATTTTTTCCACCTTGCAACCTTCAAATTTGCAGCCATATGATAAAACGATAATAATCTGAGCCTATTAAAAATCTTGATATGTCTTTTTGTTGTTTTTTATAAACATAACATATTTTTGCATGTAATATTGAAAAAGTGTAAAATTTATTACCTTTTCTGTGTAAAATAGTGAACTCAACATTTTCCGAAGCCAAAGATATCTGTTGTAGTTTTTGTGTCAAAGTGATTGTGTTTCACTTGCAGGTTATAACAATGTGATTGTTTTCGAAATGTGTTTGTGAAATGTGATCGTGTTTCACTTGGGTTATAACAATGAAATCGAATCTTCATTGTTACTAACTTGACATAAAAGACTGACATGCTGGAAAAAAAACGTGAAGGGGAGAATCTTTATTATTACTCACTAGTACACATAAAAGAAAACAATTTGAGGTATTGTTACAATTTGTTTATCTACAATTTGAGACAAACATTCGTACACAAAAAAGAAAACATTAGTACACAAAGAAGAAAGAGAAAAAAAAAGAAAACAAAGTGACAAAAACTCAGAACAAAAAAAAACATAAGTACAGAATAGGGGGTTGGGTAGGTACACAATAGGGGGTTCCGATAGTATTACCATTTTCCCAGATATATGAGTTGTGCTTGTAGGTCTCTACAAACAATATCACTTCACAATAGTAATGATCAAACAGGGAGCTTTAGAGAGAGGAAAATATCAGAAAGAGAGAGAAAGAGAGGCGATGAGAGTAAAATTGGTATTTCTTATTTAGCACAAATGACTCACGCACCTTCCTCATACATGAGGACTGACTCTATATACCGAATTTCGCACTTGTGGATCTATTTGGGCCTTAATGGGCTTGGTTCCATAGACTTACTTACAATACATGTGTTTAAACTAGTCCTAACCCAATACTATTCTATTACATCATGTATAACACATTAAAAGGTTCGTAAACTAACAATGACCATTACTTTAAATGCTAACAATCTCCCTTTAAGGGGTGGTCATTCTTCAAAGACGCTTCTTCATGATTTGATCCTTTAATCTTCGTTTACCTGAGCTTAAACCTTTTGTGTTGTGATAGAATTGCTTGGTTTTTTGTTCCAATCATGCTTTGTGATCTTTAGTGAAATCTCTTTCCTTTCTTGCCTTTGATCAACATCTTCAAAGGTTGTCCTTATGTCTTCTCCAACATAATCATATCTCTTATCTTTAGTCTTTAATCATTACTCTTATATCTTTCCTCATATCTTCTTTGAACTTCATCTTGACTTGTTCTTAGGGTGCGTTTGGTATGAGGGTGTGGCAATCAAGTAATGGATTGAATCATATTTTTAATTGTTAGGTTCAAGTTTTATGGAATTAAAGTGGGCCCAGGAATGAAAAAATGATTCATGGCAATGTAGGTGTCTTTTGCAAATGAAAATCTATTATGGGCCCCACATTTATATCTCTCATCACACTCTATACATAAATTAATTATTAAAAAACAAAATCTTCATACTTTCTCTCCAATAAAATATTTATTAACTATTAATATAAAATTTTTAATAAAATATCATTTTTTTCTCTTACCACGTTTTCTTTCATTCTAAACCGAATCCAAATCCGATTCCAAATCCTTCTACAAGGGCCCTTACTTTCTTGAATTAGATGTAGTTCATTGTCTTGAACTTGATGAGGATGAGTCGTATGAGTATGTGGAGTTGAAGATCCTTGTAAACTTTCTTAAAGAATTCTTCCACTACAATTTTTTTTGGATGAAACGTCTTGATTCCGTTCATTTTTGGTAGGTAGAATTAACCTCCGGTCCCGTTAGGACCTTTATCAATACATTGGATAAAATCTAAGTATAGACCTACGTCATCAGGAATCGATTCATAAAATGAATCTCCTTATTAGTGTTTCCAGCTCGAAGTGCCAGGTAATTCTTACGAATTTCCCCACATGCCATTCATAAATCAAATGCCTCAAGTATTCTTACAATGATTCAGGTGAATCGCTAAAGTGCTCAAAAAGCATTTCTCCATGATTATAGACCATTTATCACCATATAAGAACATCGTGGCTCACGTAGATTCATGTTAACACTATGCTTAATACATAAAGAATTAACTAAGTGACTCACTTTCAGTGCTGCTTGATGTTGACACTGGCGGGTTTTTCGCTCAATAATCATGAATACTATGTGAGTACCACTATGAACGTTCTAGAAAGATTACTAGGATCTGCGTAGGACTCTTGAATCAACTTATGTTCGTGTTAGGTCACCATAATTGTTGTAACACAAGTATAGATATGAGAGAAATAAGAGATAGAGAGATGATAGTGGTCGATTATATCACAAGATAGAATAACAATGGTTTAGTAGCATATATGAAATAACCAACACCTCAAAGTGAGGTATACAAGTATTATTTATAGGACAAGAGTGCTAGGGCAACACTCTTGTGTATTATTCTAGAAACTAAGTCATAGTCACGGCCCATGGGCCTTCTAATAGGGCCGAGCTAAATAAAACAAACATAAAGGCCTTAACTAAGCAACCTATTACATAATATAATGACCAAGACTTGATAATAGATACACGCATTCCCATCAATCTCCCCCTAAGGGTTGGTCATCAAAGGTTGCTTGACGTCTTCTTTGCTTCTTTTGACTTTGATCTTTGTACTTCAAGTGATTTTCATTCTTTAGCTTTGATCTTTGACTTATGAACTTTTGCTTCGATCTTTGATGAGAAGTGTCTTTGAACTTTGAATGACATTCTGATGTTGGTATGAGCATTTGGAAATGGAATGCTATTGATGATAATGGTGGTAATTATCGTCACAGCTAGCTGGAACCCCGGGTCTCCATGAGCACTTACAAGTTTGGACTTCGAGATAATTAACAGCATAGTGTGAAAATTCTCTCTAATCCTTTCAAAAGCTGTCCCTGAATCGGATACCCCCAAGAGGGCTTACACAGATATACCGAAGTAATCAACGATTCAGGGTGAGCCGCTGAAGTATACCAAAGTATCACTCCACGACTGTAGACCGTTTGAAACCACCGCGAACACTAAGCATAATCCACAAGGGATTACCAAAGTGAGCTGCTGTCAAGGCTGTTTGATGTTGACCCTGGCAAGGATTTCCATTCAATTACTAAGAATTACATTTGTAAATTCTCTCATAAATGTTCATGGCAGATTGCAAGGATCTGCGTAACAAGTGTAGAAAAGTTTAAGTGTTCCTAAGAGATATTTTGATGAATCTCGTGGCTCCAGACTCGATTAGTGCATTTTGATTTTAGTAGTCGGAGGCATGGAGCAAAGTGCCTCCTTTTCAATATCAACACATCTCATAATGAGAGGTCGATAGATTATCCGAGGTTCTCTGTAAGAAATGAAACAAGTACCTTTTGAGAGATACTTGAGTGGCTAGAAGGTTAAGTAAAGTGCGTCACTGGGTCCATGACGTCTTGTCTTCAATACCGGCATTACCTTGGTGACAACCAGTAGCATATGAATTGAACCCGGTTTCTGCCATAAGGTTGAACATTTGGAGGGCTATTTCTTTTCACCCTTTCATTAACTTTTCTTTTTAATTCTTCAACCCCTTCTTTCTCCTTTCATTTCTTTTCTCCTTTTTTTAATATACCTAAGGACTTTTAGTTCTAAACTATTGGTGTTGTCCTTGGGTAGATCCCTCCGGCTCTGGCGGATCCTTGGACATAAACCTAACAATCACCTTATTACTCCATGATTGTCCTAGATTTATTGATCACATGCCATAAAACCTTTTGTAAAATCTCTCAAAGTGTTTATGATTATAAAACATATTTTGTTAACACTTTGAGGGTTTTCCATTTTCAGAAATACTCCCCCTTCAAATGTGCTCATGGGTTTTTAAGTTAAATTTGCACATGTTGGATGGAGTTCGCACTTTTGAATTGATTGATTCTCAGTGAACAAGACTGCTCCGAGACACGCTTACATCACCGGTTAGACCAGCTTGAAATAATTACCCGTCCTGGTCATATTCAAAGAGAATCTCTCGAAATAGTACACTCTACTTAGACAATTCCGATTTGAGACACGCTTACATCACTGGTTAGACCAGCTTGAAATTATTACCCGTCCAGGACAAGTCCTTTCGTTTACTGACAATTTAGTTTCGTCAATTCGTTGGTCAAATATAAGTCGAGCTCATATGAGATTCCACATTTGTTACCATATTTTAATCACTTTTGTTTTTCTCCCCCTCAAAAATAGCATGTCTATGTTGTTTTTAAAGAACATTTTGGTTAAAATATGCTTTTTGAGGTTTGTGGGAAGAAACGAACAAGAATTTATCATTTTAAACAAAGATTGTTTCAAATACACCCCCTCAATAAGTGATATAACTTTGTGAGGTTTTGATTACGAGAGGGAATACTTGTTCTTTTGAGCAGAATTATGAAAAACTTAATAAATTTGATTAATTCTACTCAAAAGTAAGAAGCTTTCGCTCCTTATATTAGGATTGAGGCACTGAAGCGTAACTCAGGGTCCTTTCTTTACAAAGAACGGGTTGTGCACAAGCCATTATGTTTTACAAGCAAAAGGTATCAAAAATGTCAAGAAACATATACCCAATTTAGACATCAATCAACGTTTCTAAAAGTCGAGAATACTGGATCTGGTCGTTGAAATTTTCTGATTGGAAAGGATGGTCTGCCTCCAACATAGCTTTCCAGTCTTCGCATCTGATCTCTGAATGTTAGCCTCTTTTCCAGCTTCAAAATGAATTGACGAACTTCTCGCAATTGAGGAGTTGTCCACCTGCTTGTCTTGTACAGCTCCCGATCTTTCAACCGAATGGCTAACCCATCTCGAACTTTCTTTAGTGTGTGGTCACAGAACTTATGAATCTCCTTGTATCCCATGAAGCAAATGATGGTGAGATCACTTTTGTAGACGAAACCAAAGGTTGGGTCTTTCTTCAGGGTATATTGGGGTTCTTGATTGATCTTTGGAAGATGTAGTAGTGGTGCGGTTAAGTTAAGTTTCCGTTGATAACTCTCGACTCCAAGTTGCAGGTCTTTAACACGTTCTTGAATGATTTTTCTTCGAATATAGTAAAGTAGTGGAGTGCTGAATGCGTACAGAAGCTCGGTTGAAAAATGAGGCATTTTCCCTTGAACCTTTATGAGATACATGTCTTCAATGTCGTTGAGGTTCAAATCTGGGAAGTCTGCCTCTGAGAACTTGTAGATCTTATGATCTTGTCTTCTAACCTTGATTTTGTTCAGAAAAGTGTAATCATACTTCTTTTGTGCTTCGATGCTAACCATGTCAATCATTCTAGGATCTCTCATCACCGGTGTCGGTGATTTGGCTACAAGTTTGCTTTTGTACCTGGTTTGTCTCTTTTCATACCAGTGGTAGATTCCCAGATGCGCATCTTTATCATACAACACCTTGTTAGTGACGAAGAGGTTTGTTGTAGTTTTTTCGATGGCCGATTGTGGGTATCTTGTAGCAGGAATCAAGGTTATTGACATTGCATACTTGGGTTGACACTTGACGCCTTGTTGGAGAAGTTCAAGATCATTGTTGAAGAAGAAGCTGTAGGGAACAGCAGGATGATCGGAAGTTCCAACAACTGGCAACGGTTTTTTCCAGTCTGTAAAATATGGTTTTTTCGGTTGCGAGGTGTTATCAACCACATAGGTATCAGGATTCGTCCAGCTGATATCATTTGACATTGTATGGGCAATGTTTTCCAAGTGATATTCCAGTTCAGCTGTACTCGAGGACCGATATTTAAGCAAGTTGAAAGCATCATTCTTTATTCGACGAAGTTCTCCTTTAGTGATCTTCTTGATTCGTTGATCACGTTTGAGTTTTTGAGTAAACTCATGTGCGACCTTCAATCATTGAGTCGTAGTCGATGTAAGGTTGAGAACTGACGAGTTTATCAAACCATTCGTATCCTTCAGTTGTGTCATCTTCAAACCATGAAACAACCTTAGACTTTTTGTCTTTAGACTGCTTGTCATTCTTAGACTTTTTATCTTTTGCCTTTGGTGGAGATTTTGGTCGATAGTGAACTCGTTCTAAGTCAACCTCTTCAACGAACTCGAAATGATGTTCCATTACTGTGGATCCGAATCCTAATGCCCTTGGCGGAGATTTGGCAATTGTAGTGGTTTCAGATGGGATATGATAACGCTCAAATTGTGCATGTTTTTAGTAGCGTTATTCGTGTTTTTATGCATGTTATTTGGTTATATTTATATGCTTTTGTTACTAAATCGTACCAAAGTGTGTTTGCGAAGTATATGTGACCAAAAACAGGAAAAAGGAAGAAAAAGATGAGAAAGATGAGAAAGAAGGAAATATTTATGAAAGTGCGAAGATTCTTATACCAAGACCCAATCAAAAAGGCATTTCAAAGAATGAAGGTCCAAGTATTCATATTGATTAGCTTCAAAGATGTTGAAAAGATCAAGTTTGGATGAAGAACCAAAGACCCAAAAAGAAAAATCAAGCTAAGACGACAAAAGTCCAAAATGTTCCAAAACAGCAACCATCCATCCGATCAGAGGCTGCCCGCAACTGATTCGGATGGAGGCAATTCCGAAGACCATCCGATCGGTTGGACATATTACCGATCGGTTGGAAGCTTGCTGATTTACCAAAACTTCATCATTAAGTTTTGTCTTTTCATATATCCAGTTCTAAGGCCTTCTAATAAGGATTCTAGGCTCTTCTAAACTACTTGGAGGACAAGTGAAGCATTAATGAACCAAGACCCTTGGGAGGAGTATTAATAGGATCATTTGTGGAATATTTAATGTGATAATTCTTAATCAATAAACTAGTAATCATCCACCACTCATCAAATACTCTAAAATTCATCCTTAAAAGTCCAAGAGCAGTTGGAGAGTCAAGAAGTCATTATTTGGAGGTCAAAACATCAAGAAATCAACACCAATCCTTAAGGTATCATTACTTTATCATTTGTAATCTATTTCCAATCATTGTAAGACTTTCAATTATGGTTTCTAATGTTCAAAGTGCTGAGATTATGTTCATGTTTGCTATGAGTGGCTAGTGCCTTTGTGCACTTGCTTAGATGATGTGTATTACCAATTGATATGCGTATGATTGTGATGACATGTTTTAATTCAATTTCAAGTTGATTCTAAGATCCAATCGTGATTAAGTTTTGTAGTGACATGCGTTGAATCAAGTTTAACTAGTTGCTAATAATTTCAAGGGTCGAAAGAACTATTGTTATTCAACTAGTTATAATCATTTGTCTATGAGTGATTGTTTTTACCCATTATTCTTGATTACACAAAGAAAGTTAATTGTGGTTGTAATGAGAATGATTTTGTCTATCAAAAATAGGATTGATGGTAAACCATTTCAAGGGTCGAAAGATTAATAGTTTACTCTCAATTGTGACCCTTTGTCTATGATCGGTTACCTTTTGTATTGACCATTTCCTAAGCTATTTGATTAAGCAAAAGATGATTTTTGTGTTTAAGGTACACCAACTTATGAACCTTGAATTGATCTTGAATTAAGTGGTTAAACGTAATGCTTGTTTTTATGAACTAAAATCTTGACGAAGGTTTAATTTGTAGAAACAATAGATTAGTTCACCAAACTAATTATCATAACGAACATGTTGTCCAAAGTTATCACAATCATGTTTATCAATGAGTAGTATGCTAGTCTAAGCAAGTGTAGTTTTAATCATTTGAATTATTCTATTTTTCATTACTTGTTAAGAAATTTACTTCTAGTAGCTTACAATTCGATTCACTACACAAATCCCTGCGAACGATCCCGACTTACCATCATAATCTTGCTATAACGGACGAGTTCACTTGCTCGTATGTGTTGTTTCTAGATTCGGTAATTCAACCTTTATAAATTTAAAACTTGTATTCACACACGACACATCAAGTTTTTAGCGCCGTTGCCGGGGATTTTGATCGTGTTTCTGTAGGTTTTAGAAGTTCATAGTTCGTTTTCAAAAAAAAAAAAAAAAAAAAAAAAAGTTTTCCGAGCTGATCATCTGATCGGTATTTCATCCATCCGATCGGTTGTCCAATTTTTAATTTTACCGAGAGCTCCATCCGATCGGTAGTAACTTCCATCCGATCGGTTTTCACCAAAATAAATTTTACCGAGACAAGTATCCGATCGGTATTTCACCCATCCGATCGGATCACCAAACCTGATTTTTCAAACTGTTTCCATTCTTTAATCGTGTGTTTAAACATTGCCTCGATTCTCTTGGGAATTGTATGAACACTCGATCAACTGGAATAGAACCAATTTTACCTTTTTCAGATCCCGAACGTTTAGTCCGAAGACAAAGAAAGAAAAGAAAACCATTTGTTCCATTAGCCAACCGTGTACCAAGAGTACGAAAACCACCGTTTGAAAATCTTTGTGAAGCTAAAGTCGTTTATAACCCATTCACCGAGCAACCTTTTCCCATGGCTGACGATAGACCCCTGTGGGAAGCCAACCGAAACGTAGCACCCACTCCTGGAGCTGCTATTGTTACTGTCAACCTAGGTGACAATTTCACCGTGAAAGGTCACCATCTTTCTATGATCAAAGACCGTCAATTCGATGGCCGTTCGAGGGCCGATCCTCACAAGCACATTGCTGAATTCATCAAAATTTGTGGCATGTTCCGATATGGCGACACCAATGTGGATGCCATTAAACTCAAACTTTTTCCATCATCACTTGCTGGAGACGCAAAAGTGTGGTATAATGAATTAACCCCAGGAACTATCAATACTTGGGAGGAGATGAGGCAAGCTTTTGTAAGCCGATTCTTTCCACCTGCCATGTTTGATCGACTCATCGGAGAAATTCGTGCTTTCACACAAAACCCTAACGAATCGCTCGTCAAAGCCTGGCTTCGTATGAAAGATTTGCTTTGTAGTTGTGATGGACATGGTTTAGGACGAGGAACCATTATCCAAATCTTCTACCATGGACTAGATGAAGCATCTCAAGGAATTCTTGATGCTGGAGGAATTTTTCTTTATAAGACTCCAAACAAGGCATACCAATTGCTAGAAGACCAAGTCCTTCTCAAACTCGACTGGTCAAAAGATGCCAAAACTAAACCCTTACGAAAAACCGTTGCTTTTGCTGAAAGTTCTGATACCTCTAAACTCATGGAGAAAATGGAAACATTAACTTCCAAAATCGATTCGCAATACAAAGACCTTAAAAGAGAAATGAAAGAAATACGAGACGGTTGTAACAACTGTGGAGGTAATCACCTATCATCAGAATATGACGACCAACCAATGGACCAACCCAAAGAAGGAGAAGCCAATTATGTCCAAGGAGGATACCGTAGAGGCGGTTATCGTGGAAATTATTACGGACGAAATTCTGTAAATTGGCAAGATCATCAACAAAGGGATAACAACAGTGATTCTCAACCACGAGTAGACAATCAAACCACACAAACCTCTGACAAAAAAGCGGAAGAACCCGATTTTGAGAAAATGATGAGAGAATTCGTAACTGCTCAAAAATCAACCAATGAGTTCGTCAAGAATCAATTTTTCAATCTCAAAACCAAAGTTGAGCAAGGTCAGAAAAATCATCAAGCATCTATTCAAGATCTTGAAAATAAATTTGGTAAACTTTCTGATCAAATTTCTTCCCGACCATATGGTTCGTTGCCAAGTAATACCCAAACCAACCCTAAGCCGACATCATCTAGATTGAACGATAAAACTTATCGTCCACCACAGACTCGAAATGAGCATATCAATGCTGTATTCACAAGAAGTGGTATTTCTTATGATCCACCACCCAATCCAAACGATCCCACAATCATAGATGACGATTGTGAGGACGAAGAAGAAGCAAAAAAGGAAAATACCAAAAAAACACCACCCAAAACCATCCCACCAGTTAAGGCGTATACACCAAAAATTCCATATCCTCAAAGCCTTAAGAAAGAAAAAATGGAAGAACGTTATAAGAAGTTTGTTGAAATAATCAAAGAGGTTAGACTCAATGTTCCCCTCGTTGATGTTTTAGCTGGAATGCCCAATTATGGGAGATTTTTGAAAGAACTTCTTAATAACAAGAACAAGTTGGAGCAAATATCCGCTACCTTTCTGAATGAAGAATGTTCAGCTATTGTTCAAAACAAAATTCCACCGAAACTAGGAGATCCTGGAAGTTTTCTGATTTCGTGCACGTTAGGAAACAACATCACATGCGATGCTTTAGCCGATCTAGGTGCAAGTATCAATTTGATGCCCTATTCGTTGTATTCTAAACTTTCCATCAATACCTTGAAACCTACAAGGATGAGTATTCGATTAGCAAATCATTCTTATCAATATCCTGTTGGAATTGCTAAGAATATGCTTGTCCAAGTTGGTAAATTCATTTTTCCTGTGGATTTTGTGATCTTAGAAATGGAGGAAGATAGTAGAGTACCTCTTATTTTAGGAAGACCTTTCCTAAACACCGCTGATGCGATCATCAAAGTAAAAGGAAAAGAACTTAATCTTGGAGTTGGAGATGATAGAATCACCTTTTTAATCGATAAAGCAATGCAATATCCATATTTCAGTGATGACACTTGTTTTAACGTTGATGTAATCGATGAAGTCACTGAAGAAGAATTGGATGCATTACTTGACGATTCTGATCCATTCATGACTACTTCAGAAAAAATTAGTGAAACAAACTTTGATAAAGAATTCGCTGATTTTATGGAAGTAAAGTTTGAAGAAGAAGAAGAAGAAACAGAAGTTGAAGAAGGAGAAATAGAAGAAGATTTTGAGGAAATCACTTTTAATGATCAATTGAGAATCAAAACATCTCTTCAAGAACCACCAACTGATCTTGAGCTGAAACCACTTCCCGAAAATCTTGAGTATGCTTACTTGGAGGATAAATCACTTCTTCCAGTAGTCATATCTTCGTTGCTCAAAGATAAGGAAAAAGAATGCCTCATTTCTGTTCTCAAGAAGCACAAAAGAGCTTTTGCATGGAAAACATCTGACATTCCAGGAATCAGTCCTGATTTTTGTAAACACAAAATCAATTTCGAAGAAGATGCAAAACCCGTTGTAGAAAGACAACGTCGACTCAATCCCAACATGAAAGAAGTTGTTAAAAAAGAAATCATCAAACTTCTTGATGCTGGTATCATTTACCCAATCGAGGATAGTCCTTGGGTGAGTCCAGTTCACTGTGTTCCGAAAAAAGGAGGAATGACTGTTGTGACTAACGAACGGAATGAATTAGTTCCCACTAGAACTGTCACAGGATGGCGAGTATGTATTGATTACAGAAAATTAAACAAAGCCACCAGAAAAGATCATTTTCCTTTGCCATTCATGGATCAAATGCTTGAGAGATTAGCAGGGAACGAGTACTTTTGTTTCCTTGATGGTTTTTTAAGATATTTCCAAATTCCCATTGATCCTGTTGATCAAGAAAAGACTACATTCACATGTCCCTTTGGAACTTACGCTTATCGGCGTATGCCTTTTGGATTGTGTAATGCACCTGCTACTTTTCAGAGATGTATGATTGCTATATTCCAAGACATGCTTGAAACATCGATGGAACTTTTCATGGATGACTTTTCAGTTTTTGGAAGCTCATTTGAAGCTTGTCTTTCTAATCTCGACAAAATGCTCGAAAGATGCGAAGCTGCACATCTTGTTCTCAACTGGGAAAAATGCCATTTCATGGTGACTGAAGGAATTGTGCTAGGACACAAAATTTCCAGTGCAGGAATGGAGGTTGACAAAGCAAAAATAGATGTTATCACCAAATTACCACCTCCAACAAACGTTAAAGCCGTTAGAAGTTTTCTAGGACATGCCGGTTTTTACCGTCGTTTCATTAAGGATTTTTCCAAAATATCTCGTCCAATGACGAAACTTCTAGAAAAAGATTCTATTTTTGACTTCAATGCAGATTGCATGAAGGCATTCGAAACATTGAAAACCCAACTGACTAGTGCACCCATTATGGTTTCACCTAATTGGTCACTACCATTCGAGCTCATGTGCGACGCAAGCGATTTTGCGGTTGGAGCTGTATTAGGACAACGTGAAGGAAAACATTTTCGTCCTATATACTTCACCAGCAAAACACTCAATAATGCGCAACAAAACTATACGGTTACGGAGAAAGAATTGTTAGCCGTTGTTTTTGCTTTCGACAAATTCAGATCTTATCTTGTGCCTTCAAAAACAATTGTGTTCACTGATCATTCAGCACTTAAATATCTGTTTGCCAAACAAGATGCAAAACCACGTCTTATCCGATGGATTTTGCTACTCCAATAATTTGACATCGAAATCAAAGATAAGAAAGGAGCAGAAAATCTAGCTGCTGATCATTTGTCTCGTCTTGAGAATCCGAACTTGGAAGAGTTAAAGGAAGACGAGATTGACGATTATTTTCCTAATGAAACTCTCATGACTATTGACACAGCCGATGAGAAAGAAATTCCATGGTTTGCTGATTATGAAAATTACCTCGTTGGAGGGATTCTCAAAAAAGGATTAACTCATGGCCAACGAAGTAAATTCTTTTCAGACCTCAAACATTACTATTGGGAAGAGCCCTATCTTTTCAAGATGTGTCCCGATGGAATGATAAGAAGATGTGTTTTTGGTTCTGAAACAAGAAGAATTCTTGATGAATGCCATCATGGCCCGACTGGGGGACACTATGGTCCTTCCACCACAGCTAAAAAAGTTTTTGATGCTGGATTCTATTGGCCGACTATTTTCAAAGAAGCTCATACTCTTGTCCAAAACTGCTATGCTTGCCAAAAATCCGGTAGTCTTTCTCGTAGAGATGAAATGCCTCAAAAGAGCATTCAAGTCTGTGAAATATTATATATTTGGGGAATCGATTTTATGGGACCATTTCCCAAATCGCACAAATACGAATATATTCTCGTTGCTATTGATTATGTTTCCAAATGGGCTGAAGCAGAAGCTCTACCCACAAATGATGCTCGAGTTGTTGTCAATTTTCTCAAAAAGCTTTTCGCTCATTATGGAATTCCCAAAGCTTTAATAAGTGATCGAGGAACCCATTTCTGTAACAAACAAATGGAGAAAATTATGAAACGATACGGAGTACATCATCGTTTCGCCACAGCTTATCACCCTCAGACCAGTGATCAAGTCGAAAATACCAACAGAGCCTTAAAAAGGTACTTGAAAAAACGGTTAAAGACAATCCTGCCGTTTGGTCAAGAAAACTCGATGATGTTCTGTGGGCATTTTGTACGGCTTATAAAACTCCAATTGGTACAACACCATACAGACTTTTGTATGGAAAAACCTGTCATTTGCCGTTCGAAATCGAACATCGCGCTTACTGGGCATTCAGAATCTGTAATCCTGATCTCAAAATAGCTGGAGAGAAGAGATTCTTGCAATTGCATGAACTCGATGAACTAAGACTCCAAGCTTATGAGAACTCCAAGCTCTACAAAGCTAGAACCAAAGCGTATATTGACAGAAAGCTTAGAATTCGAAAAGAATTCAAAGCTGGAGACAAAGTTCTGCTTTTTAATATGAAATACAAGTTCAAAGCACCTAAGCTAAAACCAAAATGGTTTGGCCCATATATAGTGAAACATGGATTTCCATCTGGGTATGTTGAATTACATGACAAGCAAGGTGGAAGTTTCATTGTTAATGGTCACAGAATTAAATTATATTATGATAAGGAGCAAATGAACGAGATTTCTATTAATGAAATTCCACCTGAGTCAGACTATGAAGCAATAACATTCATGGCACCCTTTCCGGCCAATTTCAAGAAAAACACTCCATGGGCCGAGGAATCTGGTTATATCTATGATGTTCTTCCTAGACCTTGGGAAAGAATCAAATTGGAAAACATAGATGAAACTGGAGAAGGAATAGTGATAGGAAACGTGGTGTATGTTCCAAAAGTCTCAAAGAAGAAACTGAAAATTACACCAACGTAGCAAGAAGGAAGTTTGAGTCCGGCTGATGACTCGTTAATAAAACAAGCGCTTCTCGGGAGGCAACCCGTGTGTTTTCTATTTGCAATTTTATTTCTTAGTTTATTTTTCAAAGGTGATTATATCCCAAAGTTTCTCTAATCCCTTAGTTGAACTTAAGTGTGGGGGTGTATCACTAACTTTTAATAAAACGTAGACATACTTCGTGTGTTTGTTTTTCTTTTTGTTTTAAGATTACTGCAGGTAATGATTACAAAGTATGGACACTTGGATCAAAGAATCTTCTGAAGCAAGAAAATATGGTTTATTCTCTTATTTCCCTATTTTCATTCTTTTCGTATATCACATTGAGGACAATGCTTAACTTAAGTGTGGGGGGGTGAATAGGAAATAAGGATAAATTGTAAATTCCGAGCTAAATTTTAAATTTTGTTTGCCCTTATGATCTAGTTCTTTGTCATTTAAAGGATTATATATTAAAGTAACTGGATCTATCCACTGGTAAAACCTGTAATTTTTGAAAATTTGAGATGTGTCCCGATTAATATTGCAATCCATTCTGGGATCGATAACATTAGCTAGCACATATTATAGCCCTTTTCACTACAATGTGAGGAATTTAAGCCTGTATCATATTTAGCATACATCTCTTATGCTTTAATTCTTATGCTATGACTGTGCTGGTGATTTTATTTATTCTAGAACTTGTGCTTGTAAATCATTACGAGACCGTTGTGAGATCATTTTTCTTAGTGATATAAGTATATATGCGTGATAAGAGGCAAACTTAGGATTTTACCCAATTAAGCCTTCCAAATTGATATTTAGCTAGTTGCATTAACTAGTTAACCACCAGTATAAAACCTTTTGTTAGCGTTTATCTTTAGCGCTAGATACCCCTAGTTACACCCTCTGAGCCTATCTTTTTCTTTGATAAAATCCAGAAAAATACAAAAAGATTTTACACCTTTAGCCTAGTGATGAGGCGAAAAGTGTACCGCTTTTAAGGGGTCATTTAAGCCTTAAATCGTATTTATTTGATCAAATATTGCCCTAAATCGTTCCTTTTGTCATTTTAGGTACTTTTGAGGAGAAATCTGGAAAAGGAGGCATTTTGGACGTTTTTGGAGCATTAAAGTGAAGAAAACGGCAAAGTCTCAAAAATCGGCTAAAAGTTACTCTTGACGGCGTCACAATTTACTCTGGACGGCGTCATGCTTTGGCAAGAAAAGTTGGACGTGAAATTTACTCATGATAAGCCAGTGAAAATAGCATGTGAATTCTGACGGCGTCACGCTTTAACTTGATCAAGGGCATCACGGCTTAAATCATAAGGGGACGGCATCACGTTCACGAGCTGACGGCGTCAAGCCTTGATAAGCCAGAATGGATTTTGGAAGAGCTAAAGAGGGACGGCGTCAAGAAGGTCATCCGGGAACCCTAAAAGCGGCGAGGTGACAGCGTCACACTCCATAAGGTGACGCCGTCAGATCCAAAAATCTATATATAGTTTTCTAATCTTTTGTCATTAAAGAGAGCTTAGTGTGTGGAATTTTGGGATAAAACCCTAAGACGATTTTAGCTACTTTTTCAGGGCTTTTTGCCTTGAGATCTTCCATGTTTCATTGAAAGATAAGTTATCAATTAATCATTCAATATGTCTATGTGTTGTTTGATTCTATCTTATTCTTGTCTTTTGTTTAACATGTTAGGCTAAATTTATCTTGTGTTTGCTTAGATCTAATGAAACTTAGCTATTGATTATTGGTTGTTAGTGTGTTGTTAGTTGTATTGGATGATTGTTTATCTATGTTAGGCTTAAGAAAACTGGCTAACTTCCTATTCGGTAACTTGCTTGAACGTCTTAAGAAACATGAACCAAACGCGTACTAAAGGTTTTTATGGTTGTATTTAATGCACAAGCGAATTCTAGTGATCCCATGTTAGGAGCTTCCTAGCCGGCTCGACATAGGAGTGAAGTAGGAGCTTGTAGAGTTGGGGAAGTAAGTACGCCACCCCACGAATGGTATTAAGGAATACACCCGTCATCCACGCGACTAATACACACTAATTAACCGGTAAAAGATAGCTAGGGAGTAAGGAAATCTAAGTAAACACATTTCTCTACACATAAGTTTCTCACCACATTTTCATTTTTGTTATTTTATTTTATTTGCATTCGTAGTAAATTGGGTTAGTTGACTAGCAACTAATTCCGCCCACTCCTTCAAAACCCGAGATTTTACTTGCTTTCATAAAAACTATAAAAACATAAAAAAGAATCTTCCTCAACCCTTAGGCCTAATTAGAGTAGCCTTTCATACCTAACGAACACTATTCCCTGTGGAGAACGATCAATCCCCCGTACTTACCACTACACTATACTACATCGGTCAGGTACACTGCCTGGTGGGGTTGTAAGCCTCTTGAGATCCCTCGAGAGGTAAAACCTGTTGTAAGGTTACAAAACCACGCAACCAAGTTTTTGGCGCCGCTGCCGGGGAATAGTTATTGTTTAGGTTGAATTTTTATTTTATTAGGTCTACTCACTAGATTCCTTTCTAGTGAGATTTTTATTTTATTTTTATAGGTCTTCTTTAGTCTATCTTATTTCTTTGTTTGTTTGTTCGTAATTTCCATTGACTCTTCCGTTCACCATTATGGAGTACGCGAATCCACCATACCACCAACCACAAAGGCCATTCTACCCTATTGACATCTCGAATTTCAAACAATATCGAGATGAACCCATATATGATGCATGGACTCGTTTTAGAAATTTACTCCGAAATTCCCTCATCATAGTTTCGCTTTAGCATCCCTAACCCGAACCTTTTACTATCGTGTTGGCCAATATGACCAAATGCGCATTGAGGATTTTGCCAATGGGGACTTTAGGGAATTAAGTGCTGAAGAAGCATGGGATGCCATAGAAGATTGCGCCCAATATTATTATAGGGTAGACAACCCAACAAACGTTAGTACAAGTCAATTGAATATAAAATTCCTAGATCATGAAACAAGTTTGTTTGGGGATGAATACATTAGTGTTGAGATACCTAAGTGGTTGTCATGTAATACCATAATACAGGGTGAACACTTAGGTTATCTTGATGTGATGGAGGATCTAGCCGAGCATGATCACATTGATAAAAAAGACCTAGGTTTTATGATCGATGACGATGAATCTCAAGAAACACATGATGAATCTTTTGGGCAATTTGAATATAGCAGTCAGAATATTCAGGATGATCCTTATGATTCGGACATTGAAGTTGAGATGCCTAGAGAAGCACTTGAGATACTTGGTAAAATGTTAGGGTTAGATCCTACTAAAACGCATGATGAGGATATAGGTGAGCTTGACGTAAGGAATGATGAGGTAAGTAACATAAGCCCACCAAGTGCCCCACAAGTCCTACCATCATTTGAGGCACACACACCGCCCGTGACTTACCCGGAAGAAGTGGAAGAGACTATAGGAACCCCAATAGAGGTAGAACCCTTGGACCAAACACAACTAGAGGATATAGGTTTGAATGCTTATAGTGATCACAACCTTACTCTTAGTTCTAGGGGATTTCCTATTTTTGATGAACCGGAGCCTCAACCAAAACCGTTACCTAATCTTCCATCCTTAGATGTGAATTTAGGAATTGAAAAAGGTCCCGATCCACCCATCAAACCATGTATTCTGGGCAATGTTAAGATTAAGGTAGTAGACTCTAAGCCTTGTAGAGAGAAAGCTGACATAGGAGTGAACCATAACCTTTCATACTTACATCACCCATTTATGATTGATCACAAGAAACATTATGGGTTTAAACCGGGTTTATTAGGTCAAGATGGATTCCCAACTAGGAATCTCTCGAAGTTGATAGAAGATGATCCCTTTTTAGGAGAAAACTTTAATTCACCCATTGACCAAAGTGAACTAGGTAAGGTTATGATGAAAGGAGCACACCCCTTTGAGTATATAATTCATCCGTCACTCTTTCCTCACGTGGCATACTTCCACCCAGATGGTGTGTATCGCTACTATCACCCGCACTTAATCCTAAGTGTAGAAAAAACCTCTCCTTTATCCGTTAAATAAGGGTAGAGTCAGGCTCGTGACTCGAACAAAAACAAGCGCTCTTGGGAGGCAGCCCATGCTTTATTTGCTTTGTGTGTTTATTTATTTGTTTGTTTGATTTTATATGCTTCCGTATGTATGTTTAATTTTTATTATTATTGATTCATGTTCAAAACTAAAATTGTGAAAATGCTTTATTTTGTTTTTAACTTCGTCTTAACTACATATAAAGGTATTTTGCAAAAGATAAGTGTAAGGGAAATCTAAATCGGTTTATTAGAACACAAATTAACATGAATCGTAATAATAATAAATTAGCATACATATTAGTGTTTGTTTGAGTCAAATGCTTGTATCGAGTCATAATGATGTTTTGCAGGATTTCCAGGAAGTAAGGTAAAGGTTTTTCCAGAAATTTTCCGGAAACTAAAAATGAAAATTTTTGACAGGTCATTTCTGACGGCGTCAGGGGTTATAACCTGACGGCGTCAGATTTAATTTCCAGAAATTTTTGAAAGTTTTGTTTTCATAAAAAGTTTTATTAAAATCTCCAACTTATAATCTCCAGGAATCTGCAAAATTATCATTCCACAAGCATTATATCCTTATATATAGATTTTATCCCGCCGATGTTATGCAGGTTTTCGTGTTTGTTTTCTCAGGTTTAACAGGTTATTTTGGACAAGGAGATGTTTATGGAATCAAGCTTATGGCGATGCATTAGTCATGGAGCTTCAACATTCTCTTTGGAGGAAGATTTAACCGTGTAATTTCATTATCCACCGAGCGAATCAGGGGAGTATTTGATTTCATTCTTTTACTTTTTGCTTTTACATCTTATTATTTGAACATTGGGGACAATGTTCATCTTAAGTGTAAGGGGAGGGTAAAAGTACGATTTTAGAGAATACAATTGCGCTTGATTTTTGTTTGTTTAATAGTAGATGTGTAATAAAACTGAGAGGAATACTTGTTAAGGTAATTTTAGTGCCAAATTTAAAATTTTTTACAACATATAGGAGTGAAACTTTGATCTTAATGAGCGTCTCACGGATAGGAGTTATATGACTAGCACAAAAACCGTACCACTAAAAAATTTTCCACCCCCAAATATGTGAGGTTCGCCCCTAGAATTGGTAGGAAAAGCATTTATGCTATGATGTGTGTACCGGTAGCACTTAGATTCTAGAACTTGCGTTAGGACCATTCCAAGGCCACAAGTGAGACTACATTCGTGTAGTTAGATTTACTACATGATAAGAGGCATTAGGATTAACCCATTGTTTTACACCTGTGTTTTTGTTATAATTACTTTGGCTACATTGGTCAAGTAATTCTCCCACACCCTTTGCGTTGTACTCATTTTTAGTACACGATACCCCTAGTACACCCCTCAGAGCCTATCTTTTCGTTTCGACCTTTAAGCATTTTACTTAAAGGAAGAATTTGTTTACACCCCACTAAAATGTACACCCAAATCGCCTTAGCCTACCTTGTATGCACTCATCTTTAGTGCATTATTGTGACAACATTTGTTTAAACCCTTAGTTAATTATCTAGTTGATTACATGGTTGCTAAGTCGAGTCATATCCTTGTACATATTGTTTTGGGACGATTGGGACTCATGGGTAAAGTACTAGTATAATGGAGTAATGGGGAAGAACATCATTTATTACCCCCATATGTGCTAAATATTTTAAAAGTACTCCAAGTTTTTCGATTATCTTAATTCGAGTCATTAGATTAGTAATTGTAAAGTTATGTAAAAATTCAAGTGTAAGGGGGATGCAATGCCCCTATGATGTATTATTTTGGATGGTAGGGCAAAAGTGTATGCAAAAAAAAAAAAAAAAAAAAAAAAAAAAAAAAAAAAAAAAAAAAAAAAAAAAAAAACACAAAAAAATGAGAAAAAGAAAAGTAGAAAAAACATACGGACTACCATCCCGTTTCATTTTATGTTTATTTTATGTTTTTGTTATTTTGTTTTTAGCTTAAGATTGAGTCGAGTCTTGGCTTAGCAACATTGTATAGTACATGTAATTGATCAAGATTTTTAACTCGCCACCAGTAAAATATCCTTTATCCAACAAAACCGTGTTTTCCTTTTCCCTACACCTTACGTTATAACCCATTTAAAAGCCCTCTTTGATAGTTTATCTTAGGTGCTTACGCCTAGTGGAGGAGGTTTTCGATCCTTTCCCAAGCCTATGGTAATCTATTTGCTATGACAGGTAGTGAGAGATATTTTCCGTTTTCATTTATGAGATTTATTTTGATGACACTTGAGAGATGTGAGTATCTAAACACTACTTGTGAGGTGCTAGTATGTAATCTCCGTGCTTATTATGATTGATGTGGAACGATTATTTGTTGTAATTACTTTTATGTTAGCATTAAATGACCCCTAACTTGTATTTTGATTAGAATAAAAGCGCATTTGCTTGAGGACAAGCAAATCTCAAGTGTAAGGGTATTTGATGAGGCGAAAAGTGTACCGCTTTTAAGGGGTCATTTAAGCCTTAAATCGTATTTATTTGATCAAATATTGCCCTAAATCGTTCCTTTTGTCATTTTAGGTACTTTTGAGGAGAAATCTGGAAAAGGAGGCATTTTGGACGTTTTTGGAGCATTAAAGTGAAGTAAACGGCAAAGTCTCAAAAATCGGCTAAAAGTTACTCTTGACGGCGTCACAATTTACTCTGGACGGCGTCATGCTTTGGCAAGAAAAGTTGGACGTGAAATTTACTCATGATAAGCCAGTGAAAATAGCATGTGAATTCTGACGGCGTCACGCTTTAACTTGATCAAGGGCGTCACGGCTTAAATCATAAGGGGACGGCGTCACGTTCACGAGCTGACGGCGTCAAGCCTTGATAAGCCAGAATGGATTTTGGAAGAGCTAAAGAGGGACGGCGTCAAGAAGGTCATCCGGGAACCCTAAAAGCGGCGAGGTGACGGCGTCACACTCCATAAGGTGACGTCGTCAGATCCAAAAATCTATATATAGTTTTCTAATCTTTTGTCATTAAAGAGAGCTTAGTGTGTGGAATTTTGGGATAAAACCCTAAGACGATTTTAGCTACTTTTTCAGGGCTTTTTGCCTTGAGATCTTCCATGTTTCATTGAAAGATAAGTTATCAATTAATCATTCAATATGTCTATGTGTTGTTTGATTCTATCTTATTCTTGTCTTTTGTTTAACATGTTAGGCTAAATTTATCTTGTGTTTGCTTAGATCTAATGAAACTTAGCTATTGATTATTGGTTGTTAGTGTGTTGTTAGTTGTATTGGATGATTGTTTATCTATGTTAGGCTTAAGAAAACTGGCTAACTTCCTATTCGGTAACTTGCTTGAACGTCTTAAGAAACATGAACCAAACGCGTACTAAAGGTTTTTATGGTTGTATTTAATGCACAAGCGAATTCTAGTGATCCCATGTTAGGAGCTTCCTAGCCGGCTCGACATAGGAGTGAAGTAGGAGCTTGTAGAGTTGGGGAAGTAAGTACGCCACCCCACGAATGGTATTAAGGAATACACCCGTCATCCACGCGACTAATACACACTAATTAACCGGTAAAAGATAGCTAGGGAGTAAGGAAATCTAAGTAAACACATTTCTCTACACATAAGTTTCTCACCACATTTTCATTTTTGTTATTTTATTTTATTTGCATTCGTAGTAAATTGGGTTAGTTGACTAGCAACTAATTCCGCCCACTCCTTCAAAACCCGAGATTTTACTTGCTTTCATAAAAACTATAAAAACATAAAAAAGAATCTTCCTCAACCCTTAGGCCTAATTAGAGTAGCCTTTCATACCTAACGAACACTATTCCCTGTGGAGAACGATCAATCCCCCGTACTTACCACTACACTATACTACATCGGTCAGGTACACTGCCTGGTGGGGTTGTAAGCCTCTTGAGATCCCTCGAGAGGTAAAACCTGTTGTAAGGTTACAAAACCACGCAACCACCTAGCCTTACCCTTAGTCAAGTCTTGGTTGGTTGCTAGCTATTTGGCAAGATGGATGTTATGTGGGAAATCATGAAAGTACGAAGAAAGTTGTAAACTCCAAAAGTAGTTATCCAAGTGAAGTCATCACAACTATAAGATGACATGACAAAAAAAAAAAAAAAAAAAAAAAAAAAAAAAAAAAAAAGAGAAAAAGAAGAAAGGAGAATAAGTCATCGCAACAATAAGGTGACAAAAATAGCCAATGAGCTATGAAATAATGTAAAGTGCAATCAAGTGTGGAGTTTTTCAAGAATGCATGATAGCGGTTCGAAATAGCTAGTAACATCTGGGCAGTAGACTTTGACTATTTTGTATATTCATTCCCTTCAACCTTTTCTAAAAAATATATAATATCCCATGCCTTATTCCTACCCTTTTGACTTTGTGAAATTATCAAGTGTATGGACATGTAGTGACCATCTGATTTCTTGAGGAATTAAATAACGTTGCTAGCGATCTAGTGTGTATTCTAGTGACCATCCGTTATTTGGTGATGCAAGAATTCGTTGTTAGCGATCTATTATGTTTTGCATAAGGTAGTTGCACATCAGTCTTGCTTATCCCTCGAAACCTTAAACCTGAATAAAAGCCCTCTTTGATATCTATACTTGGTGCTCACGCCATTTCGGTGTAGTTTTGTTTCTTGTACAAGCTTATGGTAATATTTAAATCATGACTGAGCAAATGAGTGTGATTTCTCTTATATACTCCACCATACAAATGAGTGTTTTGAGTGAATTATAGTTCATTTCCCTTCGTGAGGTGTTTAGTAATGTATATCAAGCAAGAAAATCATTTGGGTATTGTCAAACATCTCGATGCTTCAACCATAAAAGCTTAAAATGATGAATCTAACTTGTACCCGTACTTGGTAGATTTGCATCACATCTTTTTAAACATCCTTGTGTACCATGTGGATAAGTGTTTTTATTGCTAGATTTGCTTGAGGGCAAGCAAAGTTCAAGTGTGGGGGATTTGATATCGCTCAAATTGTGCATGTTTTTATTAGCGTTATTCGTGTTTTTATGCATGTTATTTGGTTATATTTATATGCTTTTGTTACTAAATCGTACCAAAGTGTGTTTACGAAGTATATGTGACCAAAAACAGGAAAAAGGAAGAAAAAGATGAGAAAGATGATAAAGAAGGAAATATTTATGAAAGTGCGAAGATTCTTATACCAAGACCCAATCAAAAAGGCATTTCAAAGAATGAAGGTCCAAGTATTCATATTGATTAGCTTCAAAGATGTTGAAAAGATCAAGTTTGGATGAAGAACCAAAGACCCAAAAAGGAAAAATCAAGCCAAGACGACAAAAGTCCAAAATGTTCCAAAACAGCAACAATCCATCCGATCGGAGGCTGCCCGCAACCGATTCGGATGGAGGCAATTCCGAAGACCATCCGATCGGTTGGACATATTACCGATCGGTTGGAAGCTTTCTAATTTACCAAAACTTCATCATTAAGTTTTGTCTTTTCATATATCCGGTTCTAAGGCCTTCTAATAAGGATTCTAAGCTCTTCTAAACTATTTGCAGGACAAGTGAAGCATTAATGAACCAAGACCTTTGGGAGGAGTATTAATAGGATCATTTGTGGAATATTTAGTGTGCTAATTCTTAATCAATAAACTAGTAATCATCCACCACTCATCAAATACTCTAAAATTCGTCCTTAAAAGTCCAGGAGCAGTTGGAGAGTCAAGAAGTCATTATTTGGAGGTCAAAACATCAAGAAATCAACACCAATCCTTGGGGCATCATTACTTTATCATTTGTAATCTATTTCCAATCATTGTAAGACTTTTAATTATGGTTTCTAATGTTCAAAGTGCTGAGATTATGTTCATGTTTGCTATGAGTGGCTAGTGCCTTTGTGCACTTGCTTAGATGATGTGTATTACCAATTGATATGCGTATGATTGTGATGACATGTTTTAATTCAATTTCAAGTTGATTCTAAGATCCAATCGTGATTAAGTTTTGTAGTGACATGCGTTGAATCAAGTTTAACTAGTTGCTAATAATTTTAAGGGTCGAAAGAACTATTGTTATTCAACTAGTTATAATCATTTGTCTATGAGTGATTGTTTTTACCCATTATTCTTGATTACACAAAGAAAGTTAATTGTGGTTGTAATGAGAATGCTTTTGTCTATCAAAAATAGGATTGATGGTAAACCATTTCAAGGGTCGAAAGATTAATAGTTTACTCTCAATTGTGACCCTTTGTATATGATCGGTTACCTTTTGTATTGACCATTTCCTAAGCTATTTGATTAAGCAAAAGATGATTTTTGTGTTTAAGGTACACCAACTTATGAACCTTGAATTGATCTTGAATTGAGTGGTTAAACGTAATGCTTGTTTTTATGAACTAAAATCTTGACGAAGGTTTAATTTGTAGAAACAATAGATTAGTTCACCAAACTAATTATCATAACCAACATGTTGTCCAAAGTTATCACAACCATGCTTATCAATGAGTAGTATGCTAGTCTAAGCAAGTGTAGTTTTAATCATTTGAATTATTCTAGTTTTCATTACTTGTTAAGAAATTTACTTCTAGTAGCTTACAATTCGATTCACTACACAAATCCCTACGAACGATCCCGACTTACCATCATAATCTTGCTATAACGGACGAGTTCACTTGCTCGTATGTGTTGTTTCTAGATTCGGTAATTCGACCTTTATAAATTTAAAACTTGTACTCACACACGACACATCAGGATAACTAGTTCTTTGTGTTGAGAGGAAGAACTACCGACAATCTTTTATTTCTTTACTTGTGAATTAGGGTCGGGGACTTCGTTGGAGACCTGATAATCTATCAAACAACTGAATCTGAAGTACTTCAAGTGTTAGTTGTGAAGAGTCAGAGGAGTAGAAGTGATTATGTCATTAACAATTTGAGTGATGAGTGGCTTGAGTTGCTCTCTCAATGGTTTGAGCTGATGCTTCAAATCTTTAGTGACAACTTTTGGTAGATTAGTGTGGAGATACTTTTCAGTGTATTCCATGATTTTTGTATCCACATCTTTGCATAAATACTCATCCACCTGTTGTTTGGTCTGTTGAAGTTCAATCATTTGCTCTGTTAATCCCTTAACCATGCTTGTGAGAGTCTCCAACTGATCCTTCATCATGTCCTTCTTCTTTTTTCGAGCCTATTTAACCGCTTGTTTGACCTTTGCTAAAGCTTGAGAGACCAATGGATTCAAGGGGTTCTTGATGGATTTGCTTGTTGATGTTGTTTGTGTTGGTGGTGGAGATGAATGAGTTAAAGACTCAATGATATTTTCTTTAACGGTTTTGTCTTTTGGTGAGGTTGGTGGAGAATCTGGAGGTGTGTCATCAGGAGTTGGAGGAGATGTTGGAGGTGTCTGTATGTAGTTTTCAGTTTCCTTTTCTAACTCCTCCTTCTCTTTCTGTTTCTTCTCTTCATCTTCCTTAGCTTTCTTAGCTAGCTCCATCTCTTCAGCGGCCTTTTTCATGTCATCATCTGTCACTAACTCCATAATTTCATCATTGTCTTCATTATCTATAACAAAATCATCAGTGTGATGAAATTCTTGTTGGTCATCTTCGGTGGCCATATCTGTGTCTCCTTTCTTACCGGGTTGATTAACCGGATCAGAGGAGACAATCTTAGAAGAACCTTCACCCTCATCGGGTCGATTAACCGAAAGAGGTTGACTTGTCATGATATCACCCCTATCCTTGCCTGGTTGATTAACCGGAGGAGGTTGAGGGTCTTCTAAAGCAGTGGCCATGTCGACATTATCATCCTCATCATCACCAAGTCCTTTATCTACTTCCTTATGCAACTTTTCCTTTCTTCTTTCTTCATCCGTTACAAGTGTCTTTAAGCTTGTTTCTATAGCAAGTTTGGTTACTACATCCTCCTTGTAGACAACTTCATCTTCATCTGACTCGGTGTCAGAATCTGATTCACTTGCAATATCATATTCTTTTTCCGGTGATGGTTCGGGCTTAGCAACTTTTGTGGGCACATATCTTTTCTTTAGTCTTGGCGGTGCAGGTTTCTTTTGCTTTGTTGTGCTTGTCGTGCTTCCAGTTTTGCTACCGCATTTGTTTCGGGTTTTGACTTCTGAGGGTTCAACTTCATAGTGAAGGAAACCTACCCTTCCAACCTTGAATGCTTCATCATACTTCTTATAAGCAAGTGTTTTCTAGATTTTGTCGGTAAGAAGAGAGTCAGGAAGTCTATTCCCTTGTTTGTGAGTGCTTCCTTTCGGGATGTAGATTTTGTTGACCGTTTTGTCCATTGCGAATAGATGCTTCTCTTGATCTTCTAGATGATGAGGGATGTCTTCATTGTCATCAAGGAAATGGTGGATGAGTAACTTGGTGAATCTGACAAACGGAATTTTGGTGAATGGAGTAAGGTAATGACTCTGGATCTGAAAGACTATGTCTTCCCAGATAAGTTAAGCGTAATCAAATTGTTTCTGGTTCACTATTCCCCAGAAGATTTGCAAGTGAGAAAGACGAGGATGCTCATGGCCACTGTCTCTTCCAGAAACTGATCGAGCCAAAATGTAGTAAATTGTTCTCCAAGGTTAAGGAATGAACTTGGCCTCGACTTTGGAAAATGATTTGAGTGGTTTGTTTGGTTGTATGTCATATCCAATTGTAGGATCGATACATGTTGATTATTGTGGGATTCGGGAGTTCTTGGATTATGGAAGAACAAATCCATGTTTGAGTTAGAGAGAGAGAGTAGAGAGGGAACTTGAGAGAGAAACTGGAAATCTATTAGATTAAGAATGAAGGAAGTTCCAACCCTCTCCCTAGGTGGAGAGGGGTATTTATAGTTACATACATAAGTGCCCCTAGTGGGCTGTAGAGTGAGCTGACAGTGGGTAAAGACCCGACCCACTCCACAAATACTATAATAACTAAACTAATATTACGTTAACTAAACAAATGCTAATAAGCCTACGTGCTACATAAAGGCTAAATTGATACTCGGGGTGACCGAGTCTTCACATGAATATTTATATTCCTAACACCAATTTCTAAAAGGAAGTTAAGAACGACTTCTTCTGAGGTAGTAGGATGAAACTTCTTGTTTGGTGCAGGAGCTTCGGGCAGAAGTAAGACTTTTCGAAGATAATTGACATCAAGAGTGACTTCTTTTTTGTCCAGTGTGCAGGTGAATGAGTCTTCTGTCATATCCAGCTTAATTGTGTGCCACATCTGATGAATGTATAACTCAGGAATGGATGAAGACTTATCTAGCATGCTCCTACACTTGTGTAGTTTAAGAACTTCAATTGCTATTTGGCACGAAGGTTCTGCACACTTGATCTTGTGAAATTCAAGTTAATGGATTAGATGTTTATATGAATGGATCAATTAAGTTTCTGTGATGAATTCATGCAAAATGGACTGCATTTTAACACTTTTTTTCCATGAAATAAAAAATTGAGACCTGAACGTGTTCATCTTAAACCCTAAACATCAAAATTGATTCTAACGTGTTTCTGGGCACAAATTGATGATCAAATTATGTTACTTAACATGTAACAACACTATCCCACCCATTTAATTAGGCCAAGACATTATCATTTGAATTCCCCCAATTCATACGCATGAACCCTAAAATCAAGACTCAATCAATTGAAGTTTCTAGGAACAATTAAACACTCATAATACGTTAAGGGCATGATAAAGACCAAATCCCACCATAAACATTAACCACAAACACATAAAATTACAAGCCCCCAATTCGACAAGAACACTAAACCCTAAATTGATTATTGGGACAAATTCAACCGTTGGATTGTTAAAGCATCAAAAACCCTTTCTTAGATTAGTCTTAAGATTATAAAAACACTTACGAAATTGAGATTTGACGCTTGGATTAGTCTAATGATTCTTGGTCATGGATCGTGGTGGTTGTGGTATTGAATGTGTATTGCAGGTGACATAAATGATGGGTCAGACTTGCTTTTGACTAAATTTTAACTTTGACATGTTGACACATGTGGTCCCTTAACGATAAGTTTTGCAATTATGGTCCTTCACTTACAAAAGGTTAGACACACTCAACAATTTATTGATGAAAACAATTTTCAATACTCCCCCTCGACTTTAGAATATATAAAATATTTTGAGATCAAGGAGGGTATTACGAGGATAGTTTTACCAACGCATTTTGCAAACAACATCCTTTTGGAAATATGCAAGTACAAATTTTAAAGAAAATATAAAAATTTGTATTTCATACTCCCCCTCAACACTTGTTCGGAAAAACTGGTTGATTTGTTTAAAAGAACAAGATGTTGATGGAAATTTTGTACTTGCATTTTTTTTAAATAAAAGAAAAAATGTAAAATCTTTTTGTTGTTTTTGAAAGTTTTATATTTTTGTATTTTGTTTTTGACAAAAAAATATTTATAAAATTGTTTTGATGTTTGACTTTTTCAAGGATATTTGAGAAAGTTTTCCAGATCTTCTAGAGTCAAACATCGCATACCAATTTGATGAACTAATTCCACAAATCTTGCATGAGGCAAGGCTTTGGTGAATAAGTCTGCTAATTGGTATTCTGTACGCACAAAGTATAATTCAACTGTACCCTTTTCCACATGTTCTTTGATAAAATGATATCTCAGAGCAATATGCTTTGACTTGGAATGTTGAACAGTGTTGCAGGAGATGGGAATGGCACTCTTGGAGTCACAGTACATCAGAGTCTTGTTGAATACATAGCCGTAGTCCGTGAGTTATGATCTCATCCAAATGACTTGAGCACAGCATGCTGACATGGCTACATATTCCACCTCTGTTGATGACAAGGAAGTGCAATCCTGCTTCTTTGACTGCCAAGATACAAGCTTATCTCAAAGAAGCTGAACACCACCAGAAGTACTTTTGCGTGTATCTAAACAACCTGCGTGGTCAGCATCTGAAAAGGCTATTAGTTCAAAACCAGAATCCTTTTGATACCAGATCCCCAAGTTAATGGTTCCCTTTACGTATCGAAGGATTCTTTTAGCCTCGGAGAGGTGTCTTTTAGTTGGGTTTGACTGATAACGAGAGTATGATATACGGAAAATACTATATCTGGTCTGCTGGCTGTTAGATACATGAGAGAACCAATAATACTTTAGTACTTTGTAGGGTCAACTGGTGTCCCATGTAAATCAGCATCCAGCTTTGGTGATGAGGCAGACATAGGGGTATTATAAGTATCACAACTTGTCATGCCATGTTTCTTTAAAATCTCAAGAGCATATTTGGACTGGTTTAGAAAAATACCACGGGGGGATTGATGAACTTGAAGTCCTAAGAAGAACTTTAGTTCACCCATCACGGACATTTCAAAGTTTTGTTTCATTAGTCTAGCAAAAGCATTTGAGTACTTTTTATGTGTTGAACCAAAAATGATGTCATCAACATAAATTTGAACAACTAAAATGTCCTCCCCGTGTCTTTGAATAAACAGTGTGGGATCAACTGATCTTTTGGTAAAGTGATTAGCAAGTAAAAATGCAGACAGTTTATCGTACCATGCCCTCAGGGCTTGTTTAAGGCCTTAAAGGGCTTTCTTTAGTCTGTACACATGATTAGGATGATCTGGATTGATGAAACCCTCTAATTGAGTGACATACACTTCTTCACAGAGTTGACCATTCAGAAATGCAGTTTTCACATCCATTTGACAAACGATGATGTTCTTGTGGGCAGCATACGCCAGAAACATTCGGACAGCTTCAAGTCTAGCCACTGGTGCAAAGGATTCTTCAAAATCAATTCCTTCTTCTTGGCTGAAGCCTTTGGCAACCAGACATGATTTGTTACGAATTACTGTTCCATTAGCATCAAGTTTGTTTTTCCAAATCCATTTAAGTCCGACAACATAGACTCCATCAGGTCTTTCTACCAATTCCCAGACTTCAAGACGTTTGAATTGATCAAGTTCTTCTTGCATTGATTCAATCCAATCGTCATAAGTCATTGCTTCTTTAATGTTCTTTGGTTCAGCTTGACTGACAGTGAGAGCATAAATGCAGGTTTCACCATCCGTGTAAAGTCTTTTTCATGTCATGACTGGATTATTTGGATTACCAATCACATTTACTAAGGGATGATCTCTTGTCCATTTGTGTGTTGAAGGGTAATGTTGATAAAGAGTGTACATATTAGACGGATCCAAGTTGCGTGTAGACGACTCTGCAATATCTGGAATGGTTGGAGCCGGAGCAAATGGATTGAAGAAGGCATTTTCGTCATAATCTGCAGGTGCGGGTACTTCTTGTTCAGGTTGATCATCAGCTGTATTTTCAGTGTTGGAAGCGGTTTGTTCTACTATTGTTGGAGATTCAATTGGAGGTGCATTTGTTGCAACGGTTGTAGTAGTTGGTGCAGGTGTATCAGGTATAGGAATATTATCAGGTGGTGCAGCGGAAACATTAGATATATCTGGTGCACGACATGCAAATGAATCATCAAACAACGGAGCAAACAGGCTTTCCAATTCTTGACGGTTTAGCGAAAGAGGTTCATCTGATTGATCAGGAAAGTTTAGACGGTTGGTTGCGGGTCCTAAGCTGTTTTGCTTAGAAGCCATTTACGTAAGTTCATCGAAATTAGCATGAATGGTTTCCACGATTTCTCTAGTACGACGATTCCAGATGCGAAAGCCTTTAGAGTTTTCACAGTATCCAATGAACACACCTATGTCAGCTTTAGCTTTGAGCTTGCCAAGGTCTTCACGATCATTATTTGGGTAACAAAGAGCACCAAATACATGAAAGTATTTTATATTTGGTTTTCGATTATGGACAAGCTCATAAGGTGTTTTGCGGTGGCGTTGGTTGATCATACAACGGTTTTGAGTATAGCATGCAGTCGAGACAGCTTCAGCCCATAAGTAATCCGGAAGTTGAGCATTAATCAACATCGTTCTTGCAGCTTCCACTAACGTCATGTTACGTCTTTCAACAACACCATTCTGTTCTGGACTTCTTACACTAACGTCCTGTTGCGTCTTCCTACTTCTTCAAAATACGCTCGAAGAGTTTGATTCTTGAATTCAATGCCGTTGTCTGTTCTAACTTTTCTGACCGTATTATGAAGATGAACTTGAATTTTCTTGAGAAAGATGATGATCATAGGAGGAGCTTGATCTTTACTTCTGAGAAAATAAACCCAAGTCCATCTGGAGTAGTCATAAATGATTACAAAAATGTAGCGTTTGCCGTTAATTGTCTGTGCACGCATTGGGCCACACAAATCCATGTGAAGTAGTTGAAGTACGTGATCAGTACTGGGTTCTGTTTTTGAGGGAAAGCGTGCACGAGTGCTTTTCCCTTGTTCACATGTAGGACATAAGTGATCTTTGGAAAAAAGGAATCTTGGAAGAACGTCGACTAGCTTGTGACGTGCAAGTTCAGTCATGGTTTTGAATTTCAAATAAGAAATTCGCTTGTGCCATAACCATGATTTTGTCGAAGTTACTTTGGAGAGCAGACATATTGGAGAAGAAGCAATCATATCAGACATTGAGATTGTGGAAAGAATTGTTCCACGAGTGCCTGACATTAGATCATTTCCTTGTAAATCACGAACAAAGCATGTTTTCTCCCTATATGCTACTTCCAAATCCCCATCACAGAATTGACCGACTGAGAAAAGATTGTGACCAAGGCCTTCGACATAATACACATGACTAATTCGATGTTTCCATTAACATAATCTCCATAGGCCATGATAGCAGCCAAGTGATAGTTCCCGAATCTGACAGTGCCGATGAACTTTGAAACAAAGTTTACTAACAGTTTGAGATTGCCTGTCATATGTCGGGTACAACCGCTATCAATAATCCATAAAACGATTTAAATCACCTGCATCACATGAAGACGAGGAAGGTGGAATAATGGTAAGGGTGGAACCCAAAGAATTTGTGGGTTCCGTTTGGTTAGAAGAACACACATTAACAATTTTAGGTATCCATTTAAAACTAGGTGTCCTTTGTAACCAACGTTGCCATGTCCAACTATTTCATGCTTTTGTCTTAGTGAATTCGCTAGTTGATTGCACTATCTTAGGATTTGTATTCGCAACTATGGGAGTATCTAAGGCATTTTGAGAAACTACAACTGGCGGTTTTCCTAGCACAGACTTAGAAACATTAGTGGGCCTAGAGGTATTGCCAGCTGTAACTTTTCTATTACGAGATAAAAGAGATTTTGCAACACATTTCGTATGATCACCAGATAACATGCTTTTACGACAGAAAACACAAGAAGCATTAACGTTTAAAACATTCAAAGTCTGAGCATTCGTTACATCAATATTAGAATTACAAGTTTTTAAGTTCGAATCTAAATCAGAAGCAACATGCGTTTTATTCAAATTCCTAAGTTGATCTTCTACTTCTGGGGCTTCTAGTTTCCCGCTTCTACGTTTACAGATCCTATTCTTCCATTCCTGTAGAAGTGGAAGGAATCAAATTAGTGTTCTGATTTGTGTTAGTAACATTCTGCCTAGATGTGGTGTCTAGCTTGTACATTCCTGGTGCAATCACATTTGTGTTAACAGATTTTCCTTTTTCTTGTAATTGGAGTTTCTCTTTTAATTCAATGATGATGTGTTGCTAATCCTGTAGTCTCCTATCAAGTTCTCTATTTAAGCGAACAGTGGCTTCACGGTCTTTTCTACAGTCAGCGTTTTCTTTCAGAAGTTGAGACCGAGTCTTTTTCAAAGAGTCATAAATTGTTTTGTACTCATTTTTTAAATTCTCAATTTCTTTTTCATATCTGAGTAATTGACACTGTAAGACTGAATTCTCATCATCAAGATTTTCAACTTTTGAGGACAAATTGTTTTCAAAACCAAGATTTTCTTTTTAGTGTTGTAAGGCTAATTCAAAGTCAATGCTTTGAGCCTCACACCATTGAAGTTTCTGTTTTAGTTGAAAAATCTCTTTCGAAAGTTTACTTTGAACATCATCATTTTCTTTAATGATTCTCATATTTTCAGCTTTTAAAATCTCAATCTCGTGTCTCAACTTTTCATCCTCAGAATTATGGTCAGCAATAAGCAAATAATTACAAGACTCATAAATAGAATTCATGATCACCGAGATAATGTCAGAACTGAGGACATCTTCCAAGAGTCGATCTGCTTCATTTTGAAGAATTTTGTTTCGACGTTTTTGTTTGAAAATTGAATTTTCAGTTGCATTGAAAATGTTCATCATAGATGACACTTCATTTTGTAGTTCCCAATGCCAGTGTGTTGTACAAAGACGCAAATGTTGGACATGAGAAAAAAATTATGTTTGAAAATTTTGTCTCTGTTCTTTTGCATAAGCAGATTGAAAAGTTGAAACAGTTATCCCAGAATTACGTTCAATTGCTTGTTCCAAAATTTTGATGTCTTCCATAAACGTGTCAAAATACCAAAGTACAAGGCAACGTTTTGGTAATGGTTGAATTTCACCAGAGGATGGTAAATGGCCATTTATTTGTGCAACTGGTTTAACGAGACCGGCATCAGAAGTAGATTCATGAATTTGAGTGATAAACCAAGGTTGTTCAGTATTTTCTTTTTGAAGAACAAAAGTGTCAAAAATATGAGGCAATTTTGAGTAATGAAATGGTTTATAAAACTTAACATTGCTCATTTTTTATAGACTCTCGTCTTCCTGTTCATGTTCCTCCTCACAGTTATATACAACAACACGCATAATTGAATCATCAAAGAAATGTGCTGCACTATACAACTTCGGATTTTCCTTCAGTACTCTTTTTAGAAAACGTGGTTCATCGTCACCAAGAGCAAAACCATAACCTTGGGGATTTTGCTTTAAAGTAAACTTTTGTATTGTTGTTACAGACTCACCAGTTTTGTAAACAACTTTTTGAAACTCTTTTAATTTTCTTTCCAAATTTACGATTTCATCAAGATAAGAATCAATTCGTTTCCTAGTCACTTGTTTATGTTCAGAAAAACTAGCTTGACAAGTTGACAATTCCGTTTTTGTTTTTGAAAGTTCAGAATTGAGGTGTTCAACTTGTTGTTTGAATTCAAATTTTTCTTGTTCCATTTGAGAAACCAAGTTATTTTTGGAAGCGACTAACTCTCGTAGTTGATGTTGTAACTCTTGTTCTTTGACGTACGCATTTTGAAAAGCTACTTCAAAACTTTGTTCTCGTTTAGCTTGTGTTTCAAAATTCGTGAGTTGTGTGTTAGAGCACTCAGGATCCGCAGTTAATGATGCAATTGTAGCTTTTAACTTACGGTTGATTTCATTACATTTCTCAACTTGGGATTGGGTGGTCATAAGCAAGGTCATGAGTTCTGGATCTAGATTAGACGAAGTTTCAATCTGTTCAAGTTGAACATTGTTAAGGTCCTCAATTGGATCATCAAATATAACAACAGGGTTAATTTGATCATCTTCTTGAAGAGTTAGCAACGAATCGTCTTGAATAAATTGCTGCTTGTCTGACGCAGATGCATATGGAGATACCAGTTCATGTATGAGACATGTATTTGAATCGGGTACCTCAGACAAGCTATCAGTATCATAGACTGGGCCTGTGTCACTCATGTGATGTTCCTGCATGTTTGCCATCAACATAACTGTTGCATTAGCTTCCAAGTTTTTCATATCATCATCTGAGTAAGCATTTGCCATGAAACTGTTTTCTTTGTCAGTGAGATTTCCACCAGCTTCGTCCTTAAGTGCAAGAAGTAATGCTTGTTTGTGAAAATCACTGCCTCTTGTTCTTGGTTTTGGACATGCATTAGCCAGATGACCCATTGCCATTACAGTTGTAGCACCTGATCCCTGTATTCCCATTTGATGAATTTACAGTTTCAACAGTTTCAACCCTACTCTGAGGAGCACCTGCATTGTTCCTATTTCCACCAGCTGCATTAAACATTTGTCCATTTCCTGAATTACCCGCGTAACCTCCAGAGCCCATCTGATGTCCATAAGTACGATTTTGTACTTCCAACCATCCATCTTGTATAACAGCTTGATTCCTTGTGTTAGATGAAGTACGGAGACGATTGTTGGATTTGTTTGAGAATTTGCTAAAGGTTCGAGTAATGAAAGCAAATCCTTGATTTAATGAGTTGAATGCATCGTCGTCCTCATCATTTGTTTGTGTGTAGAACATGGAATCTGAGTTGTTGCATGGAACTAGTTGATTGTCAGTTGATTTGTGGAAAACTAGAAGGGGGGGTTGAATAGTTTTACGTCTTTTTAATTTTATTGTGAAAACTTTTGTTTACTTTTTAAAACTTCGATTCGATCTTATGTGAATTCAACTCTTGAACAATATGAACAAATATAAGTAAATGTAAATAAGTAATGCAAGTAAAGTAAATGAAATGAAATGAAAGATAGGGATGGAAAGATCAAACCACAACACAAGGATTTATAGTGGTTCGGCTACAAGGACACCTTCCTTGCCCTACTCCACTCCCCGAGTAACCTACTCGAGAGTTCTCTTCACTATGTCAACAAACTCCCTTATGGCGGAGAAAACCTTACACAACTTTCGCTTACACCGGTTTAACGACAAAAAGCTAGATGTCGAGTTCTAATCCTAGCTAGAACCAATCTCACAACTTCTACACGACTTCTTCACAACTTATTCACAACTTCTTCACGACGGCATCACAACTTCTTCACGACGGCTTCACAACTTCTACACGACGCCTTCACAACTTCTACACTACTTCTTTACAACACCACTACTTACACTTTGATCTACTAATTACAACTACACAACACCTTATCAAATATTTTACACAACTACACAATAATATGAATTAAACTATAATACTTCTTCTCTAGTTGTTGAAGAAGTATTCTTCTTTTGCACTTGGATGATGGAAGCTTGGATCACTTAGAAACCAATGCTTAAGAATATATGATCAAATGATTTAGAAAGATGAGAAGAGATTTAGAACAGAAGGTTTTGGGGTGCAAAAGGTGAGGAAAAAGTCCAGGGATGAACCAGTATTTATAGGTAGATTCTGACAGCTGGAGAAGCGGGGCGGTCCCCTTAAATAGGGGGCGGCCCTTAAAATTAAGGGGGCCGCCTAGTAAAATTAAGGGGGCCGCCCTACCCGAACGTTGCTCAGATTTGTCTTTTTGTGGGGAAGGTTTTTCTGGAACATTTTTGCCATTTTTGGTTGAAAATTTGAATTTATAAATTTATAATGGATTAAACATTTTTATTAAATACCAAAAATAATTTTCTAAAATATATAAAATGTTTGTGACATTTTATAAAAATTCTAGTGATTAAGAAAATGTTCCTTTGATCATATAAAGCATTAAGCATTTGTTTATTCATACCTTATGTGATTAAGTTGTAGAAATAAATATTTACAACTAAATACTTGTTTATTTAATAAGTTTATGTTGTAATAGATTTTACATTTTGTAATTATCAAAACATAGATATATCAAGAAGTATTAATAATGTTTTTAGGCATTATTTATATCAACAATCTCCCCCTTTTTGATGATTACAAAACTTAAACTCATTAAAGCTAAAAAATTATTTTTGGACAAGTATTTAGTGAGTTTATATCTACTTCTCCCCCTTTTTGTAGAATCAAAAAGGTTATGCCGGCAAGTTTTAGATGCAAAATTTGTCAGAATGAGAACTCCCCCTTGATGTGTACTCCCCCTCGTTTGAGGGCACCAAGGAGTCGAGCTATGGAATGCTTGCAAGAAAAATATTTGAAGCACAAGAATATATAGCAAAAATAAGCAAGCATATAGAAGAAAAACATTCATTAATAAAAGGTGTTGTGTATAAATACACAACCAAATTGACTACATAATAGGTAAAGCATACAACATTTAACAAATGATGCAACTAATAATACTACATAATCATCCCAAGAGTACATGATTCGTCATAGAGCTTGCAACAAAATGGTGGAAGAGTTATTGTTGGTTAAGCATTTCATATACTTAATTAGGAGAAAATGGAGGAGGTGGTGGTGAAATAGGTGAAGATGGTGGAGGTGGTGGTGGAGGTTGGTTGGTTAACATATGCTCAATACATGAAAACATGTATTGCATTTCATCTCTAAGACCAAAGATGATGGTTCGATTGTGGATACAAAAAAGGTAAGTATCTCCATGGGCTTCAAGGAGACTCCAAGGTATGGGATTGACAAAGAGTGGTGGTGTGATTGGTGAGGATGAGAAATGAGCATCAAGAGGTGTGATTGGTGAGAGGGAAATGGCAAGTTCGGTGGATGGATGTTCTTGAGTGAGAGGTGGTGGTGATGTTGTTGGTGGTGGTGCCATTGGTGAGGATAGGTGTTTGTTTATGTAGTCATTGATGGATGAGGATGAAGGTATGGAGGAAGAGGATGTGCCATAGGTGGAAGGTGTTTTGGATGGTGCATTGGGTGCATTAGGAGATGAGCATTTAGGTGGTGGTGATGGAGTGGTGTTGTCTTCTTGAGTAAGATCAATGAAGAGTTGTTTGGGTGGTATGATGACAATCTTTTGTTTCTTAGAGGTCTTAGAGATGGAGGATTTTGGTGATAGCATGGTGGATTAGGATGGTGTTTGATGGAGGTGAAGGTTGATGAAATGAGGAGTTATCATTTGGAGGTAATTTATAATATGAAAATGTGGTTGTTTTGGTAAGTTTTTGGGGTTTTGTAGTAATATTCCAAAATCAGTTGGGTCATTAAGAGAAATGGTAGCTGAGGCTAGATAAAAGGGGTCACAAGATGCAAAAGAAAACAGTGAAATTTACTGTCCAGATGGCCGGTCCCCTTAATTGTAGGTCGGCCCCCTTAAAATTAAGGGGACCGCCTAGTAAAATTAAGGGGGCCGCCCATCTGGTGTTTTCCCAGGCGACCAAAATTGAAAAATTTCCAGAAAAGGGTCAATTTTTGGGGTGTGTTTGCAGCAAGCTCTATTTGGAATATATACACTAAGAATAATCAAATAGTAACACAAGAATATTAAATAATAATGCACATATGTAAACTATCAAAAAAAATATTATAAGCATATCAAAAGTATAACAAACTAAAGAAACTAGTAACAAAGTTCTAACATGAGAGTAGTTAAGCTCCTAGCACAATATAAGATATAACAAAATAAATGTCAAAACAATAATACTACACATAATTGTCTAATAACATAACATCAATGTTCAACTAAACCCACACCAAATATATCTATTTCTTCTTTCCAAGAATCTTCCTGAAGGCCTTTCCTATTGACTTGAATCCACCTCGAATCTCCTGATGCATTTGTTGAGTAGTGTTTAGCAATGAGGTTTGTCTTTCGAAGAGGAGTTGATCGTTTTGTTGGGAAGGAGAAGGAACTTGATAGTCGGTGTAATCAAGTTCCGGAAGATTATTAACGAAGGTCGTGGGTGATGGGGTACTAACACGTGATGTGCCTTCCTCCTCATCATCAACATCATCTCGATGAGATGTAGAACCACAAGGTGCGAATGACAAAGAGCTACGAGACTTGCCTTTGTCACTTCGAGATTGAAGAGGTTGGACACGAACAAGAGGACGTAAGACCGGTTGAACGAACTCATAAATATCACTCTCAAGATGTGGGTAGTGTTCCATGACATGATTATAAAGTCGAGTGAGGAACATACCATAAGGAAGATTGGCATTAGGAGTGTTTTTAGCGGAGATGATACGATGAACAAAGAGATAAGCCAAATTGTATTGTTCTTCCGCAACAACACAATACAACATGTGAGCAATGCTGATCGTGAGATGATCACGGTGACCACCGGTACCGAACGCATTCTCGCGAATGAGTTCTTCCCAACGCTTCATGTCGGGGCTTAACTCCTTGAGGAGGATTTGGTTTGCATGAATGTTGACATTTTTCGACTTAATTTTTCTGCTAGTCGTACCACGTTCTAGCTCAAGAAGTCGACGAATGTCATCAAGAGTAGGAATCTCAGAATAGTATGGACCATCCTGAGGTCGATGTTGTTCAAGAGAAGAAAGATCCCACTCATTTGAAAAGACGGCTTGACCGTTGTGGGGAATTCTGAGGATTTGACCGAATTGAGCAAGAGTGAGAGTGATGAATTCGTTTTGGATCATGAAAGAGATGAGGATATAAACATAGTCATCGGTTTGCACCGCAACTTGGCTATAGAAGTCAAGAACGAAACGAGGAATGATGGGTTCATTGATTTTGAAAATACAATCGAGACGAACATTGGTGAACATTCGTTCGATATGGTCGGATTGATAGAAGGATGGATCGACAACTCTCCCCTCATGAATGTTTCTATTTTCAATGGTACGATAGAAACATGCAATGACGGGAGATATGCCGGGAGTAGCAGAGACTTTTGGAATGTATTGTTTGGTTTTGGAAACATCACCAACCGTGACTTTAGGCATTTTCACCTAAACAAGATAACAACAAGAAAATAAGATTAAGAAAAAAGTATGCATATGTCGTATATACTACTCATGTGGAACGCAAACATACTTCGACTCTAAAAGTTTAATCCTAAGAAGTAGTTTGCAAAGTTCCTTAGTTTTAATTTTTAACTTGCTTAAAATGTATTTTACGATGTTAAGGAGTAGTTATAGAGATATTATGGTAAAGAACCAAGAACATCCAAACGCTCCTTTATACATCGTAAGCCACTTTGAAATGTGGCTAGACAAACATTAGATTGTATGTCTAGCTATTTCTTACGAGTATTTATGTTAAGTAACTTATTAAACGTAGATTTTTACTCAAAAAAAAATGTCATTTTCAATTTGTTATGCCAAACGCTCCCTTTACTAGAAAAATAACGACTAGTATCTCAATATACATATGAATTATGTATCTTGATGACTCAAACTTACTAGTTACATGTTTATAAACTTGTCAATTAGTTGTTAATTTTATTTTGACTTAATTTCGACAATTTTATGACTTAATCCAAACACCCTCTTATGTTTATAAAATCATTTTTCATGATTCAAAAATATATTTTTAGGATTAAAGAGTTGTGAAAATATAATGTGGTTAGTTTTAACAAGTGTTTATGGCATAATTCAACAATGTATAACAAATTTTGAATAAGAGTGTTTGGTTTTTCAAGATTTTGGCATGAGGGTTTTTAATTACTTAGATTCTAGGTTAATTAAGAACTCTAATCCTATGGGGAGCATTTGGTTATGATAATTCTAGACTTAATTTAAAAAAAAAATCGAATTTGAAAAATTTAAATAAAATACCTAATTATGATTAGACTCAAAATTGGATGAAATAAGATGAAATGTGTTTTGAAAAACTTACAATATATGTTGCTAATCAAGATATAAGTGTTTGCCCCTTGCGAGTTAAGCCCGAATTGGTGATTTGGTAAGTGGTTTTGGTGGTTTTGGGATGAAGTGGTTCGTTCACAGCAAGTAGGTGGAAAAGGGTATTTGAGAAATGGGGTGTTTGGCTAAATTTTCAAGAAGGAAAATCGATTTGGTAGCAGTAGATGGCCGGTCCCCTTAAACATTAAGGGGGCCGCCCTCGATAACAAGCCGGTCACCTTAATTTTAAGGGGGCCGCCTACCAAAGTTTGGAATTTTTTGAGTTTCGTTTCTGACGGCAAAATATTTATATGTATATAGATAGATTTATTATATATCAAAAATACGTTGGGTTGTATTGGCACGAGGAGGGAATACTTGACACATTTTATTAACATTTCGTTAAAAAAATATCTTGAGAATTTTGGATAAAATGATCAAGACGTCAAGTTGACAATGAGTTTGAGGAATGAGAGGGAATGTGTGTGTGTGTGTGTGTGTGTGTATATATATATATCTATATTATGTGTAAAAGTGGGATGTTGAATGGTGTCGAGAGATGATGAGGTAAAGACGGAGATGAGTGCTGACGGCGATGGGAGTATATATATATATATATATATATATAAAATATATATATATATATAGACTAGTTCTTATGTATATGTATAATAGTATAAGTATATGTATAAAGGGATTACATACTAACAAACACATAAGTATTAACTAAACTAGGCACTTTAAACTAACGGGGGCATGCAATTAGCTAGTTCATCAACCTAAGCATATAACATGGTAGAGAGCATGAAAGAGAGGCGTACCTTTTAGTCTTCAATAAAAAGTCTTCAAGCACTTCAAAGTGTTTATATTGACTTATGGAAGCCAATCATAGAAGAGATACCGATTTCCCGATGAGTTAACAAATTAGCCACTTGGTCCCCATTGTTTAATTGGTCCAAAGTTGTTTGAACCAAACATGGTTTGCAATTGACTAGGATACATATATGGTGGAAGTATTCCCCAAGGATTGAAGCTTGGTGGATTTGAATAATTCCACATTGGGTAACTATTATTATTATGGAGGTTTTGTCGATTTTGGATTCTTCTAGGTTGAGGAGTTTTAGGCCGAGGGTGAGGATTATTTGGTCTTCTTAGGGGAGGTGTTTTTTATCTTAATTTCGGTTTAGGGGATTCTTCTTTGGTTTTTAAAGATGGTTTGTAGAAAATTTTTACTTCATCATTACTAGCAATGGGTATTTTTCTATCTTTCATAAGTATGTATTTAGGTTTTGACTCTAAGGATTTTTGTTTACTAGATTCACCTTCAAACTTTAGATTTTTAGTTTCACTAGTTGAGGCCTCAGCTAAATTAAATCCTAAGCCGGTTTTATCTCCTGATATTCTTTGAACACTTATTATTTTCCTAAGTGAATTACTACTATTTTCGAATTTGTCAAGTTTGCAAATTTCTTCCTTAAGTTTTTCGTTTTCATTTTTAGTTTCTTGACATGTTTTACATTCTGCAAAAATTTCTTTGCCTTTTTCTAAATTGTGTAGTTTAATTTTTAATTCAAGTATTTCATTTTCTAATTGGTTATTTATGTGTTTTAGTGATTTGTTTTTAGTTATTACTTTTTGACCTAATTTGCATAATCTATTATATTCACTATCTAAGTCTTTTTCGTCTAATGATAAATTTTCGTCACTAAAGTATTCGGTTTCGGAATGTACCTCACTTGATGTCTTAGCCATAAGACACTTCTCCTCCTTTGTGGTTTCTTTCTCATCTTCATCACTATCACTCCATGCTCCTCCAACGAACGCCTTTTGATTTTGCTCCCTTGACATCATTGGACATCTTCCAATGAGATGATTTGGATCACCACATTTAAAACACTTCCTCTCGCTCTTGCAACCTTTGTTGTCTTTGTTTCTTTGGAGTGCCTTTCTTTCGTCATGTGGTTGTCTAACGAATCTTCCTCGTCTTTTGAAAAACTTCTTGAAGTCTCTTACGGCAATGGCATATTCTTCGTCATCACTTTCAGAGGTTGTGCTATCCTCGTCACTAGATTCCTTCCTAGCTTTCAATGCAATTGACTTGCTTTGTTCTCTTTTTCCTTTGACCATCTCGGATTCTTTCTTTATTATTGCTTCGTAGATTTTCAAGTTGCCGATCAACTCATCAAGTTGAAGAGTTGACAAGTTCTTCGATTCTTCAATCGCCGTAACTTTAGCTCGCCATTTTGGATGAAGAGCCCTAAGAAATTTCCTAACAAAATTCTTACTAGAAAAACTCTCATCAAGTTCTTTCAAACTTGTGATGATTGTGTTAAACCTAGCAAAAGCATTATCAATTGATTCCTCTTCCGGAATCGTAAATTGTTCATATTGTTGAACAAGAAGATCTATTTTATTATCTTTGACTTGACTATTACCTTGGTGAGTGATTAGTAAAGAGTTCCAAATTTCTTTTGCGGTTTCACACATAAAGATTCTTTCGTATTCTTTACGCTGTAACGCATTATAAATAACCATTTTTGCTTCATTTTTTTTAGCAAGTTTTCTTTTTAAATCATCATTTTGTTTTTCAAAATGTATTATTTCATCCTTTTTAGTTTCTGGGTTATTTTGAATAGGTAAAAAATCACCGTTAGTAATAACATGCCAAAGATCTGGATCTTTTGATTTCACATAAGTTTCGAATCGATTTTTCCAATAAAGAAATCCATCACTTTCAAATAGTGGTGGTCTATGCATAAATTGCTCGTCTAAATATTTTTTGGATTCCATATATCGTTTTAAGTTTTAAAATACAATTTATTTTAAAAATCTTGTTTGACGTGGCTCTTGATACCAATTGTGGAAAACTAAAAGGGGGGGTTGAATAGTTTTACGTCTTTTTAATTTTATTGTGAAAACTTTTGTTTACTTTTTAAAACTTCGATTCGATCTTATGTGAATTCAACTATTGAACAATATGAACAAATATAAGTAAATGTAAATAAGTAATGCAAGTAAAGTAAATGAAATGAAATGAAAGATAGGGATGGAAAGATCAAACCACAACACAAGGATTTATAGTGGTTCGGCTACAAGGACACCTTCCTTGCCCTACTCCACTCCCCGAGTCACCTACTCGAGAGTTCTCTTCACTATGTCAACAAACTCCCTTATGGCAGAGAAAACCTTACACAACTTTCGCTTACACCGGTTTAACGACACAAAGCTAGATGTCGAGTTCTAATCCTAGCTAGAACCAATCTCACAACTTCTACACGACTTCTTCACAACTTATTCACAACTTCTTCACAACGGCTTCACAACTTATACACGACGGCTTCACAACTTCTACACGACGCCTTCACAACTTCTACACTACTTCTTTACAACACCACTACTTACACTTTGATCTACTAATTACAACTACACAACACCTTATCAAATATTTTACACAACTACACAATAATATGAATTAAACTATAATACTTCTTCTCTAGTTGTTGAAGAAGTATTCTTCTTTTGCACTTGGATGATGGAAGCTTGGATCACTTAGAAACCAATGCTTAAGAATATATGATCAAAGGATTTAGAAAGGATTTAGAAAGATGAGAAGAGATTTAGAACGGAAGGTTTTGGGGTGCAAAAGGTGAGGAAAAAGTCCAGGGATGAACCAGTATTTATAGGCAGATTCTGACAGCTGGAGGAGCGGGGCGGTCCCCTTAAATAGGAGGCCGGTCCCCTTAAAATTAAGGGGGCCGCCTAGTAAAATTAAGGGGGCCGCCCTACCCGAATGTTGCTCAGATTTGTCTTTTTGTGGGGAAGGTTTTTCTGGAACATTTTTGCCATTTTTGGTTGAAAATTTGAATTTATAAATTTATAATGGATTAAACATTTTTATTAAATACCAAAAATAATTTTCTAAAAGATATAAAATGTTTGTGACATTTTATAAAAATTCTAGTGATTAAGAAAATGTTCATTTGATCATATAAAGCATTAAGCATTTGTTTATTCATACCTTAAGTGATTAAGTTGTAGAAATAAATATTTACAACTAAATACTTGTTTATTTAATAAGTTTATGTTTAATGAGTTTACATTTTGTGATTATCAAAACATAGAGATATTAAGAAGTATTAATAATGTTTTTAGGCATTATTTATATCAACATGATTGATGTGATGAATCATATGGAACGATTTGGGTTGAAGGTGATTGTTGAGAGTAAGCAGAGTGATTAGGTGGTGGATATGGAGCACAATAAGATTGAGCCATAAGTGCTAATGGATTTGAAGGTGTAAGCATGCCACGCATAGCTCGATCTTTGTCAACCTCAGTTTGATGGTGCTTCAAATAGTCATACAACAATCCATACTTTGCATTATGAAGATTTTTGGCTTGACGAACAAATGTGACATACTTTTGCCAATCAGGACCTAGACAATTGAGAAACTTTGTGTTGATTGCAATCTTTGGCAAGATGATGTTGTGTTTGTCCAAGTCATTAATGATGTTTGTGAATCGATGATAATAAGACTCAAGTGTCTCCCCTGGATCAATCATGAACATTTTATATTCGAGATAAAGTTTGGATTCCATGTCTTCTTGGTTAAGTTCAGTGCCTTCCATCAAGAGATGTATATGTTCCCACATGTCCTTTGCAGTTTTCTGAGCATCAATGCTTCGGAGAATTGGATTAGGTATACCCAGAGCAATATACTCCAATGTAGGTTCATCAGCTTCACGCTAAACTATTTGTTCTGCTGTTAGTTGATTCTCAGGAAGGGTGGTAACGGTTTCAGGTCTTGGAGGTATAGCTTGTGGATCTCCAGGAACAGTTGTTGGCATTTGGAAAGGACCTTCAAGTATAACCTTTTTCAGGTATTTGCCATGAGGTTTCCGGAGTTCGATGAACATAAAGAATCGACTTGCCCATTGAACATAATTTCCAGGAGTGAGCATTGGAGGTCTTTCAAGTGATCCAGCTTCATGAATTGATTGTTGGCTACTGATTGCCGCACACATTTGAGCAAACCAATGTGGTTCTTTAGATGGAGGAGGAAATGTAGTTAATGATTGCATTGCAAATTGTGGTGGAAGGTATGATTGTCGTTGAGGGAATTGTTGTTGTGGAAAGAATGGTTGTGGTTGCTGAGAATATGGTTGTTGTTGAGGATACTATTGTTGCTGAGGCTACTGATGTTGTTGAGGATACTGTTGCGGAAAGTAGTTGAAGTAAGGTGGTTGAGACATGATTGTGATTTATTTTAACTTGTGTTGTGTTAAAATGGATCTTTTGAAGACAATTGAGAAGTGTGTTGTGGTAGATGAAGTTTGGTTTTGGTTGATTAGGAATTTAGATAAGTACTGTTCACTTTCAATTTTGATAATCACTATTCACTGAGAGTCCAATTGCGATAAACACAGTTCACTTACAATTTCGATAAGCATTGTTTACTGATAGTCCAATTGCGATAAACACAGTTCACTTTCAATTTCGATAAGCATTGTTCACTGGTAGTCCAATTGCGATAAACACACTTCACTGGCTGATGAATTGCGATGATTGTTTATCCAATTGCGATAGATTTGATGAATTGCGATGGAACTTGGACTACAAATGAATTGCGATGAAGTTTGCAATTTTGATAAGTATTGCAATTGCGATAACAATTTGCAATTCCGATAATATCTCACTAACTTATACAAGATAGTAGATTTCCACTGAGTCGAAGTATTTTCATAAGCTTATACAAGCTAAGAATATACTGAGTAAACCATGAATCGTGAAGAAGATCTTTAGACGAATTGCGATAAACCCTTGATGTGAATTGCGATAAACCCTCAAGTGTGAATTGCGATGAACCCTTAAGTGTGAATTCGATGAACCCTTAAATTGAATTGCGATAAAAGTACAGTTTTCAAAAGACTTGTTTTTTCAATGAAAAACGGCTTTTAAAACAGTTTCTATTGATCAATAACCTTTAAAAACTCCTAAATAATAAGAAAGTTTAAAGCTTTAATGTTTTAAAGGAAATTTGAGTAATTTCGATAAGGTGTAAACAAGTAAAACGATGATAAAAACTAGTGTAAAGCGAAAAGAACTTAACTTTTGACTCTAAATCAAACTCCTAAACACTATAGAATCCTTAACACTTTACAAGCGCAAAGGAGAAGTGCTAGAAATGAGATTTTGTCACAAAACCAAAACGTACAATAAGAAAAGCTACGAACTACTCTTAAACACACTACTCAATGATCTTTTAGCGATTGATATCACTTGTTAGGTCACCATATTTGTTGTAACACAAGTATAGATATGAGAGAAATAAGAGATAAAGAGATGATAGTGGTCGATTATATCACAAGATAGAATAACAAAGGTTTAGTAGCATATATAAATAACCAACACCTTAAAGTGAGGTATACAAGTAGTATTTATAGGACAAGAGTGCTAGGGCAATACTCTTGTATATTCTTCTAGAAACTAAGTCATAGTCACGGCCCATGGGCCTTCTAATAGGGCCGAGCTAAATAAAACAAACATAAAAGCCTTAACTAAGCAACCTATTACATAACATAACGACCAAGACTTGATAATAGATACACGCATTCCCAACAATTCTTAACTGTGAACAACAAGTGTATAATTTTGTATTGTCTTGAGCAAAATTTTGAGAAGTTTGGAAAAATATTTTAAAATTTTTGAATAAATTTTGCTCAAGATTAAGAAGACTTCTCTTCTTATTCTTTAAGATTGTCGCACTGAAACGTACAACAATTTCATTTCTTTAAAAGCGCGGGTCCTGAACTGATGTGTTCAGAAGCCATTGTCTTGAATTGTATTTCATAAAGTCTCTCCAGTGTGGCCATAGGTTTTTCGGAGGCGGGTACCTATCTGAAGCAAATGTAAGGATGGGACTCGAACCCGGGCCTATTGATTCGAGCACGAGAGCTTGTCTTGAATTGTATATATTTAAAATTACATGTGCACACGAATTTAACTTGGGGTTATGGTCCGGTTCAATTTGGTTCGGTGTAGAATAATTTGTCATAGCATAACCGAACCAAATACTAATTACCTAATTCGGTTTGGTTCATTTGTAACCAAAAACCGTCTGATAAAACTGGTTTTGTTCTAAATGGGAAGCCAATATCAAGGTACATCATATACGTTGGGCTAAAGTAATCTAAATAGTAAATATAATGCTAGCAAGATATACAATGTTTGCAAAGTTAAATACAATAGCATTTAAGGCAATAGAACTTTCACATGCTTAGATTTTCTTCAGGGCTTGGAGGCTTCATTGGATAGTCGAAACTGCCATTAGAATTACACAAACGGAAAAAACTAGATTCCATCGTTTTCCATAACCGGTTCCAATCTTGAGAAAAAGCTGACCACATCAGTAAGGAGGAAGCTGCCGAGATTTTTATATAGTACTAGTAGAAGTTTACGGATCTATCCTTTTTAAGAGCAAAAGGGTGTGTTAACACAAGGTTAAAGTTTCAACCACTGTCACATCAGCGCCACATCAGCTTTACCATTTTCACCTTTAACTAAAAAAAACACCCCTTATCATAACTTAACTCAACTCAACTTTAACTCAAATATTTTCAAATCCAACCCCTAAACTAAAACTAATACTTCATTTATTAAAAAACATAATATTAATTCTTAAACATATTAAAAAAAAAAATGGTTACAACGAAAATAAAAGATAAAAAAATTACGAAATAAAAAAACACAACACAAAGCAAACTACAACATAAAGGAAATTACGAAAATACAATTAAATCTAGTGACGAGGTTGCAAGTTATATTTTTGATGATTCGGTCGTTTTTTCATTGATCCAAGCCACAACGTTTGGATCCTTGCCGTCAGTGTCAATCATCAAAAATTTCATCTCTTCCAACCTTGTTATCGTTTCATCTTTTACTTGGGCCGCCTGATACGCCTCTTGGGTGGTTTCCCGTTTTATACGATACTCGGTTGTCATAGTCTCTGTGAATTGGCTTGACGAGCTCGTTCCTCCGGTACTCGCTCCCCCGGTACTTGTCGTGCTCTCGGATTTGGCTTTCTTCGAAGCACTTTTTTCCCCATGGGACGTGGTTGTTCATCATGACCAAACAACGCCTCATTTGTTTGGCTTGGGACATCGCCGGTTAAATCAAGCAGATCCGACACGTCCCATTTCTTATGGCCACGCAAAACCTCCCAAGCCTCCTCGTTGTTAAACGGCGCAGTTTTGTGCTCGTCGCGATATATTTGTTTCGCCCGTTTGAGGATATCCATCTCACTTTCCCCACTTTTTTCTTCGCATTGCGAACGTTTGTAATACGCGTTGAACTTTGTGCAATCACGGTTCAACGTTTTCCACTTGCCTTGTATCATATCCTTGTTGCGTTTTTGAAAATTGAGTCTATTGAACTCATTTATTACCCGTTGCCAAAACGTAGCGCGAGGTTGTGCACGCCCGACTTGTGAATCCTCGCTAGCGGCCACATAACACTTGGCAAGTAATTTTTCCTCACTTGATTGCCAACGTGTATTGACGAAGTCGGGATTTTCTTCATTCTCCTCGATTGGTTCGGGGACTTTGGATTTTTTGGCCTTTCGTTTACCACCACGCTTGAATGGCTTTGGAGGAGACGTAGGTGTTTCGGGAACTTCATGTGTTTCGGTTTGTGAATGTTGTGATTGTTGTGAGAATTGTAGATTTTGGAAATTGGTGTTTAGTGTGTTTTGTTGGTTTCGTTCCCAATATAGAAATCGTTGATGTAGTAAGTAAAGTTCTTGGCTCGACAAGCCGAGTAGGTTAGGGAAAGAGTTGTTGGGTGATGATGAACCCGCGTTCAGGTTTAAAGATGAACCCGCGTTTGGGTTATTCCACCCACCGATGAGATTCATGAAACTTTCGTCGTTGTTGTTAAATCCCGACATTTTTTTTTAGAAATGAAAGTATATGACAGATTAGATTGAGTTGTGGAAGTGTGAAAAAAATGTTGTGTTAATTGGTTATTTATAGTGGTGGCAAAATGGTTTTGAATTTTTTTTTTTTTTTAGTCAAACTAGCCGTTTTTATGCGTTGAGGGGGGTAAAAGGTTTTTTTTTTTTTTTTTTTTTTAATTCAAAATAGGTTTAACGCAGCTTTAACGTGCCTCCATGGTGTGGTTAACGCTGCTTTAACGCTGCAATGTGAAGGGTTTAACGCAGCTTTGCGTTAACACACCCTTTGCTCTTAGTAACATTTTAAGCATACAGTCTATATCGAGCTAAAGATGTTATGACATATGTAAATTAGATTGTGCTTAACAAAGTTTAAAGTTTCTTATGCTTTCATGTCTGTGGTGGTTTCCTTAATATAAGGCGTGAAAGTCTTAGCGATTGCGCCTCGTAGAACTCATATGGAACAACATAAATTTCACTAATGCTTTCCATCTCATATTTGAGAAGCATCAATTCGAGCCGCAGCCACAAGTCAAGTCCCCAAGGCATTTGTAGGAAATAACCATCTTGATTGTGTGGATGATTCAGGTGGTCTTGGTTCATGGAAGATTAGATCCATGGTTTGAGTTAGATGCAAGAACTAGAGAGAGAGAGTTGAAAGGGAAAACTTGTGAATATTAGATTAATGTGTGTGTAAAGTGACAAGAGTTCCAACCCTTCCCAAGTGTGGGAAGGGGCTTATATACTACTACATATTGGTGCCCCTAGTGGGCTGTGGAGTGAGCTGACAGTGGGGAAAGCCCTGACCCACTCCACAAATATAAATACGACTAAGTTAACACTAATATTACTAATAATACTAAACGAATATATATAAGCCTACGAGCTATATAAATGCTAATTAGATGCTCGGGGTGACCGAGCCTTCATCTGAATATTTATATTCCTAACAATCTCCCCCTAAGGGAGGTCACCCCAGAAATAATAATTTAAATTCTAGCATTCTTTCTTCTGAACTTGTTTTTATAGCTCGTAGTCTTTGATTCTTCAACGTCTTTGATCATTGTGCTTTCAGCAGTGACCTTTTGATGACTTATCCTTGTCTTGGGTGATTTTGAGTATTCTTCGAAAATATCATCCAACATGTATCTTCAAGCCATCTTTCAGTAGTATGTCTCCACGTGATGTGATAATCTTCGAGCCGACATGCTCACACTATTTGGTGTCATGATCTTTAGCATCAGAGTTTGCAGAAGCCGTGTAAAAGGTCTTTTAGGTTGATCATGACTTTGTTGAGTTACAATGATGATGTAGTGTGAACATGTGGTGATGGATTGGCATCTTTTCTGCAACAAGCTACAACAGCAACCAGCTACAGCATTCCACTGCTACAACCGCCAGAGATTCCTGCATACGACAGTTAGCAATAATTCGACCGGTACTTACAAGTTTGGACTTCGAGATAGTCAACAGCATAGTGTGAAAACTTTCTCTAATCCTTACCATGACCGTTCCTAATCGAAAACCCACAGAGGGCTTTTTAAGATTTTACCGTAGTAAATCAACGATTAGGTGAGTCGCTGGAGATCACTCCACGACTGTAGACCGATTGAAACCGTCGCGACCACTAAGCGTAATCCACGAGGAATTACCGAAGTGACCTGCTTTCAGGGCTGCTTGATGTTGACCCTGGCAGGAATTTCCATTCAATCATTGAGAATTACATTTGTAAATTCTCTCATAAATGTTCTGGCAGATTGCTAAGATCTGCGTAGGACTCATGAGTTTACAACTGGTGTCCTTAATGTTGAACAACCAGTGTAGAAATAATTCGTGTCCCTATGAGATCTTATTATGCATCTCGTGGCTCTAGACTCGATAGTGCGATTTGATTTAGTGAGCGGAGGCTGGAGAGGACTGCCACCTTTTCAATATCATCTAACTCGGAGTGAGAGAGACGATAGAAATGTATTGAACTCCGTGACAATTGAAACAAGAGTCCTTTGAGGGACCTTGAGTGGCTAGGGAGGGTTGTGCAGCGTATCACTGGGTCCATGATACTTTGTCTTCAATGCCAGCAATCAACTAAGTGATTCTGACAGCATATGTATTGACCCGGTTTCTGCCTAAGTTGTAAGGAGAGCTATTTCTTTTCACCCTTTATCTTTACAATTCTTTTTCATTCTTCAACCCCTTCAGTGCTTACCGAGACTTCCTTACTAGTACCTTGTTGGGTTTGTTCCAGTACTAGCTCCATCTCAGTCGGCACTTTTCCCTTATTCACTTTTCTCCTTTTTAATCATACCTAAGGACTTCTACACTAACTAGTGGATTGTCCCTGGGTAGATCCCTCCGGCTCTGGCGGGATCGTGGGAACTTGAGCCTAACCTAACCATCCTTATAACTCCATACATTAATTAAAATGGTCGGTCTTTGGTATTCTTCCATGATTGCCATAAACCAAATTTTTTAAAAAATCTCTCAAAGTGTTCATGATTCTGAAACACATTTTAGCAAACACTTGAGAGTTTTATATTTTTCAAATGCTCCCCCTCAACATGTGCTCGAATAATTGTTTTATAAATTTGCACATGTCAGGTGAAGCTCGCACTTTTTGAATTGATCCACTTTCAGTGAACATGACCGATTCGAGACACGCTTACATCACTGGTTAGACCAGCTTGAAATTATTACCTGTCCTGGTCAAGTTCACAAAAAGTTTCTCGAAACGATACACTCTACTCAGATACATCTTTTTCGAGACACGCTTACATCACTGGTTAGACCAGCTTGAAATTATTACCCGTCCAAGACGTATCCTTTCGATTGATGACAGTTCAAGTTTCGTCAATTCATTGGTGAAGTCTGAGCCGTTCTTACGAGATGCCCAATCCTTTTTGTTTCCACAAAACATTTGCTCCCCCTCAATATGTGCATCGATATATGAAAGAGTTTAGCACATATGGGAGAGCCTAACGTTTAAGTCTAAAACATCACATTTTCATCAGGTTTCATATTTAAATCACATTCTCTCCCCCGATCAAAAATTTCAAACCTTTTGAGATTTGTGATCCCAATTGATTTAAATAATTTAGAAACCATGGGAGAAAATGTGGTCAGGTTTAACATGTTCTGATGATGAAACATACTTTGCTCCCCCTTAATCTAAGAGGGAGATTCACTGCTTCTTATGCACAAGATAACTTTAATGACACAAGTGATATTGACCTTTTTGAGCAGATGATGTAATCACCCACTTTTCTGAGTGTGTCAGTGGTCAACATCAATTATCCATCCACCAACAAATCTTCTCAAGTATTGTCGATCCCCACTTGGCGAGATCCGAGTAAGTACTTCTTTGTTGAAATGATGGTGGTGGAGGTGAAGGTGTTGTTGTTGTTGTTGTTGCCGATGTTGTTGTCGTGGTGAATTCCGAGCCAATCAATAGAATTTGAACGTCTGATTAAATGGTTAGAATGGGAACTGGCACATTCATTTTGGCTATGGAATCTGCATAAGAATATCAACACAGATATACATGCATACAGATACACTATTCCTTAATAGCTACCCTTCAGCAGCTTGCCACATTATAATACCAAGTTCATCTTATAATCAAACCCCAATCAGGAACTACGTCAAACCACTATCTAGCATGAAGAGCAATTACCAATCATGAACATGGCAATTCACACAGGTTTCAATATTTAATTCAGTATCTTAGGAACATGATTCTAACATAATAGCAATCTACCTAAGCGAATCCTGAGAACATATGCACAATATCAGCAACAATTAAGCAGCAGAGACAAACAACATTTGAAACTCATTCACTTAGATCATACAAATGCCAGAGGAGTATTCAAGAACATCAAACACAACTGGTTTTCTAACTTGTTTTAGGTTTTGAGTCTTAAAGCATTTTGGGGATTATACGAGGATTCCAAAGTAACACAAATGAACCTTCTAGATACATAAAGCTAGGAAACTATAAGCAAGTTGCACATAATGTCCTAAACTTTCTAGCAACTAACACATTTGGCCATTTGATATAAAGTTTTTGCAAGATCCTCTTCAACTAATACCCCATTAACTACAAAACCTTTTCTAACAATTATGTTTCAACCAATAAATCCGTTTGATGATATAAAATTTGAATTTACTCTCCCCCTCAATCAATGACCCGTATTCTAGTTGAGCCTCAACTAAAATCAAGCTTAACCCCACAACTCATCAAACAAGAACTGTCATGAGGTTTTGTAGTCGTTGATTGAGTGACAAATTTTATGCATAATCCAAGTATAAACAAATTTCATACAACACATATTCACCAAGTGTCTCACAAATAATTTTCAGAAGAATCATAGAATGAAAACTATTTGTTATACTAAGAAGATTTCTCTTCTTTTACAAGAAATGATGCACTGAAACGTACATCAAATCAGGAAACATGGATATGAAGTAATCCATGCCCAGGTGAACATCACCCAGTTGGAGGAACAGCCGTCTTTTTGGCGACGTGCTTTCCCCAATATGAAGCGCGGGTTGCTATCTAAAGTAATAGCAAGCCATTTAGACATGTTTTAACCATCCATTTTAACTTCTGCTCGAGCTTCATTTAAAGACCCGTGCCATTATTGAATGACATTTCTAAGTCCGTAAATGTTATCGATAAACAGAAGACATGCCTAGGTGAAACTATTTTTGGTATTTTCCAAAATTTTTAATTTTTATGGTTTTTCTGGTTTTACGTTTCTCTATTTACAAATTGCAGGATTTCTATATATCTATTTACAAGATGGTATAAAATATGAATAAGTATATATGTACAAGGATACGAACCAGAAACCATTACTCCTCAGCATTCTGAATCTTCACCGCATTCATCACTTGACTTGCTGAAGAGCAATGTGAGCACTTTCAATCAGGGAATGATTCTGGCTTTTCACTCTCCCCCAATTAGTGCTCTCCCCCAATCTGACAACCTCTGACGATCACCCAAATAGGAAGAAGACTTTGGATGAACGCCCGAAATATGAAGAAGTCTTTTGATAACCAAATGCATGCCGTCTTTAATCTTCTAACACTCCCGTCCTTGAGTGACGCCATCAAAAACCTTGGGCATCTTTTCGATAGTTTAAGATGAGCCTCAACTGAAATCTAGCTTAACCCCACAACTCATCAAACAAGAACTGTCATGAGGTTAAGCTAAACCACAAATTTAAGCCCAGTAACAACTTGATTTCAGCTTAACCTCACAACTCATCAAACAAGAACTGTTATGAGATTAGGTTAAAATCAAGTTGGACCTAACCTTAAACTAAAGAACAACTTGAACCTAACTTAACTCCACAACTCATCAAACAAGAACTGTCATGGGATTAAGTTAAATATCAAGTTGTAAGAAAAGAACTCAACATTTTTGAATGTAGAGAAGACTGTAGACTCGACCTTCTTCAAGATTGCCCAATGTGGAGGAACAGAATACCAATCATCTTTATCTCACCAAATGCCTTCCAGTAACCTTACATGTAACCCATCAGCCCGCAGCATACACATGAGATGATAACTCCCAACAGAGAATGTAGAATAAACTGACGACTCGACCTTCTTCAGTCTTAAGTATAACACCAAAGTAACAAGTTGAACCACTGATCATCTATAGTATGTATCCATCCTTGGATATTAAGCCCTGATCACGTGAACCTGTTGTGCGTCCTTGATGTACACATTCTCTCTCCCCTGATGGTTACGATTAATCAGCCCATGACGTAACAGTGAAACGTAAATACCAAGGTAACAAGTTGAACCACTGATCATCTCTGCGGTTATCAACACCGGAATAAATGATTAAGCCCGATCACGTGAACCTGCTGTGCATCCTTGGTGTACACATTTCTCTCCCCCATGATGGTTACGATTAATCGGAATCATCATCATGATGTGTACATGTAGCCTACTGACGTATACATGAAGCATTGACTAGAAACCCTTTGTTGCTGATTGAACCAGCCCGTGAGACTATGTAGATTAGCATTCCATGACCATGTTCTTCAACACCTTGATAGACGGAAGAAGTAGTGTTGGAGAAACATGGTTTGCACGACTCCTGAACTGACGTATTCAGGAGTCGTATGACCAATTCTCAATCATCAATCAACATGTAGATTAATATTCACCCTTTCCCCCCCCCCCCTCAAAAATTGCATATGCCTGCCAACTGCAATTTTTGATGATTGAACTAGTGAATATGAATACCATCAACGGTAAGTAGCTCCACTTGACGGTTCTTGAAGACTAACATGTTGTTTATTCACCCTTTCCCCCCCTCAAAAATTGCATATGCCTGTCAACTGCAATTTTTGGTTGAACAAGTGAATAAGAATATACTCCAATGTGCGCCGATCCACTTGAAGACTGAATAAGCACGGAAAGAGCATGAATCTTGTTGATGAGAATGGCCATTAATAAGAAGACTCCTCTTCTTTTGAAGATAAAGTGCACTCAAGCGTACACTTTTCTTTTCTTTGAAGAACGAGGCCTGAACTGAGGTGTACAGACGTCATAATGATGAAGACCGAGGCCTGCACTGACTTGTACAGACGTCATAATGATGAAGAGCGAGGCCTGCACTGACTTGTACAGACGTCATCAGATGAAGAACGAGGCCTGCACTGAAGTGTACAGACGTCATTATGTTGAAGAGCGAGGCCTGCACTGACTTGTACAGACGTCATAATAATCTCTTTACTTCTTCTCTCATCTAACTCGTTACCAACCCCATTATCATTCTGTCGGCTTGATGACGTGACCACTGATGGAGAAAACCCAATATGATGAACATGATACTGAAGTAATATAACCCGAACTTGTGACTTAAACTTGTACTAATGCGTGACAAAGAGCGGTGTAGAGACTTCGTGCAACATCGAATCCCTAAGTACTCTATACTCTTCAACCAACCAACCATCAAGTATAAGACGTACATCACCTCTTGGATATCCACAACTTCGTGTGACACTGAGCACTACAACGTGACTCCTTAAAGTGATAGTTATTTTGTAATAGATAGAAAGACAAATAACTAGATATCCAAGTCCTCGTCATTGTGTTGAAAGCTCGAACAAGGATCTCGAAGAATCTTCATCCAACCTCCCCGATATCTTCAGATACTAAGTACACGCACCCATGAAATTTCACTTCAGCCTCAAATAAATAATAATGAACTAACGCCGTAGTCACGTCTTGTGGTTAATGCCCAAATCTAGCCCTTTATAATGCTTTAACTGAACTTTGATAATGGTTTTAACCCGATCATGGTTAAGAGCGCATAGTCCATCATCACGGGATTTTACAAATCTATGATTTAAACCGAGAAATAAGTTCTTTCTCGGGATTTTACAAAATCAAGAAGAAACCGTGAGGCAGTAACAGATTGAATGTGGCATGACTGATTTTGATTTTTGGTGAACATCAGTTTGGGTTAAGAGTATCTTGTGAGAATTACAGATCACATCACAACTTTTAAAACCTTTGTCCAACTAACCAACCTTGTACACAGATTAGTGACCACTTGATGAAGGAAACCCGATATACCAATACTGAAAACTGAAGTAGAAGTCCCCAAATTTGTTACTTAAGCTTGCACTAATGTTGGAAGAACGGTGTAGATTAATGCTCCAAGCAAATCTCTAAGTGCTCAATACCCAACCAAAGTATGAGACATTAACACCTCTTGCGATTATCGACAACGTCATTGACGTGTGACACTGAGTACTCCAATAACTCTTTAGTGATAGTTACCCCAACTGCTGGTAACTAGATAACCCAAGTCTTCAACTTAAAATTTTTAAGCACGAGCAAGTTATCAATGAAGGTCATGCATCCAACCAACCCCGACTTCAAGATAAAATAAGTAGACGCCTTCGTGAAATTCAACTTCAATCACAAATAAAGAATATCAATTTTAACTTCGTGATCATCTTGTGCTGTTGACTAGCCAAAAAGAGAAGAAACATGCGCTAATTCTTAGAAGTGCCCACGACTCATAGTCAGTCCTTATCAAACAAAACTGTCTGACCCCGCTACTTGGATGTAGAATAGTTGTCGTACTGTGTACAGGATTTTACAGTTCTTGAGATTTATCTGAGAAATAAATTCAAGAACTAACTGCACAACAGTAAGTATCAAACTGCTGTAGACTGAACCACTGAATCCTGAATCGCTACGATCTGACCCGCTGTAACCGAAACTGCTAAGATTCAAACCGCTGGAGACTGAACCGATACGATCTGACCCGCTGTAACCGGAACCGCTAAAATTCACATCGCTGGAGACGGAACTTCTAGGAAACTTGCGATAACCGAAACTGCTAAGATTCAAACCGCTGGAGACTGAACCGATACAATCTGACCCGCTGTAACCGGAACCGCTAAAATTCACATCGCTGGAGACGGAACTTCTAGGAAACTTGCGATAATTCTCCCCCTCAAAAAGGACATGAAATGACCTTTTTGCCAAAGCAGAGAGTCCGTGATGTTTGAGAATTTGTCAGGCACAAAACATGGAAAGAGATAAATGAAACTACTGCAACGAAGATGGTGATTAAGACTCTCTTGTAGTAACCCCTTGCTTTCCTCATCATCAAATGGTTTAGTAGATTAACAATTCATTGAAGCTCGTAATATGCCAAAACCGCTTGATGAAATGCATATGACTTTAAAGTGAGTAAAAGGTTAAAACATGTCTCCAAACAAATCACCTCTTGTCTTTAAGCCTGACTACCTCTTGAGAAGATCTTGAACAACAATCCCATTAGAAGCTTGAGAAACAACAATCACTTGATGAAGCTTGATAAAGAACAAGTCCGCGACTTAAACTTGCACTAAATTATGATTTAGAACCTATATTGAGTACAACAACGTAACTCCTTTAAATATAGGTAGTGATATATACCCAACCTTCCATCCTTAATTGTATATATCCACTTCGTGAACATCCAAGTCTAATCACCTTAAATTGCAAATTGTGATTTAGAACCTATATTGAGCACAACAACGTAACTCCTTTAAATATAGGTAGTGATATATACCCAACCTTCCATCCTTTATTGTATATATCCACTTCTTGAACATCCAGGTCTAATCACCTTAAATACGCTCGAGCAAGGGTCATCAAACATCGTGCATCCATCCACCCCGAGATGTTTGTGACACTAAGTATACCAACCCGTGAATTAACAAACCAACCAAGTTACCATACTTTCCCAATTCCTGCTGATCTTGAAGGACAAACTTATCCCGAAAAATTAGTCACACCCCGTAAGTGTCATTATGTCTAAATCCAAGTCCAGCCTACTTGTTCAAAATTAATTTCACGGGATTTTACAGCTCTTGAGATTTAAACCGAGAAATCAAATCTTTCGCGGGATTTTCTAAAATCTACAAGAGAAACCGTGAAATCAACCAGAATACCCAAGAGTGAGGTGCAATACCAATCTTCGAAATTCAAGTCACAGAAGTCAAATCACAACTTGATCAAATTGCAACAGGCCAAGTCACAGATTGTCAATTTGCAACAAGTCAGATTGCAATCAACCCAATCACAATTAGTCGAATCGCAAGTGTTAACTCGCAACGTCAAATCGCAACTGGTAGCATCGCAATCAGTCTAGTCGCAACAAGTCAAATAGCAACTTGACAAATAGCAATTAAACAAATTGTTATTTGTCAACTATAACTCAAATCGTAAATATCAAATTGCATGCTTGCTCAAGTGGTAGGCTCTAATTGGACTACGCAGCCAAATCCGCAACTCTGTAATCCCGATGACATTCATAAACCCAAATACTAGCCGTGACATGAGTATTCTCGAAGCTTTTTATAACAACCAAAGTACCCACTCATCATCTGGATTCATCAAACACAGTCCAATGCTCAGTCAAAGTTAAGTTCAAACAGCCTTCTCATTATACTACCTTACGCTGCCAAAATGAGAACACATGTATTGATTTGGCCCAAATGTTGACCCTTGATCCATAATGTGAGTCCAATGCTTCAATACAATGAATAAGCCCAAGTTCATTATTCGGTTCATAAGCCCAACACCTTAATCTCAAACCCGGACGCCTCACACTAGTATTACCAAATGGAGTCCAATAAAACCCAAATCCCAATCAACCCTAATTGCACAAGTATTTAACACCTCCTAATCCCTAATCTCCACAAATAATCCGCCTCAATCTCCTTCCTTTTGCTCAGCCACCAACAACAACACTCACCTTAACCCTAATCCCACTTTAATCCGCCACCTTATTTCACCATTTCACTCATCACACCCATCTACCTTAAAAAAATCATCACATTACTGATCTCATATCCATCTCCTTTATCATATCTCCAATCCGAAGTCAAATAAGAATCAAACCAAACGACGGATATAACACATATCAGTTTTGGCTTCAAGATCTTTATACGGCAACAAGATCATGAAAGGTCTCGGGTAGGTTGATATTTGTTTTCATCATGAACGAACCAAAGAAAGTTTCTAACGAGAATTGTTATGAGACTTTCTTTATGTTTCGGATATTTAATTGAAGCTTAGTCTTCAAAAAAAATTAGATCGATGATGATATATCTTTTCGTGTGATTTGATCTTTAAAGGTATTATGAAAAATAGTTCCACACGAACAGGAACGGCTGAGATCTTTTAATTGTGTGATTTTACAATCCGAGTCTTTGTTTGTGATTGAAGTGTGAATATGAGGTTTAGGTTTAGATTAGATTTGAAGTTGATTGTAATTGTGGTAAGCAGTCGTTGATGAGGCAGTTGTGAATTACAGTCTTCTCTACAGTCGTTGATTGGCTTATGTTTGTAGTTTTTGAAAATTATTGTGCAATGACTTTTCTGTGGTTGCTTCTTCTTGTTCTATCATATAGTGTGAGGAAAGGTTTGTGTTTGGACATATGTTAGCAGTTAGCAGTTGGTTTGATTTGTTTTGGCACTGTGTTTGTAGTCATTGTCACTAATTCTGCTTCATCTCCTCTCAATCTTTCATTTTGATAACTCGTTGACCACATATGAGTGTTTGACCGTTTAACCGAGTGACAGACAAACCGCGTACACCTTATATACACAAACCGAGTTCGTGATTATACAGACAAACCGAGTTCGTGATTATACAGTCAAACCGCGTACACCTTATATACACAAACCGAGTTCGTGAGCATATAGACAAACCGAGTTCGTGATTATACAGACAAACCGAGTTTGTGAGCATATAGACAAACCGCGTCTTTGACCAGTCAAAGCTGTCACTATCACCCATTTTGTCCCCATTATCCATTTTTGGCAAACAGCCAAACACCATCCAAAAACTATACACAAACCGCATACAATGAACACCATTCTTTGACACAAACAGCACTCAAGAATACATCATCACCAAGAACAACCAAAAGGCCAAGTACCAAACAAGAACAACCATCTGCTGCTCCCAGAAGCAACAACCACCAAATATCACCACAAGTCACCAACTGTTACATGCCACAAAACAATAGGATACACGAACAAGACCAACAACACATGATGTTACTTCACGGGTGACAAATCTTTTATCACTCAACAAGCGTCTCACGTTGAATCAATGATTTTGAACACCAAAGTGTAACCACAGTCGCACATTAAATTCAATGAGCACCTAAGGCCCAAACGAAACAAAGATGTGCAGGACTTTAAAACTAATGGTGTATAACAACAAAAGTTTAGTAAGTGCCCAAACCATTCATCATTCAAAAATAAGTCTTACCGTTGAAATCATGAAGTTAACCACAAATGTATACCACAGGACACACTATAGTATTAATGGACAATTAAAGCCCACCTATTTAAGCCCAAAACAAAAATAAGAGACGCAAGACAGTCACAATTGATGAATGAGATTTGTATAGCAACAAATGATTCGAACAGAATGAAATAGACACAAGTGTTTGACAAATAAAAACTCACGTGAAGCAGTGTACGACACACAATCAATCCGGACCTAATCATGGCTCTTGATACCAATTGTAGGAAATAACCATCTTGATTGTGTGGATGATTCAGGTGGTCTTGGTTCATGGAAGATTAGATCCATGGTTTGAGTTAGATGCAAGAACTAGAGAGAGAGAGTTGAAAGGGAAAACTTGTGAATATTAGATTAATGTGTGTGTAAAGTGACAAGAGTTCCAACCCTTCCCAAGTGTGGGAAGGGGCTTATATACTACTACATATTGGTGCCCCTAGTGGGCTGTGGAGTGAGCTGACAGTGGGGAAAGCCCTGACCCACTCCACAAATATAAATACGACTAAGTTAACACTAATATTACTAATAATACTAAACGAATATATATAAGCCTACGAGCTATATAAATGCTAATTAGATACTCGGGGTGACCGAGCTTTCATCTGAATATTTATATTCCTAACAGCATTGCATACTTTTCGATCGCTCTCCATAACACCAAGATAATTGTCTTAAATGACATATTAATATTAATCATCAGCATCCATGATGTCACCATCATTGCAATCAATTCCTTCAAGATTTGAGATATTCCCATTGTCAAGTTCTCTTCTCGACGTGTTGGAGGGGGTTTTCAAGACGAAATTGGAAACATGGTCTTGTCTCGCAACAACCTAACCTTTTATACTAACTAATGCGTTGCCCTATTCAGTTTCGAATACATAATTTTATATAACAAAACTTATAATTTTCAGTATTAAAAATATTTTCTTTGTAAGGAGTTATCGATGATTTAAGTTAATCATTTTATTTGTATAAAAAAAATGTATAATCACGTTTTCCTTGTGTTCTTGTTATCCGCTGATATATCGGTCACATAAAGGAACACATCAAAGAATATTATTTTGTGAAAAATTATGATAATTGAAGTAATAACAACTTAACTTTTTTTTTTGAAAGGTGAATTTCGTTGAAAATTCGTGTCGCGATTCGATAGCGGGAGGTCTAGCTTACGTTGTCTTAACCGGGCCCGCGCTAGAAAACTCCCTCGAAGTAGGAATGCATATTCAAATACCCGATGGGGGGAAACCCCCCTACTAATCCGCCCGAAGGCACGAAGATTAATAGGGGTAAAACCTGCCCCCTCATACTTAAACCTGGGTATACCCAAGTCAAGCCCTCATAGAGGGACTTCCTAATATCTCAAAGTTGGCATTAGTGGGATTTGAACTTGAGACCTAAAGGTCACCAAGGGAAGTCCCAACCACTAGACCAACTCATCATTGATTTAATAACAACTTAACTGAGGGCAAAGTTTGGGGTTGTTGATTATTAGGCCGAAGAGGTGAGATCAATATAGAACTCATATTTGACATAAAACCAATGAACCAATTATAGCCGTCCATTTTTTATCTAAATTAATAAAAAAACATTTTTCACATTTTTTTTTTAAAACAACATGTCTTGCAAACGGTAAATCTTTAAGCTACAAAAAATACATCATCGCGACGAGAATTAAATTATCTTTCTATAGATATGCAATTCTATATACTTTCGACGAACTTTTTTTTTTTTAAATTTCCGCCCAGAAAAATCAAATGTGATTCGTAAAAATCACATATGATGTGATTCGTAAAAATCACATATGATTTGATTTTTACAAATCACATATGATTCTTACGAATCACATGTGATTTTTACAAATCACATGTGATTCGTAAAAATCACATATGATTTTATTTTAACGAATCACATGTGATTTTTACAAATCACATGTTATTTTTCTGGGCGAAAATTTTGAAAAAAAAGTTCGTCGAAAGTATATAACAATGCATATCTATAGAAAGATAATTTAATTCTCGTCGCGATCGTATAATTTTTTTTCGCGTAACGATTAACGATTTGCGAGATATTTAATTTTTTTAAAAAATGTGAAAATTTATTTTTTTTATTTTGATAAAAAAAAATGAATGACTAGGATTGGTTGATTGATTCTATGACAAATATGAGTTCTATATTGATCTTTTATCTTAGGCGGAATAGCCTAAAACAATTTGCTGAAGACTGCATCTTGTTGGGAGTTTGTTTGGGCTCATCACAAAGTCCAGTAAGGGGTTGTTTGTTTTATTTTTCTATTAGAAAATGCTTAATTAAGATACTAGTATAACTTAACGGGACACCTTCATCTATATCATTTTGCATTTTAATTATCTTTTTTAATTTAGAACAAAATATACAACTTCTTGTATGACTTGATTAATTACATGTTTTACTGATTAAAATTTAGTTGAATCAAAATATAGGTTTTGAAGCTGGCACATTCTTACTTGACCATTTAAGTTTATTGTACCCCCTTAAAACTGTTCCTTAACTACTAGATTACTAATTTGTTCGAAAGAAAAATTATTCATACTCGTAAGCCACTCACATAATACTAGACATATGTCCTTATTAAGGATTGAACCACAACCTCACGTAGCTACTTTGAGGCCAGATACACAACTGTCTGAAACTATGAACATGAAACATTCAAAGTACATGTTATTTAAGAATGACAAAAACAAAAACGAAAAATAATAATAATAATAATAATAATAATAATAATAATAATAATAATAATTATAATAATAATAATAATAAAATAAAAGTGACTCTAAGGCCACTCACATCAGTTAACTCAGCTTTAAATTTTAAGGCATGCCACGTCAGCTTTTTCACCCCTTAACTTAACTCAGCTTTAACACATACATCAATAACTTAGCTTTAACACACCTTAACTCACATTTATATCAAATATTTTTACACAATCTACCCTTAAAAGGGGGGCAAAGTGAAAAAAAAAAAAATTTTTTACAAAACACCCTTAACGCAGTGTTAAGGGGGTAACGCAGCCCTTAACGCTGCGTTAACGTGGAAGGCACACATCAATTAACGCAGCATTAACGTGTACTGCAACAATTTTTTTTTTCTTTTAGCCACTTTAACGAGGCTTTAACTTGGCTTTTAACGTCCGATGTAAATGGTCTAAGAACACGATTGAAATATACCGCCGTACCAATCACAAATAATGATATTTATTCTGTATGAGGATAGTAAAAAATGTTACAATATCATTGTGGGCCTGTGAACTTATTCAATCAATTCGGACCTAGTTTTCAATTATCAGTAGCTTATAGCTACGACGTACACGTTTTCTAACACGTTTATATATTTTTGTGGCAAACATTTTTATAAGATAAATAAAACGAGCTTGGAAGCCGCGCTTTGCTGCGGGTGAGTTTGTATTAACGTTTTGAAACGGTTGTTTATTCTAATTTTAAAGGTTTGTGTTTTATGTTATGTGCAAATAGTATTAAAAATATGTATAAATATTTATGTATAAATATTTATGTATAATTGGTGTATGCTTTAAATGGCATATACGTTTGAAATAATTAAGTCTGTGCGTTGTAGCGGGTGAGTTTGTTTAAGTATTTTGTGGATGATGGATTACAATAGCGTTTCTTACGATATTTGATTGTTTATAGTAATATGTATGTTTTATTATTTTGTTTTTGTTAGTGTGTGTAATTTATGAAAATTGTATAGTGTTTGGGCTGGTTTTATTGTATATGTAAGTGGCCCAATCCAATGACCCAATCCAATTTGTTTTGTTTTTCTCTTATCCAATGGCCCAATCCAATTTCTTTTCTTTGTCCCTTTCTTCTATGTATCTGTACGTTCTTCTATGTATATCTGTGTCCAAATAGATATTTACCACATTTAATCCATTTTTTATCCTCTCTAATAAAAGTGCACAGTGATGCTAATTAAGGTGCACAGTGGTGCTATAGTGAATTACAGTAGCATCTACAGTGGAATCACTTGTAAATGACTCTTCACAACCACACAATGGGTCACTAACTACATGCTAAATGACTTTGGCAGATTTTTTTCACAAACATCAAGATCTGCCTTTTAAATAAGATATATAATATAATGAGTTTGTGACAAGTTATTGGTAGTATAATAATACCGCTACATTGACGTATCATGTATTAAAATCATTGATCTTAGGCTAGTAGCAGTGGTGACCGCACTCGATCATGTCACATCAGCTTTCTCTCTTCGACAATCAAGCTGCCATAATGGCGACCAAATTTGTTTGTTTTTTGTTTTTTTTTTTAAAATGGTCATGTGACAAATGATAATTTTCAACTTTATTTCAATAATAAATATTTATTTATTATTACTAAACCGACCATCCCGCTGACTGTAGCTTACAGTCACTACTGAAACTGTATATTTTTTTGGGTAAACATAAATTATTCTATTTCTGTTAGTTATTGACAAGTCGCGTAATAAATCGAGAAGCTTTCTCGCATTTACTGAAAAACAACCTCACACGCGTACCGACACTGCAGTAGATATGGTAGAAGTCAAATAAATACATTTCTGAGTAAATAATAATATTTTATTATTATTTTGGTAAAAACGTTGATAAAAACTTTATTTTGCGTGTACGTGTCTAAAAACGTCAAACCGGAATTTTACGGTAACATTTAATCTCAAACCGACACACGATACACCCACGATGCTCAAAATCTTTTCCCTCCCCCTCCTTGGTGTCGTTTGCCGCCCAACACCTCACAACAAGACAAAAAAAAATTATCCTAAATGATCCTTAGTGCTAGATGATGTAAGTAAGATTTGTTTCTTACTTAAAATGTTTCACATAGCATTTCACATACACATTTTCATCCAACAAAAATTCCTCTCTTCCATTTCACTCTCAAACTCACGACACACACATAATTTCAAGATCTACAACAAATCATTGAGTTTCAAGTTAATCGGGTTGTACTTTTGAGCTTTTGAGAATGATCGGAACGTTTCTTGGGTAATTTGGAAACAAATTGGTGTGTCTTTGGTCTTTCTACCACTCGACTTTTTCACAAGAGTTGTACAGATTCTCAAAACTTGTTCAATCTTGTATTTTACATGTTCTTATGATGTTTAGAAATGTTACCAAGTGCTAAATGTGTATGTTTTGCTAAAATGAAAAAGCTAGGGTTTGAATACAAATATATATATATATATATATATATATATATATATATATATATAATATATATATATACTCATACGACACATCACATATATATAAGTTCTTCATTTTCTTGCTTGTGTGGTAAATCTTGTTACATGCTATGCTAATTTGTTGGTACAAATGTGCTTTGAACTAATTACGCGAGTTTAAAACAAAATAAACACTTATTTGAGCTTATGTATAAAACATTTGAGACAAACAAAAATTGTGGTTTTGAAAAACATAAAGTTTTGGCTCTAGTAGTGAATTCGTGTAATTTTTAGACTATCGTTTATTTTTACGACTTATCGGAACGGATTATAACGGTATTGATTTTTGGAATTGGTTTCGGGTTTATTTTGGTCTCGACACAAATGGGCCGAGCCCCATTTATTTTTGGCCTAGTTTGACTTTTTGACCACGCGGCTTAATTGATTTGCGTATTTGTAACTTAATTTAATAGATAACGTAAACTAAAAAGGTTTAATTGGTTTCGGGCTAGACTTGAACTATTGGGCTCATAATGGCCTATTCGGCCCAATTATGGTCTCGGGTGAAAAAAATGAGTTTTGGATTATTTTTCAACTTATCAAAAATATTTTGACTTATTAAAACGTTAAATATCGATTAAAACCGTTTTGGACTCGTTTTAACCCTTTAGGCCCAATTTGGCTACAAAATGGGCTTTTCGGCCCAACATAAAGTCTTGTTGACTTTTTGGAAATTTTCACTAAACGTTGACTTTTAATTTCGCGACTTATAATTATTTTGTGAAAATGTTAGTTTAATTGAAAACATAACGAAATATATATTTATAACCTAAATATATACGTTTGGACTAGATTTGCAAATAGCGATAACTTAAAGGATTTATTTGAGTATTTTGCAACACTTGGGAAAAACGGAAAAACTTATAATTACGAAGAGGTCATGCCCGATTTTTCTAAAAATCCAACACTTAAAATTTTTTTGTGAAAACCGACTAAAGGACGAAACATATTGTTTCTATTATTAAAATATTAATTTTTCCAAATTAATATTTTAGAATTCTTTAGACTTATAAATATATTTTTTATATTTATATACTTACAATTATAAATATATTTTTTATATTTATATACTTACAACTTTATTTAATTTTATTTAATTTAAATATTTATACTAATTACAATTTTTATAATTATCATTATATTATAAATACTTATATTAATAATATTCTTAAAGGACGTACAAAACGACGTCGTTTTGTACCCGAAAAAACAATTGAGCTACAGTTGACTTTGCTACAGTGCTACAGTGCAAACACGTTATATCTACAGTTCCCACTTGGACGACGTCGTTTTGACAGTTTAAAAAAATGGCAAAAAGTACCCCTGAAGTCGACGACTCTTTGCAAAAGGAGTCCTTCTCCAAAAAGTCTGTTTCAAAAGTTTGGAAAAATGGCAAAAAGTACCCCTGAAGTCATTGCCTCTTTGCAAAAGGGTATCCTCCATCTCATAATTATCTAAATTAAAAGGAAAAAAGTAAAGACCTAAGTTTCGTGTTCGGATTTAACAAAATCTTTTAAAGATTAAAAACACGAATATCACATCATAGATCTACAAGAAGCATAACTTCTATTATGTATCCGAAAATGTAAAGAAAGAACAATGACAAATCTGCTACGTTCTTTCTTTCTTTCGTTTAAAACAAGAACAAATACATATACCTACCGTAGATCTTTAAAAAGATCTTGAAGCCAACATACGAACCAAGAAGCAAAAAGACGAAGGGTTTGTGTTTAATGATCGGTTCAAACAAAAGAAGCTTATAAGTTTATTTTTTTACATCTTGGAGCGTTTAAGGGTTTGTGGATTTGGAAGTGTTGAGAGTGTTGTTCAAAGAGAAACAACAAGAACAGAAGATCTAGGGTTGTTATTTCGTTTCAAGAACGAATCTTTAAAGATCTCTACAACCCATCATCGACCTTAGAAAACGGAAAACTACCTTGGACCTTTGTTATAAAAGATCTTGAAGCCACTGGAACTTTGTTTGTCATTCGGTTAAGAAAGAAAGAAAAGAAGGTGAAGTTTGATGAGTGGTTGGCGTTGGTTTTTACAAAAGTAGAAGTGGGGTGGCTTTGTTTTGTGGATTTAGGGTTGCAAGTGTTTAGGACTTTAGGAGATATAGGGTTAGACATTATTTTCCTTAGTAGATTGGCGTTGGGCTTTTTTTGTATAAAGTGGTTTTGGGCTAAGCAAAAATACTATCCGAATTTTGGCCCAAGAAAAAAAAAAAAAAAAAAAAAAAAAAAAAAAAAAAAAAAAAAAAAAAAAAAAAAACTCTAAAGCTGAAAAAACTCTCAAGCTGAAAAAATGCCGAATATAGTTATTTAATTTTAAATGTTTTGGCCAACATGGTTGCAAAAAACTGATGTCAATCACCCCGGCGCAACGCGCGAGCTGCCCAACCCGTTATTTATAATATAATAATACCACACTATCACTATCTTTTATTTATTTTATTTAATTAATTACAAATCCTAATTAATTAAATACTTTAATTATTAAACTTTATCTAATATATATATATATATATAATATATATATATATATAATATATATATATATATATATATATATATATATATATATATATATGTGTGTGTGTGTGTGTGTGTGTGTGTGTGTGCGCGCGCGCGGTGTGTGTGTATATATATATATATATATATATATATATATATATATATATATATATATATATATATATATATATATATATATATATATATGGCACGTTCAAATGAGAAGCCTTATTTTAGTGAGAACGTGAGAATTGATCCTAGCCCTCCATCTATCCCTCCTTTTTTTTGTAGATCTAATGGCTAAGATTAATTCATCATTTACACTATCTTTATACTAAACAAGGGTTTTTTGTAATTATAATCCAAACAACTAATATAAATGAAAAAAAAAACACATAGATCACAAATTTGAGCGTGAAAACACGATTCATCCTCTCCACCGTTGATCATAACAACCAACTACCTTCTACCACCGTTTAAACCACTGCTGTTCAAACCACCACTACACCTCCGCAATTATAGCCGTTTAAGTCAAAACCTTCTACCACCATCTACTACCGGAATCGCCACCGAAAATCATAATCGATCATAAGAAGAAGATGTTAATGGAATTATGTCAACTGAAGATGAGATTGATGAAGAAGATGAACTTTTTAAATCAGATTACACATGAATTTCAAGTAATTGTTACTTTTTTCTATTTTTGAGTAAATTTAATTGTATAATTATGAATTATTTTGCATTTGAAATTATTTTCTATTATTGTAATTGTAAATATTTCACATGTGAATGTATAGATTACGAATTAGGTCTTAATTGTTATAGGTGACTTAATAAGTTTGCGTAAAGTAGAATATAGCAGTGATTAATTAGAGTATCTTCTTGTGTGAACAATATCAGTAAGTAATGAAGTTTTGAGATTATTAGAGGATTTAAGTTTAATTAGAGTATCTTCGCGTGTGAACAATATCAGTAAGTAATGAAGTTTTGAGGTTATTAGTGGATTTAATTTTAGTTAGAGTATCTTCGCATGTGAAGATTATCACTTAGGAATGAAGTTTTGACGTTATTAGCGGATTCAAGTTTAGTTAGAGTATCTTCACATGTGAAGATTATCACTTAGGAATGAAGTTTTGACGTTATTAGCGGATTTAAGTTTAGTTAGAGTATCTTCGCATGTGAAGATTATCACTTAGGAATGAATTTTTGACGTTATTAGCGGATTTAAGTTTGTATTAGACTATCTTCGCGTGTGAAAAATATAAGTAATGGAGTTTTGAGGTTATTAGTGGATTTAAGTTTAGTTAGAGTATCTTCGCATGTGAAGATTATCAGTTAGGAATGAAGTTTTGACGTTATTAGCGGATTTAAGTTTAGTTAGAGTATCTTCGCATGTGAAGATTATCACTTAGGAATGAAGTTTTGACGTTATTAGCGGATTTAAGTTTAGTTAGATTATCTTCGCATGTGAAGATTATCACTTAGGAATGAATTTTTGACGTTATTAGTGGATTTAAGTTTGGATTAGATTATCTTCGCATGTGAAAAATATAAGTAAGTAATGTAGTTTTGAGGTTATTAGTGGATTTAAGTTTGGTTAGAGTATCTTCGCATGTGAAGATTATCAGTTAGGAATGAAGTTTTGACGTTATTAGTGGATCTACGTTTAGTTAGAGTATCTTAGCATGTGAAGATTATCACTTAGGAATGAAGTTTTAACGTTATTAGCGGATTTAAGTTTAGTTAGAGTATCTTCGCATGTGAAGATTATCACTTTGGAATGAATTTTTGACGTTATTAGCGGATTTAAATTTGGATTAGATTATCTTCGCGTGTGAAAAATATAAGTAAGTAATGGAGTTTTGAGATTATTAGTGGATTTAAGTTTAGTTAGAGTATCTTCGCATGTGAAGATTATCAGTTAGGAATGAAGTTTTGACGTTATTAGGGGATTTAAGTTTTGATTAGATTATCTTCGCATGTGAAAAATATCAGTAAGTAATGAAGTTTTGAGGTTATTAGCGCATTTTTTGATTATTTATGTTTAGTTACGTAAACAAACATAAACATATATTGGAAGTTGATTATTAGAGAAGGTTATATGTTTTGAATGCATAAGAGTCTTAGTTAAGTTTGCATTTATTGTAATGGTCTGAGTTAGGGTTACTAAAGTGCACATGTGAAGATTTTATGCATTTGCGTTCTGGTGATTGAGCTTCAAAATTAGTTGTTTGAACTAAATGCACTTCAAAATTAGTGTCGGGAAATGTTGATTTGGTAGGGACTAATTTATACCTGAAGTTTTTTGGCTAAAACTAGGATTGGAATTATGGTTAACATAAGGGAAAGATTGGGGTGTTTGGTCTGCACCCAGGATCATCTATGACTATGAGTTCGATGATAGAGTGGTTGAATGGGTAGGATGCATAATTTTATGGGTAGTAGCCCCATTCCTTATAACATATATCCCATGATATTTGTTTCGATCACTAGGTATAACAATCGCGAATTTTCCAGATCTTTACTCAACCTTAAGCTCGAAATGATCTGTTTATTTAGTTTATATGTTCACTTTTATGTGTGTTTGTGAGCTAGACCATACAACGCGAGTCGGCACAAATAAACCTAGTAATACGAAAAACATTGGGTTTTACTAGATAACACGAACCTAGACATATTTATAGTCAAATTTATTGGAAAAATAGTTTTGATACTAATGACGTAAATTAGAAATACTCGGGAGAAGGTTTCGACACCCAAATTGGTCTCATTAGCGTTTTATTAAAAGAATGACAAAATAACACTCCAACCCCTTGCCTTAATTTTCAGTTTAGTCCTTGGGGGACATTAGGGTTTTACATGAGGTCCTAAGGGCTATATAAGCACCACTAATACCCATTTAGGGTTTTGTCTTCTCTTTTTGCACTAATAGTCGCCCCCCTCTCTCTCCAAAATCCGGCCACACCTCCTGCCACCACTGAGCACTATCACCGCCCACTGCCAACACACACCGCCACCACCAATCGACTCCTTGTGACTCCCTCTTCACCCGTGACCACTGTATGCGCCAAGAAACACCACCACCACCATCTACGCGCCTCCATCGTCACCACCATCTTTAGATTCGTGTAGATCCGAGCATTTGGAAGGTAGGTTACACCGTTTCACACTCGTGTGTGACTCGGCGTGAGTCAACTCGTGTATAACGAGTTGGCTATTATTATTTTTGGTTCAGATTCGAGTATAAAAACGTGGGTTAACAAATTTTAATAACTAAAAACGCATGTAAGTTAGTTTGGTATCATTGGATTTGGGTTTGTGTGGTCGAGTCGAAGTCGAGCCGTGAGCCTAGCTCACGGCCGTGGCTTGTTTTTTCCATTTTGAGGTTGAGTCGAGTCATGGTTATGGTTATTTTGATTATTTTTGTTAGTTGTTATATTTACTTTGTTTTGGTTCAGATTAAGGGCTTGTTAAACCCGAGTTATGGTCGAGTTTAGGTGCTAGGATTAGATTAGTTTGGGTTGTGTTGAAGTTGTGGTTGATGTGGATAGTCGTTGAGGAGGACCTAGGGTCCGTTTGGGTTGATTGGGTTCGCCACGGCTCGAAACCGTGGTGATGGTGAGGTGATATTGTTGTTGTTGTTGATATTGGACGTGGATTATTGGTTTTGGTTGATTCGTCGTCGAGCCGTAGGATTAGGGCAGATAACCATAATATGGGACATGGGAATTATTTAATTGTGAAATTATTCTTGTGATGTTTGAGCCAAGCCGAGTGTTGCCGAGACTCCGGAGTCTCGTTGTGGCTTCGACAAGCCAAAAATGCGTATTAGACTTTATTTGGACATTTGGATATTACGGTTGACCTGGTGACCCGAGAGTAATGAAAACTCGGACTCGTGACTTGAAACGGATAATAACTCGAGAAATGTTTATTTGGAAATGTACATATATAACTAGAAATGGAATATTAATAATAACGACTAGATACGAAGAATATTAATTAACAAAAACTTATTTTGTTATTTAATATTTAACGAAAACTTTTTATTTAAAAATGAGACGTTATAAATGGAAGGTTTAAATGAATGAGAGTTATTAAATGTTTCGAGGGCACGTGAATCAAGGCACATTACCTTGATATTATAATATTGGAATTTTGAATACTGTTTGGAGTATATTAGAAGTTACGGATCGGTTTAACATTAATATAGCCGACCGACACAATTATCGGACTTATTGGACTGACGAGCCCAATAAGAGCCCGACAAGTGTGTCGAAGAACTTTATTAGTGAAAGACTTATCCTTATGACTTACCTTTTTATCACTTGGATCTTGTTTGGTTGTTGTGAGTTTTAGTAGTAAAGTTTGTTTGGGATATTGCAACAACTTGGCGTATTCGTTATTGGGATATTGTTTCGTGAGTCATGTTCGTTTTGGTCATTTGTTTTGGCGTGTGTACACTTGAGTCAACGTTATGTCACCACTTCACCCACGATGATACCAAACACTAGTAAATGGATTTAACGAAGATATTTTGGAATCGAAAGTGGAATATACTTGGGAATAGTTAACTATTGGAAACCATTATACTTTTGGATATATGTTAAGATAAGTTTATTATTAATAGGTTGTGCCGAGTCCGTCGTGTTGTGATGCTAGTTGCCGTTGTGCCATACTACTCGTGTTTGTGCTGTATTGTGCTTTACTTTTGAGGTGAGTTCTCGTAGCCCCCTTTTTTTTACATGTCTTACCTTGGGGTGGAAATGGTACTCAATACTTTTCAAATGTTTTTATGCTGTGAACTACTGTTTTACATGATTTTGGACATATATGTGTGATGATGCGATTATATGTTGTGACATGTTTGTTTTGTGAGTACATGACTGCGCCACTGTCAACTCTCTACTGAGAGCCCACAAGTTATAGGTTCAGTTGATGCAACTGTTAACTCTCTGTTGAGAGCCCACATGTTGATAGATCTATCAGGGTAGCTCCCCACGTGATATTGGTTATGCGTATGAGGAACACTATAGGTTCAGTTGGCGTGACACTATTACTATTTGATAACATGCTTGTAATTGGTATTCATTTTCACTATGTCCTACGCTATTATTCACAGCTTCATGGTTTAACTCCTAAACCTACGAGCTCACCAAATTTAAGTTGACATTTTCGAGTATCCATTTTCAGGTGCTAAGACTGAAGTTGCACTAGAAGGTTGAGTATTGGTCTGGCTTAGCAAGACTTAAGACAAGACCCTCCCAGGTTATATCTCGTGGAGTTGCATTTTGATATTTTCTAGTGATGTTGTTTAACTTTGAGACTTATGTTTATTTTGGATCCTTGTACTTATCCCGATTGTGCGACTTTGCGACTATTATCTTTCTTATGTTATGCATTTAGTATTTCCCTATTACGACACCTTGTTTTCTTGACTATGAAGTCATACCTAATAAATGCCTTTCCGCTGCGCCATTTTTGGGGCGTGATAGATTGGTATCAGAGACCAAGGTTATAGAGAATTAGGTGGTTTAACCTAGACTATAACCTAGGAACCCTCATATAGTTTGCATTATAGGAACTACGTGTGCAATTATGTGTATAGTATGACACGAAGTGATGATAATAAGTAAATGCAGCATGATGTTATCTTAAAAACGCCTGTCCAACGTTTTTACGATAACATGATATGGCATGGACTTATCAAATTCATGGATTGTCAGATAGGAAGTTGAGTGTAGTAGTACGACACGTATACCGACCTATCCTACCTATCTCCTATATAACGTTTACCAATGCCCACTTTGTAGAATCATGCCTCCAAGAAGGTCGACTCGAGTTAACCGAGGTGTTCCACCACCGAGGGGTGGAAGGACTAGCGGACGAGGAGGTAGGGCAGGAGGTCGAGCCACGGGAAGCGATGATACTGGCAATGAGACTCCTGATGTTGCTACCATTATCGCTTAACAACTACGGGAGTTGCTACCCACTATTGTCACCCAAGTTGGCGACCATATCAGCAACCAAGGAAATAACGTGAGTGGGAATAACCAAGCGGACAACGACGATGGAAGTGATCACGTCAATGATGGGAACCATAACAATGGTAATAAGGGATGTAATTACAAGGAATTTACTGCGTGCAAACCGTTGGACTTTGATGGCAATGGAGGTGCGATAGCTTATACTCGATGGGTCGAGAAGATGGAGTCAGTGATTGACATAAGTGAGTGTGAGGATCATGAGAAGGTGAAGTTTGATGCCTGTTCATTGATTGGAAAAGCGTTGACCTGGTGGAACACGCAAATTCAGGCTAGGGGTAAGGAAGCTGCCATGGGGATGAGTTGGGATGACTTTAAGGCATTGTTAAAAGAGGAGTATTGTCCAGACAACGAGATGCAGAAGCTAGAGCATGAGTTCTACCACCAATGGGCAGGGACAAAGCGAAAGCAACAAAGAAGAAAGGGGCGGGATCATCGGGATCAACTATGAATGAGGAAGCATTTGCTAGGTTGATGGTCTCCGAGTATGCAAGTCACAACAAACGTTCCATGACAATGAAGAATGAAGAACACGCTGCTTTTTTGAAGATCAGAAATAGGGAGTTGGAAGTTCGTGAACAAGAGTTGGCAATGCAGCAATACAAACAACGTCAAAAAGGCATAATGTTCTATATACAGCCATATGATCACTTGACTAGAGTAGCACGCCAGCAGATGGAAGAGATAAGGGCAGGGATCAAAGCGAAGTGAGATTTGAAATTTTAGTTTACGTTTTTTATTTGGTATGTTTAAGTTTTTAATTATTTATGTATTGTTTTTAATTTCATACGTTCACGTTTTTATTAATCTATGTAATTTTTTAGTTAATGACTAAAAAATTTAATTAAAAAAAAATGGGTATAAAGGTGAGGGGAATGTGACCACTACGGGTGAAAAGTGATAGGGAGTGAGAAGAGAAAGAAAGCTGAAGTGGCGTTAATGTGAAAGGAGAGGGAAAAGTGACCACTACCTTTAGCCTAAGAAGTTGACAAGAAATACTCTTTGTCAATAATAGCCTTAAATGTGATCTCGATATTTGGGTCCTACTATGAATACCCTTCTTCTACTTTTTACATTCTCCACTCCTTTTGACTCACTTCTGTTTACAGTACAACATAGTTCTTATCAGTTTTTGTTTCATATTTTCTGTCAATTTAATACTTTTGACCTATTAAACATTATATTTTATGTTCCGTACTTTCATTTTTATGGTTTTTTAATATAAACAAAATTATAAAAATCAAAAAACTAAAAAAGAAACATGAGGAGGGTATTGTTTGTGTTTTAAGTGGTACGAATAACCCATCCCTGTAAAGTATAATCCCAAGGAGCACGTTCGGAAGTCGGAACAGTCACGGACCAGGTTAAATAGTGTACATATGAGTTAAAGATTTGTCATCTCAATTACTAGTAGTAATACAAATAGAAAAAACCATGTCTGTATAATCGCAACGAATAAGTTGAGACTCAACAGTATTATTCATTATCTGGTGTCGGTTGACTTCCTCGTCTAGTGGCATGAGTACCATGTCATCAAGTTCATAGTTGAATCTTTGGAATTAGGTCAGATCTAAAATTGTTTTACTGTCGTCCAACATATTTTAAACACGGTCTAGTTTTTGAATCTTTTTTATTAGATTTCAAAAAGTCATTTTGATTGTCCTCCAACATACTTAAACATCGTCATGGATTTTGAAGTTTTAAAAATAACAAGCTTTACTTTTATTGAATTGCATGATCGCAAGATCGGAAACTTCATTTTACGTAGTAAATACTAAACTGAAAACACAAACTTTAAATTAAATAAATTTTAAAGCAAAACCCTGCATACCCACAAAACTTGAAATCACAAAACAAAGCGTACAAAAGGAAATACGGAGTAACAAAAAGGATTGGTTATTGGTGCACCCCTAGGGGTGGCAATCGAGTCATGTTCGTGTCGACCCACTCGGGTTGACGGGTTGGTAAAGCCTCAACCCAAACACGACCCATTTACTAATCGTGTCAAAAACCTCAACCCTAACCCGCACACACCTAACATGTGTAACCCATTTATGACCCGTGTAACCCGTTTAAATAAACTAGTTAAAAGGGTTAATTATTTAATTAGTTTGAGGAAGGTGGTTTGTTAATGATTAATTTTAGGATTGGGTGAAATTTTAGAGTGAGATGGGCAAGACTCGAGTATATATAAGAAGTAAATTCCCGCTAAAAGCCAAGACCCTATATTCCCGCTCAAAGAATAGAGACCAGACTGCCAGAGGTCTAAGATAGTAGACTGACTAGACACTAAGTTCCCGCTAAAAGCCTTGACACTAAATTTCTCACTCAAAGTCTTAGATACTAAATTCCCGCTCATAGTTTTCCATATTTTAGTAGGGCTGGCAAATCGTGTCCGCCGAAACCTGTTAAGACACGACCTGTTAAGACACGACACGATAAGGGGCATACACGAACACGACACGATAATTTTTCGTGTCAAATTTACAAAACACGAACACGACCTGTTTCTTAACAGGTCGACACGAAAAACCTGTTAAGACACGAAAACTAAATCATATCCAGAAACTAACTATAGCAGAAAAAAAAACAAAAACTAATCTTCAAATTAGTATTACTTCATATCTCTCATCAGATCCAAAATAACAAAGATATTAAACACCAAAAATCATGAATCTGTTATTTTGCATCTCATCAGAACTACTTAACTTTTTCCAAAAATAAAAACACGTCAATACAAAGACAAGATAGTCACAAAACCACTCCAATTACATCCCAATCAACTACTGTATCAACCATCTACCAAACACATATTTCTCACTTTGACAAGTAATCCAACATTTAAAAAATCTCCACATTTTCCATCAACATAAATTTTGCATATCTCATCAGAACTCAGATCCAAAATAACATCAGATCCATTATTTTGCATATCTCATCAGAACTCAACATAAATTTTCTTTCATGTAAAATGAAACTTTCGCAAGATCTAAAACACAAAAATCATGAATCTGTTTTTTAATAACAAATCTCGAGGTACCATCCCCGTTTCGGCAGTAAGACCTGGCACAGAAAAAAATTACAAAATTACAAGTTGTTTTATTGTCCATAAATCAAGAAAAAAATAACAAAACTTTAGATTACAAGGATGTTGGTGTTCCGATTGACCATACGTATCAGAAAGATAGTAGAAAGAAACCATGGTTTATTTGTTGCTTATTTCGATTTTGTGAGTGATGAAGAGATTTGATGTTGGCTATGAAGAGATGAATGGATGGTGTATTGGTGTTGACTGAGATTTGTAAGAGAAGAATGGAGAGATAAGGAGGCGGATAAAATGAGGAGGTATTATGTGTGTGTAGGGTTTGAGGTACAGGGTAAACTGTTATTAATATGTTTGATTGGATATTGTATTTCATCAATCATGGACTGGGCTAATGGATCACATACAGATGGGCTTGTGGTAAGCGTGTCTTAACAGGTTAACGGGTTTAGACCTGTTAAGACACGAATTTTAACAGGTCTTAACAGGTCGACCTGTTAACGACACGAAACCTGTTAAACATAAACACGAAACCTGTTAACAAGTCGTGTTTTCGTGTCGTGTTTTCGTGTTCGTGTCAAAATTGCCGGCCCTAGTTTTCCATATTTTAGGCTTCCAAAGGCCCATTAAAAAAAATTCATTTTTGACTTTAATTTCCAAGTTTATTAAAGTTTTACTTTACAATAGTTATATATTTTATTGATTAAAAGTTTATATATTTAAACGGGTTCACGGGTTGACCTGTTTAAAATTACTAAACCCATACACGACCCATTTATTAAACGGGTTATACGGGTTAACCTGTTTTCGACCCAAACCTGTTTATCCTCGACCCAAACCCGTTTATCTTTGTGTCGTGTCCGTGTCGGTTAGCGTGTCGTGTCGAAAATTGCCACCCCTAGTGCACCCTAAAAAGTTATCGATACCCTTTAAATTTTTTATTTTTTTATTTTTATTTGAAATTCATGAACCCGCTTAAATAGTGTACATATGAGTTACTCCGTAAGGGTGATGGCAATGGAGGATTCAGAATCATGGGAGGATTCCTACCGACCAATCACAGGCTGCCATGTGGCAGGCAAAAAAAGGAGGATTTGGAATCCTAAAGTGTTGGCAGTGGAGGACTATGGAGGAGTCGGAATCATGTCTCATTTTATTTATTTATTATTTATATATAATGTTATAAATAATAAAAATTATATGTAAACAATTTATTATTTATATATAATCCTACACTATATAATAGCCTAACATGACAGCGACACATAAGCGTAACAATGCCACCTCATTGCCTACATGGAACACACAATTCATGCAGCAAATCGGAAATGTTTAAAAAATTTGTAGGTAATGGGACTCGAACCTAAGACCTCTTGCCCAAATAACAAAGACTCAACCACAAGAGCACTTGGATGTTTGTGTTAAAAGCTTTAAAAACAAAATATAGATGCTTTAATAACTCCTCATTCACCTAAACACAATCAAAACTGACACTCCTACTTTGTTGGCATTTCCAAATAAAATTTACACCACATTCAATGAAAGGAGCGTATGAATTGATGTATTTAAAAATTTCAAAATCAACATTCACAACAAAAATCACGGCAACTAACCTAAATCAATCACTCCAACCAATCCTAATCTTCATCCCCATCAATAACCCTACACCTATCAAAATTAAAAACCAGAATAATCCATTAAAATGATAAACGAATTAAAGGATGCTAAGGCAAGAGCTCTATCTACTGGAACAAGTGATTTCGAATAAGCTACGGTACTCACCAAATGTGCATATGATATTTCATATGGCTGTGTTTATAAAGGTAGGTTTCTCAATCTTTTAAACTCTAAATAAATTTTGAATTGGATTGGATTTTATTATCTTGATGATTTCATATAAATATTTGTCTTAAAAGTGCGATTAAAAGTTGCTAATATTCTTATTTCTACATTAATATATGTTTCAGGGAAGTGTTTGTGCTAATGTTTGGATATATATGTTTTAAGGTTGCACACCAAGTGTTTGTGATAATGTCTCAATGCGTTTTGTATGTGTGTTTTATACAGGTAAAGGAAAGATTGCATATTGCTCAAAGCATTAAGCATGAAAATAAAGGCTAAAGCCGAAATCCAACATCATTAGATCTTTTAAAAGCTGAAAGAAACAGGCTCCAATAACAGGTATGAAAATAAAGATTTGAACGTGTTTGTGGGTTCCTTTTGTTTTCAATAACAAACATATATAAACATGTTATTTTCTTTCCATGGTCTGCTTCTGATTGTCAGGTTGTGTTCTGTTCTGACACCGGAAAATATAAGAAGCTGAAGCTGATACCGCAGAGCTAAGTGCTATCAAGTTGCGGGCTCAACAGTAGGCCTCTAATGCTTTGGTGGTGACATATCAACAGCGTATGAATGAAGCTCCTCAAGTGAGCCAACTTGGCATGGTCAAGATCCTTGGCACTAACAACGTGGTAAGTGAAATTGTCGCTTTTTATGATCTATTTTATTTGATCACATGTTGATATGTATTTTGAGGTTATCTCCAGGAAAATAACTCTGCGGACAAAGAAGTGAGTCAAACCAACGAGAGTATGGGTGAAGTTTAGCCACAAGCTCAACCTTCGGCTCATGCTCATGTTTTTGAAGCTTATATCCTTGGATATCTTCTGGACCTGTTGGAGAGCAGAAAAATGGTGTCAAGGTACTACTTTCTCCCTCTTTGGTTTTGAGTATCATGAGCTGTAAGTTAACCTTGCTATCTCATCCGGGATGGTTATTGTTCACGAATTACATTGTTAACAAAATGGTATCTAAGACTATGTAATGTTGTTTCTGCGTATCCTAATATGTATTGCAACGAAGAAACTCTTTGGGCAGGTAAAGGATAAAAAAATTGGCAACGTAGTAGTTACTTTAAACAATGCGTACATGTACAAAAATATATACACAAAATCCTTTTGTAGTAACCGTTAACGTATTGTCGTTTACCTTTTAGCAGCAACTAACGCGGTCAGTGCAACGGCTGCTGGTGAAAATAACAACAATAGGCCCAAAGATTACGGTAAAACTAAGGCTTCACGGGTTGAAAGTAGCAACATATTTAAAGTTGTCAAACACAACACAATCACACAAAGGATTTTGTGGGTTTAAGACTTTAAGGTATTTATTTCTAAACTGAATTATGTTCATGTTTTTGTGTGTATTTTTTTTGTGGTATTGGTTTGATTTTTACGTTTTTGAGTGAATCTTCATGTGGGTTGTGCTCAAATTCTAAATTAACGTTAAATAGTTGACATGATGATCATATTGTGTGTTTGTTAGAATGTATAAACCTGTTAAATTAAGGTGAAATAGGTATCATTTATTGTAAGGCCTAAACCCATTAAAGTACTTTGAAATAATCAAGTATTCAACAAATGTTGGCACTTATTACCCATTCTTAATGTTTTTTTTCCGTTAAAGTTTGTAATAAAATATAATAATCAGTCCCAAATTAATATTTTATTTATTATCTGCATATAGCCAGCACTTGTAGAACATCATATACAGATTTACATGTCGTAAATTTATGCAAATGTTTCGGAAAGAAAAGCATCACATGGTTTTCAAATTAAAAAAAAAGGACTACATATCTGTGACAAGTAACAAGTGACAAGTAAATTCTGATCTGTAAGAATTTACAAGAGACGAGTGACAAGCATCACACGATGCTTCTACAAGTATACTATTCCAGTTATATGGGTATAATACATATATGAGATTCAAATATTATTGATAACCATTGATTATGGTCTTTGGCAGATTGTAGAAACTTTATTGGACGTTGAGGAGGGTGGAACTGGAAGAAATATGTTTCAAAATGAACGTCAAACCTGATCCAAGCACTCTGATCCAAGCAATACTGTTGACATATCTAATGTAATGATAGATTCTGGTAAGTGGTCAAAATTTTAGTTTTATTTCCTCTATTAGTTACGTCTTAAGTGGTAGTTTTTTGCGCAGGTTTAATTTGAACATGTTCGGTAGGGTTGAACCTATAGACTTTTTGGCCAAGTAACCGTGTTAAGGGCTTTGTCTCATAATGGGTAGTTCTTGGTAAAGGTTAGAACACGTTCGGATTGCAGTTAAAGAGATTGGAATTGGGTGTTTGGATTATCTTTTTTCTACAGGTTTATTCTTTTCTAGAGGTTGCGTATAAAGATTCTAAATTTTTTATGTAATGCTTTTATTTGTTTCATTACTGATCTTACATATGTGTGGGCAGGGGCTTAATAGATTGAATAAAGTACAACCTAAAGATGCGATTGCGGAGAATATTGGACACTTAAAAGGTGCGGCTGCTGGTACCGCGCGAAAATCTATGGATTTGCTCACCAAGAAGAAGGAAGAAGCTAGGGAAAGGTTGTCCGAAACCAGAAAAGCCACTGAGGTTAGTCGAATGTGATCTTATAACCTTATTCCTTTCTTTTTGGTGTCATAATGAACTGAATTTCATTAAAAATGTATATATGAATATTTGTGACTTTGTTTATTTAAATGATGAATATTGTTTTCTTTGTAATCTGTTATGTAGGTGCCCCGATATAACAGAGATGTTTGCTGAGCGTTATCGTGTTTGCTGTCACAATTGCAACTGCAAAGCATGCTTATGTGATCTGCATCCTAAGATTAGCTGTAACTCATATGTTAATTTATTACTTCTGCTCTTTCTATTATTCTAAAATGCTGATTGTTTTTGTAGTTGAAGATGATATTTCAATTTAAACCAAATGATTATCAGAAGCCTCAATGCTCATGCAGGTTAAAAATGGTCACTCTCCAAGACCAAATTGGTATGAAGAGTTATAGGCGGAGCTATGGATATAACAATCACTTATTTTAATTGTGAACCAGATTTGTTTGTGTAAATCAGATATGATAATTGGTTTTATAATAGGTTTGCAGGTTTTAAGTCACAGCTAATTGGAGTGCAACAAGGCCTTAAGAGGTTAACATCTGACTTCTGATTGGTTTAGTAGTTAACGTATTTACTTAAACAAGTGGGTGTTTGGGTTACCTGGACCTAAGTTATTTAAACATGTTCAAAAAGCTTGATGATTAAATGACAATTGTTTATCGCGGTATAAAACAGGAATGGAGGAAGAAAAATTGGCTTCAACCTTGCATGATCTAATATATTAAGAATTAAGATTACTATCGATGTGTTGCTGGCGCCAGGTAATTTTTATATTTGTTGTTTTAATCTTTAAATCTTATTACCGTTTGTTTCATTATAATTGCTTTATATATCACTTAATGGCATAAGAAACTATAATGCTGACCTGTTTTCCCTTTGGCTTGCAAATCATGTAGATGATTCAAAAAGGCGAGAAACCTCCCGACTTCCGAGTAATTAATTTTTTACACTTTTTTTCATTGGGCATATTTTCTTATTTATGCTCATTCATCTTTGGATATCAATGATCTGCCACCAAACCTTGTCCAACGTGCATCAAATCCTCGCTTTGCACCCAAACCTGCGGTTTATACTCTTCAATTTGATACGTAGTTTACTCGATATTATTAAAATAATTTATTAAAAACATACACAGCTGTTAAAATAATCACTTTTTCTTCCTACCACTTAGGCTTAGGAGGCTGCACAATTAGAGGGTAGCTCAGCTTATCATTAATATAAGAAAATAGCAACATGTATAATTCCTATATTCAAGATAATTTTCTTGGCCCGCGTCCATCTATCAGTCCAACGGGGAAGGTTCAGCACCTTGGTGGCAACAAAAAGAATGCCAATCAGGATATCCTGGTGGGAGCAGCGAACGACCTGTTTAACAATCTTCGTGGGTCCCACCTTAACCACCTCCAGTCTGTCCCTATTTAATTTCAATATTATCTTGCTCTGTGCTTTTGAGTATTGTATACTCTTTTTGATACACATAGAAAGACTAATTGATCCAAGTGTGTTTTTTGGTGTAGATGTATCTCTTTTGTGATAATGGTTATAAGTTGTGTTAATGTTATATTAATGGGTGTGTGTTTTGTTCTCAATGTAGATCGATGACTATCTTGCGTATCTTGAGCCCTACCAGTGTGTCATGGAGGGGGTTAGTAAATCAATCGTTTTGATTGCGTGATGAGTATCGTAGTTTTGATTTCCGAAGAGAAAGGGCTGATCATACCTCAAAAGGTACTATAATATATGCACTGATATTGGTGATAATACTAATTATTACTGTATGACTAACATGTGTTAACTTGATGATTGCCAAATAATATGAGGAATTTAAAGTCGTATAACTACCACCTGGATCACTCATTACCCTCTATACAGGCATGGCCACACAGGTGAGTTTAAGAATCATGATATTTTCTATTTACCGCCTTGCACAAAAATATGAAAAATATAGAACTCAAAAGTTGTGACTTATGTAACACTTGCATCTGGACATAACTGTAACAGACTATGTAGGTGTGATGAAAACAAAAACGAAAAAAGGTTACGCATTTTTCATGGTTGCAATGTAAGTCTTCTGCTACATGGACACTATTTTTGTGTTTTATGCTCATTCAAAGTTGGAAGATTTGAGATTATGCTTTATGGAGATGGAGAGTCTAATGATAATGTTGCACCATATAGTAATTAAACACTTAAATTCGAAACATATATAGATTTTACCTTTTTATGTCTCATGTCTGATTATATAGATTATACCTTTCATGTCTCATACTATAAAATTGTAGTTATTCATAATGCCTTTACAATTAGAATAACTATTGTACCAGATGAAAATAAGTTCAATACTCATAAGCATTGTGATGTTTTTTATATTAATAACAGTATTCCAATAACATCACACCCACATTTTATGATAACACATTGTTCATGCACCTTACTTTTTATTGTGTTAGTTTTTTAATTCTACATATAACTTTTTGATTGGTTGAGTTTGTTGGTTCTAGGCATGTAATTGTGACAGTAAAAAATGTTCAAGACGTTAGGCAGCTTGCAGCTTCTGGTGTTACAGTTTTGGTCACCACCATAAATGGAAAGAGGGGTACAGATGCCATAACGTCACTTCATAAGCTTAATTAGTTAATCAAATGTACTTTACCATCAGTTTGATGTTCAAGACCCTCAAAGCATACAAGCTTTGGCCAATTTTGTACAAACCAAATTCTAAAAACTTGATATCTTGGTATATCAAACAATTTATTCATCTTTAAGACAATCTTGAAAAGAAAGGCGCAATCTTTTTATACCTTGTGATTGTCATTTTTTTTATAAGGTTTAATGATTCAGGAGCATCAGGCGTTCTAGAACTATTATGATTTTCTTCATGCAACGGAATTAAAATTAAAACAAAAAACACAAGTAACATGTAAAAAAAATGTCAACAATTATTTACAACACTTCTTTCATTAAACAAAAAACTGCTGACGATAACCCGCCCTGAGGCGGACTTCACATTCATTTAAAACTCAATCCATCTATATATTTTGAATCAACTATTATATAATATAGAGCAAAAATATTTAACAGCAAAGTCGCATACAAAATGTCAAACTATAATTATATTCTGGGACAGAGGGACAATAATATCTTAAGAAGTATATAAATAGACCATTTATATTAAACTAAAAAGTAAAAAACATAAACACATTGCAAAATCATTTATAGTTCAACAAACCGATTCCTATAAACAATTACTATTTAAGATTAGGTTTTAAATCATAAAATATCTATGAATAAATACAAACATATTAATAGTTTCACAATTAATAACAATAAATTAATTTCCAGTGGTAATACACTAACTAACAAACCGTACTATAAAATTTTATTATTCCTTAACTAATACCTTCAAACGATTTCTAAAAGACCAAACAATTTTGTGAACCATTTGTAATGTCAAGAAATGCCTCACAAGTTCTAACTATTTTAGGTTGTGTTGTACTACTTATATGATAAAAAGGGCCACATTTGGTAATAAGCAATCTCGATCCTCTTTCAACAATATAGCTACATAACCTATGACTTACAAAGTGGATTTAATTTGCGAACGTTTAATTACTTTTTAGTTTCCCTTTTTCTTGACAGTTAGGACAAACCTTTTAGTTGGTGCAATCAAGAAAGGAAACCATAATGAAACAATTACTAGCCTTAATACATGATATCTACGAATGCACTAACAATGTTGTGGTGGTAATAACGTGCATTTTTATTTTTTTAACAAAATGGTATCTGATCGGCCCCATACGGTCAACTAATAATTGACCATGTAAATGGTCAACAAGAGTCAAACAATCTAGGGCGCAATGCAATTTACCAAAGGAGTACAGAGTTTCCCCGGGTCGTTAAATCCCAGCGAGATGTAAATTCTGTAGTAGAACGGATTTGTGATCGGGTGAAATTGAATAGGAAAAGGGGTTTTGAATGATTTACACTAAGGAATAAAAGAAAATAGCTTAAATAAGCTAATAGAATAAGTACGTTAAAGAAAAATATTTAGAAACTTTTAAAACTTAAAAACGTACGTTTAAATAAAAATTACGTAAACGTACAAAATAAAACGCGAATTCTGTCCAATATAAATCCCACGGATGTGAAAATTATATTTTTGGAATTCTAAAGATAAAAGAAAATTAATGGAAAAAGAAAATTATTTTTAACACTATTTAATTAATTATTATAAATTAAAAAACTATTTTTAACTATTAAATAATAACCTAAAAAGTAAGAAAATAAGAAATAAACCTAGAAAAATGAAATTATGACTTAGAAAAATCTAAAATATTATAAAACAATTTTTGAAACTAAAAATAAATTTATTACACAATTATTCTATTTATTATTAATTATTTTACTATTATTTAATTATAAAAACTATTGTTGAATTATTATAAATATTAAACAACCTAAGAAAAATCTGAAACTTTTTACAGAATTATTAAATAAATAAAAGAACCTAGGAAAAATATAAAAAACACTATGTGCTTAATGAAAATAAGCAAATAAGCAATAAGCTTCTAAATAGAAGCTATCACTTATCTTTAAAATGGTTCTTTTTGGTTTTTTCTTTTTCTGGAACTATATGTACACTAATATTATACAAGTTTAACAAAAATAAAACTTTACAAACCTAGAAATAAGCAGATTATGGGCTTATGACTTATTCAGTAGAGCTTTTGGGCTCACAGTGAAGTCATAAGCTTAAAATGAGCTTGAAAAAGCTTTACAAATGAAACAAAAGTAAAATAAGATAAAAATAAGTAAAAGGTACTGGGAATGAGTAAAAAGTACAAAAGATAAGCACTGATAAGCTTGCAATAAGCAAATCAGAAAGGTACTGCTAGTATACCAACCTGCTGCTAACTTTAGAGGCTAAATAAGCTTATGAAATAAGCTATAAAGCACAAAGTGAATATTGGAGTAGCAAGCTGGGCTGGTGAGGTTTCCAAAAAGCCAAAGCTCACCTTGTGGGGTCCACAAGTGAGCTTTTGAGGGGCTTATGAAGTAGCATGAGTATCCTGATCACTCAGTATACTCAGCAAAGTGGGACAAACAAAAAGCTTGATGCAAGCTATTAAAATAAGCTTGAAAGTGAGAAGCAATTCTTGAACCTTTGAGACTGGTTGGTTAGCTTCTAAAAGAAACTAATTTCAAAACCTAAGTCCAAGAAATGAGCTTTTTGTGAGCTTGTGAAAAAGCTAGTGTTACTGAATTGCTCAGCGAACATAATTAAATGGGGCAAGGTTTAAGCTAGATGCAGCCCTATTGAATAGGCTTGAAAATGAAATATGAGCTTTAAACCAAAGAGATGGATACTTAAGCTTCCTAAAAAGCTAAAGTACTCAAGCTCTTGTCCACAGATAAGCTTTTTATGAGCTTATGAAGTTGGCCAGAGCATACTGATTGCTCAGTACACTCAGTGAAATGATAAGGTTTTGAAGATACAAATTAAGCACTAGAATAAGCACTAAATTGGAAATTAAGCACATGCATAAGCAGCTAGGCCAATAGGGCTTCTAATAATAGCAACAAACACAGGCACAAGTCCAATATTCAACAAGCTACAAGCTTGTGAAATTGGACATGTGACTGAGAGACAGGGCAAAAACAGCTAATAAAAAGCACATAAATAAGCACTTAAACAAGGGAACTAAAGATTGACAAAAATACTTTAAACAAGATTAGCAACAAAATATTAAAACCCTAAAAGCATAAATTATATAACCTAGAAATAAGACCACAGGAAAATTAGACATTTAATTCAAAAAACAGAAAAAGTAAAATTTGACTTTTACTTAAAACACATAAGTTTGACTAATATGAATTTAAAACTTAATTTACTGATTAATTATGTTAAACTAAGATGAAATGAAACTAAATTTAAGCAATCTTAACAATTTTAAGCTAATATTATGAAAATGGACTTGATAACTAAAACAGACAACTAATTAGAGGGAATTAAAAGCAAATTTGACTATTACACAAATAACAACTCGATTTATTGGTTTGACTGAGTTAATAGCTCCTTATGTATCATACATCAAACAAGAACAATAACACATGTGAAAACGTAGAGGGGGGGTGAATACGTTTACCGTTTTAAAACTTAAAACTTGTTGTATCAAATTTCCACTTTGGCTAGTTCTAATATGAACACTGTCTGTTGTAGTTTATGTCTACCAAGTTGTCACACAAGTATTATCACATAATCACAACAAAAGCAATCACATAATGCAAATATAAAAGTAAAGAGATAAGTAAAAGAAAGCGCAAACCAAACACGATGATTTATAGTGGTTCGGTCACGGAGCTCCTCTCCGCCCTACTCCACTCCCCGAGTACCCAACTCGAGAGTTACTTCACTAGATCAACAAGCTCCCTTTCTTAGGCGGAGAAAACCTTTACACGTCGCTTACTTCCTTTTCCGGTACTAAGCTAAACACCGAGTTCTTTACAAGGGTACAACCACTCCCATCGTCGCTTATACAATTACCGACACTAAGCTAGATGTCGAGTTCTTTACCAAGGGTACAACCACTCCCTACACTCTTTGTGCTTTGAGGACTAAAGCACTAACCACACTCTACTGATCTAAATGATACAATGATGGTTACAACAATGATCCATGACATAAGTGTATCATGGATATGAATGCCTACACTATATGAACTTCCATTGATCGGAAGCCTTCAATGTATGAAGATCACAAGCTCCCTAAACTTGTTGTGATGGATCTTCATGTATGCAAGTGAGATCTTCTTGGTGGATCAAGAAGTATGCTATGGATGATGTCTCATGATCTTGAGCTTGCTTCACAGGATCATTAACAATGTATGCTTACAACATAATGAAAGTTAGTAACATTATGATCATTATGTAATGGGTGATTAATGTATGAATCTACATGGTTTGCTACTGATCTAAGTGTGTGTAATGAGTGAGGGAATGTATGTTCTAGTTGGATGAATAATGTGTAAAACCATGGCTACTATTTATAGTAAAACTATGTGTAAAACCATGTACAAAACCATGTGCAAACCCATGTGTAAAACCATGTGTAAACTAAAACCATGTGTAAGACTAGAACCATGTATACAACTAAAACCATGTGTAACTAATTATAGGAAAACAAGAAAATCATCCCACGGATCTGGCGGATCCCATAAAAGGGATCCGTGTTTGTTAACGTTTGGATCCGTAGGATGACAGCTAAGATATCTTTGTGTATCTTTCCAAATCTTCCAAGATCCACAAATGTCAACTTTGTAACTTGTAAATCTAAACAAGATATTACACAATCTACCTAAGATATCATACATGATGCATGCCATGATGTCATCCTAATATTTAACTAATAAAGTTTCCATTTAAAGAAATAAGTTAGTAAACTTGTATATGTTGTTCTTCCTAGTAAACTTGTAATGTGTAACATGTATCCTAGTGATCATGTAACATGTGGTTCTAAGTAGAATGATTAGCCTTTTTAAAATACTTAATTACCTAACCGTATTTTAAACAGTCTAAATGGTTTGTTAAGGTTTGATCATAATGCCACATAACAAACATGTACGAACCTGTGTTGTATCATACGAGGACTTGAGAGGTGTTGAATGTATGTTGAGATAAGATAAGATTACAAGTAACTTGTACATTTTACGTTATGTATCAAGTTACATGTTTGTCATCAATCAAAATAAACGAGATTGCTTGCACTAGCAATCTCCCCAACGAGACTGCTTGCACTAACAATCTCCCCCTTTTTGATGATGACAAAATATGTAAACGTGATAGAAAGTAAAATGCAAAAAGTTACTTGTGTCCGTAATGACTTACTTTATCCTTGTGTCCGTTTCTCCGTTTACACCTTTCTCCCTTTTCTCCTTGTGTCCGTAATTACTTACTTTCTCCGTTTACACCTTTCTCCCCCTTTTGTCGAAGCAAAAAGGGTGTGTCCTTGGAGTTAACTTAATTTCTCCCCGAAATGGCGAGCTTGCATCATCCCTAGTGAAGTTAAATAGACTACTCCAATCTCCTATGGTTGTTGCGTCTCCTAGGTTGTAAGCGGATCCATGGATCAAATTAAGACTCTTAACCTACATCAAGGTTAGTGGTGTGCAATAAAAAGAATATATATGAAAAAATGCATGATGAATGAAATGCAAATAGCCAACGATACACGTGGGTAATCTATGTTGGACTATGTAGACCTATCTCCTCCTTTTTGTCGAAACGAAAAGAAGATATGTGTAGCGGAATGTGGTAACCAATCCTTGGTGATTACTCCTCCTAGTTTAGAGTACTAAGTATGATAATGCAATGATAATGAGAACTTTAAGGCTCCCCCTTGGATAATACTCCCCCTAATTGGAGTGACAATGTTAAGATGTATGATCCTACAAAAAAAATAGTTAGAATATGATATCCTCCCCCTTGATCTATACTCCCCGTTGCTAGGGTACCAACGTATATGATCCAAGGATGAAGAATCCTACAAAATAAAGGTTAGTATAAAACAATATTTGTCCTTGGACAAGTATATGATATACACCAATGTGTGTATATGATGCATCCTAAAAACTACTTGACGAAAGCTCCCCCTTGCTCTAGCGCGTCAAGATGAACCTATAAAAAAAAAGGAATAGTAATCGAAGCAAACTTTATCCTATGATGAGTAAGCTATATACGATCGAGCGTATATGATGATGAACCTACAATGAAATGGTTAGTGCAATATATTTTATCTCAAAGAAAAATATTATGCAACATATCAATAATCTAATCACAAGCAACATACCAATTGTGATTGTCTAATCAAATAAAAATATGATGCAGCAATATCATATGATAAAATCCTACAAAACAATGCCTATGAGGAGGATATGAAGTGAGGTTAAAAAGCTTAAAGTGAGTGGTGTTAATATGATGTTGGTTTACAAGTGAATGATCACTTAATGGATGACTAAAGGTTGATGTAAGTAGGTTTTTCGTTAATCCATGGGATTGATGATTAGTGAAAGAAGTGATGGATGGTGGTGATTATAATGAATGCAATGAATTCAAAAACTCTAATGTATAGCAAATGATATAAGAGTATTTGAAGACGGTTACGGTTATGATATTATCATCTACCAAAGATGAATCGTGCCATAGTAAATGTTTGAATGAGAATGAGAGGAAGTGAAGGCAATGATCACTTAGGAATAGAGATTCCATATGTAACAATTGGAAATACTAGATACCTATATGTGGATAAAAATGACATCATATGATGAGAGTGTTGATTGGACCAACGTGTTTAGAAAGATGGTTCTGTTTGCACTGACAATGACGTGCTTGATATGTGTCAGAATGAAAAGGATGAGATCCTATGATGGTGTTCTAGACAATAAAGTTGTGAAGGAAAATCCTAGACTCGGTTGTGAGAGGGTTGTCTGTTTTAAATGGTTAAACACTGAACTTGGTACCCGCGGAATTGGCGGAACCAAAATTTTGGTTCCGTCCTTCTTAACGAAGGGTTCCGTGGGACCAAAATCGATTAGGTCATGTTTTGTCGTTTTTGATCAAACGAAGGTTCATGCTAAGGTTTATTCACTTATAACTACTAATTTGGTTTCACTAATCCTAGTCAAATTCTAAGGAGACTTAATGTATCTCATTTAAGAGGTTTGTCAAACACATGATGTGTTTTTCTTTTAATGAGATATTGGTGCAGAGCTGTGATGTTGAGCTAATAAGGTTAGAAACACTTTGTGATTTTGTGAACTGACTTAACTAAGTGATTTGAACCTACTTGTTGGTATTTGGGAATGTAAGAAACATGAGTACATGTTATTTAATGAAAAGACAATTATGTGAATGAATTTCTCTCCTCCTTAATTGGTGGACATTCAACATAATCTATGATGCATTAAATGAAGAATGAAGGTAAAGTGTTTAGGATGTTGCAGATTAATGAAAGCGATGAGCTTAGCAATGTTTTAGTGGATATTGGTTAGCATACAAAGAACTTCATCCGTGAAGTTACGTAGCTCTTCTCTATCAATGCGAGATGATCGCACGATGAGGCATGTGGTTTTCCTTATGGGAGATATATTGTTTTAACTAAAAGATGATGGAGATATTGTTAGGTGAGCGGAAGCAACAATACGATTTGGAGAGAGGTATATTGAAAGATATCCAAACACAAATTTCAAACCTCTAAAACTTAATCCTATTAGCTTTTAAAGCTATATGCAAGAAAATGGATCCCATAAACATATTACTAATCTAAGTAGCAATAATGAGATAACAATTATGCAAAATAAGCATAACAAAGAGAAATAACAAATAGTTTGTTATCAGCCTACAAGACAAAAGTCTTAATGACAAAAGATGTGAATATCATATGACAACATCTTATAAAAACAAATAATCTACTAATAGACATAAAGATACCTCATAGCATAAAGACAAATAATCATATTGCAAGATAGCATTGTTTTAGATACTACATTGTGAAATTGTTTTTAAGTTAGGCTTAGTCACTTAAGCATACTTACCCATTAATTAACACAATGATCTATGTTTAGAATAAAATGACTTCTAAATGTTCATCATACCAAGACCACTTAGACAAAGTGCACATATGGCAAACAAATAGTGTGACAAAGAAGTGAGACTAAGATTCATGCAAACCATTATAACATTTAGGAGCATGTACCATTTAGACTATCCTACAAAAAAGCTCAATGATTGTCAACTAAAGACAAAGACTATCTAACACCATATAGTAAGTGTGAGTTAACAAGTAATACGTTAATCTTGCGAAATAGCATATAACAAAAGAATGAACATATCATACAAATCATACAGCATATAAGTATGCAGACAAAACCTTTCTAAGGTTTACACATTTGACAATGATAACATCAAGATATCAAACAAATATCATGTAATCAATACATGTATGTGTAATGCAAGTGATTTTATTAATAAACTAAAGAAAAATCATATCTACTTCTTGTTTGATTAATTATTCCTAAGACAAGATAATTCACCAACACATGACTTAATGAGACTCAACTATTTCTATAAAAACTAGTGTGATGAAGATGTCATGTTATACACGTAAATTTGACAAATATGTGTCGATGGATTTTAATCATTGTGTTTGGAATCTAAGATTGAATGATCTAAAGGGTGACATCCTTTAAGTTGAGTTTAAGTATGAGTTATGCAAGTGATCTAAGATCAAGACATGTGTTTGTTTGTGGTAACGGGATATGTCATGAACGTTCTGAAGAAAGTTCTTTGGAACAAGAATCTAAATAAAGTTACTAACTTTAATAGGTCTTGTGTATGCTCCAGAGATGTGAATATGCACAAGGTTTGACCAAGGTTTAATGTACGTTTGAAAGGAAATAGATACGTATGGTATCTTTCAACAAGTAAGATTTAACTAGTGCTCAATAAGGAAGATAGTTCATAGAACTAGTGGATGTTTGTTTTAAGATTATTTGCCCGATGAGGTGTAATGAAATCTCTTGTAACATAACCGTTCATGTTGCAAGAAAATAATGATGCATAGGATATACGTTATCCTTTTTAATAAGATGAAAAATAAACACATAATGTTTTTCCGAAACATCATGTTTTTCTAAATGAAGATATGAACACAAAGTATTTGAATTGGATAGACTTATCCTAAATAAACTAGGTTTCAATAATATGATAACTAGACAAGATAAATTTACTTGAGTTTCTTTTGTATACTCCTCAAGATTGTTATTTGGGATGTATGAGATTGGCTTTGAGATTTCATTATAACATAAGTTGTTACAATGTTGATTCAAGATTAAATGAAACAAAGTATTACCAATACTTTGATGACTTGTGGTACTACTTAATGAATGTGAGCATCATGCTCATTTGATGGTGAAGTTCTAATTCTATAGGTGGCAAGGTATTGATGAGTTGATTCAACTTGCATTTGATTTGGTATGAGTGTTGGACTAAGGGCTTTTTGAGCAATGCACTCAATGGCGTGAATTATGGTGATGAAGGAGTTTGTTGAACTTTTGGGTTTCATGAATGTTGAAGATTACAAGAATGGATACTAATTCTTTTGGTTCACTAGCGGATGAAGTGTTTGGTTATGTTTGTGAAACCTAGGGGCTGAAGGTGATGAAGACTAATTCTTATGTTCCATTGGTTAGTATAACTAGTGTGTGATGTGATCTAATGCTTAGGGTCTGAGACGTATCACAGAAGTGAATGTGTTGGGATAATGGTGAAAGTACAAGTGTACTTAGGTGATAGGATAAGTGTTTTAACATACGTTGTTAAAATACTTGGGAGTTGATTCTTTCGGATATGACTTTTAATGACTACATTTGTAAGTCAAAATATACTTGAATACTTCGGATGAAATACTTAAGTTGTCAATCTTACTTTGAGAAAAGGATAGCAAGACTTGATAATTACATCTATAACTTAAGTGTGAGTTATGACTCGATGTAAATCTTAATCGTCTTGAAGAATGATATGTTAACCAAGTAAGGCAACATATGTGGAAACTGGACAGTATCCACAGTCATGAGTTGGGTTTGTAATCTATGATATATTTGCAAACAGTGAGTTTGGATTAGTTTGGAAGTTTTCAATTTACAAATCAAGCTAGTGAATGAGTAAAGGATGGGAGGATGCAGTGTGTAATGATCACAAATACTCAGTGGTTTACCGAAAAGGTACCTTGGAGCATTTACATGAAATTTGCAACTGTGATTAGATATTATTATCCTATTTGGTGTTTGGTGAGATGTCCTAATCCTAATTTGAGTGAACATTAGAGATAAGAATCCCAAGAATTAGAATCAATAATCTAAGGATCGGAACTAGTCGGGAATTTTGAAAAAGTTACTGTTGACACCCACGGATCCAATCGACAACAAAGGCGGAGCCAAAGTTTGGGAGCCGTGGAATCCGTGGGTTCTGGACTGGCGGATCCAAAGCTAACTCTTGGCGGATCCAAAATGAGGGATCCGTCGGATCCGTTGAACAAAAGTACTAAAAATAAACAGAGAGATATGCAAAATTCGCGTTTTCCGACCAAGACCCGAAAATACTCCAGGAACATATCTATTAGCTAATATGTAATGCAAAACTACTAAAAATGTTTATTCTAACACACATACACATATAGTTTAATCCGATCATATTAACTTACCTTAAATGAGAGTTAAGCCAAACAGTGGCTTAAACCCGAAAACTTGATAACATCAAAGTGTTATCGTCCTGCATGATATGGTTAGTTCACATGAAGGTTTAACAACAAGATAATATCATAAAGGCATAACAACTCAACACATCATTGTTTCAAATTGTTTGTACCAAACACTCTTTTTCAAAGATACTACATGTTTACTCATTATAATACTTGAGCAATTAAGTGAGAGTTTGTGCAAGTCAATACTTTTCAAGACATTTCACTTAGTGCATATTTCTAAGTAAGTTACGCAAGGTTTTCACATAATATAATCAGTCAATAATATCTAAGTCTAAAAGTAGAACAGACATAGTTTATCAATGTATTACACAATATCTAGCAAATGTTCTATTATGCATAAAACAAGCAATTGATAAACAAACAAGTAAGTATCATGGCAAGACACTTATGTATTACAAATAAACAATTACAATCATACTTATCAACAAGCATATCATATATATGCAAATAATATAGAACAGTTAGCCACATAGCATAGCATAGATGAAAATATACTTTTCGTCACTTTGCGTTTAAATATGACGATGTATGCCAAGCTTAATTTGTTTCCTTTATATTACTAAATTGTTTAGTTTCAAAAGAAATCATATCAATGTTCGAAGAATACCAACTTACATTGCCCAACTCAAAAGATTAACTTACTGTGTCAAAGTGATGCTTAATATTTTGGACAGGTTGTACCTTTTGATTTGTTTTACCTATTTCAATTTAGATTCAGGCTAGTATATTATTTTTAAATGAAAGTAGACTTAATTACCTTCAAAATGATAGGTGGCGCGACTTCTACGGACTTACGGTTAATTAGTTATGATTTTTTTGAAATTTGACAAAAGCTGAGTACTGCACCGACGGATCTGACGGATCCTTTTATAGGGATCCGCCCTTTATGTGATTTGGATCCGCCGAGACCTGTGACAGATTATCCTAAACTCATATTTTGACATAGCGAAAGTGTGTGGGACTTGCTACACTTAATCTTAGGCATATATTACAAATATTAACAACATTTCTACCTATGTGACTTATCTAAATATTACGGAGGTGATTTTTCAACTAACTTAATGATTATTCCAAACACTCCCTTCAAAATAGTATTTTTCGTAAATTAGTTCTGAGCACATAATTTGACACTTACAAATTCTTTTGAGAAATATTTTTCTTTTATTTTTCAAGAACACCTTCAAGCTTGTATACAAAGTGATATTTAACAACAAAATTTCAAAGTATACTTATCGAAACATTTTTCATATTATGTTCTGCTTCAGAGGCAATTTGATACATGGATCTTACTCTATTTTAAAAACCATTTGTTTTGAAAATGAGAGCCAACCCGCTCTGATACCAATTGTGAAAACGTAGAGGGGGGGGGTGAATACGTTTACCGTTTTAAAACTTAAAACTTGTTGTATCAAATTTCCACTTTGGCTAGTTCTAATATGAACACTGTCTGTTGTAGTTTATGTCTACCAAGTTGTCACACAAGTATTATCACATAATCACAACACAAGCAATCACATAATGCAAATATAAAAGTAAAGAGATAAGTAAAAGAAAGCGCAAACCGAACACGATGATTTATAGTGGTTCGGTCACGGAGCTCCTCTCCGCCCTACTCCACTCCCCGAGTACCCAACTCGAGAGTTACTTCACTAGATCAACAAGCTCCCTTTCTTAGGCGGAGAAAACCTTTACACGTCGCTTACTTCCTTTTCCGGTACTAAGCTAAACACCGAGTTCTTTACAAGGGTACAACCACTCCCATCGTCGCTTATACAATTACCGACACTAAGCTAGATGTCGAGTTCTTTACCAAGGGTACAACCACTCCCTACACTCTTTGTGCTTTGAGGACTAAAGCACTAACCACACTCTACTGATCTAAATGATACAATGATGGTTACAACAATGATCCATGACATAAGTGTATCATGGATATGAATGCCTATACTATATGAACTTCCATTGATCGGAAGCCTTCAATGTATGAAGATCACAAGCTCCCTAAACTTGTTGTGATGGATCTTCATGTATGCAAGTGAGATCTTCTTGGTGGATCAAGAAGTATGCTATGGATGATGTCTCATGATCTTGAGCTTGCTTCACAGGATCATTAACAATGTATGCTTACAACATAATGAAAGTTAGTAACATTATGATCATTATGTAATGGGTGATTAATGTATGAATCTACATGGTTTGCTACTGATCTAAGTGTGTGTAATGAGTGAGGGAATGTATGTTCTAGTTGGATGAATAATGTGTAAAACCATGGCTACTATTTATAGTAAAACTATGTGTAAAACCATGTACAAAACCATGTGCAAACCCATGTGTAAAACCATGTGTAAACTAAAACTATGTGTAAGACTAGAACCATGTATACAACTAAAACCATGTGTAACTAATTATAGGAAAACAAGAAAATCATCCCACGGATCTGGCGGATCCCATAAAAGGGATCCGTGCTTGTTAACGTTTGGATCCGTAGGATGACAGCTAAGATATCTTTGTGTATCTTTCCAAATCTTCCAAGATCCACAAATGTCAACTTTGTAACTTGTAAATCTAAACAAGATATTACACAATCTACCTAAGATATCATACATGATGCATGCCATGATGTCATCCTAATATTTAACTAATAAAGTTTCCATTTAAAGAAATAAGTTAGTAAACTTGTATATGTTGTTCTTCCTAGTAAACTTGTAATGTGTAACATGTATCCTAGTGATCATGTAACATGTGGTTCTAAGTAGAATGATTAGCCTTTTTAAAATACTTAATTACCTAACCGTATTTTAAACAGTCTAAATGGTTTGTTAAGGTTTGATCATAATGCCACATAACAAACATGTACGAACCTGTGTTGTATCATACGAGGACTTGAGAGGTGTTGAATGTATGTTGAGATAAGATAAGATTACAAGTAACTTGTACATTTTACGTTATGTATCAAGTTACATGTTTGTCATCAATCAAAACAAACGAGATTGCTTGCACTAGCAATCTCCCCAACGAGACTGCTTGCACTAACAACACACACAACCCTTAACACAGATTAAACAGCAAATCCAATTTATGAAACCTAAATTAACCACAGTGAACACTGAGATGGATTGAAGGTAAATTTGACCATTTAATACATTACCTACTGAGTTTAAAGGAGTGTCAATCCTCAAAGGACCCAATGGACCATGCATGAACAGAAATAAACAACACAAACAACCTTAGGATCCTAAATCTCAACAGATCCAAACAGTCCTTTAATTTTCACTTGTCAAATGAATTTCAAAGTTTTCAATGAATCTGAATATAAACCTGATTCCAAACTCTATATTATGATAATATTAGATTAAATGAGCATCAAACTTCAAGAACACAAGCATATAACACAGGTTTGTCAAAAATGCAATATACACTGTGTGGTTCCAATTTTCAGCAACAAACAATCCAATGAACAAACAAGCAATAATAAACTCTAATAACACTTAATATCAACAAAGAAACATAAAAATGCAAAGATTCAAGCAATTAAATAACTAGAACAGTAAAATGGCAAAAATGATAAAAAGGCTTACAAATTGAATCCTGCTGAAAACCAAAGAACCAAGGGTTTACTCACTACCTAAAGCTTCCCATGAAGCACTAAACCAAAGGCATTCCAAGATTTACCTTGCTCTAAGCAGTTTCCATCATTCATCACTGAATTTTTGTATTTGTTTTCATTGATTTTCTTGATTTTTTTAAGTATATATATATATATATATATTTTTTAAAGATTAAAGCATGTTTATATGTATCTAAAAGCTTAGTGAGCTTTGTCAGGAACCTACATGAGCTAATTGAGTCCAATAAACAACCATAATCGACATTAATTTAAATGACATGAATTTAAATGGTACGGATAAGAAAAACATGAAATTTAAAGATAGATTGAGATTAAAACTGTAAATAAGGTTTTTTATTCACTGTCAATGATTAACAAAACACTTGAAAGCATTAAATTGACATGAAATTAAAGAAAGCAGTAAATTGATTAACTAGTGACCATGGCTAATCCATGATGATCTCTTCCTTTGCTCCATTCTTGATATATATTGACCTCAAAAGTTCTTTGTCGACCTCTGTTTAAATCCCACTTGCAATTTTGACCATTGGATGAGTCAAAGAGATCCCATCCGTTTAAATCACTTTTGGCGCCAAAAGTGATATATGTATCTTGCAGCCGAAATTTTGCAATTAAAGAACTTTGGATGGTTGTAGAGGTGGAGGGGACATGTTTGGATAGGTTTAGAGGTCAAGTTGAAGAGTTAGTAGCAAAAACAGGGGTATGTGAGGTGAAAGAGGTGTCGATGGTGGGGAAAGCATTAAATGCAAAGTAGACTAGGTTGGAGGGGTGTAGGGATGAGGTGGTGGAGTAGGTAGTGAGGTGGTGGACAGGTGTGGTGGTGGTATTGAATTACCAGATAGTTGTGGGGTGGTTTTGGGTGTTACAGTGAAGTGGGAGGGAAGGGATAAAGGTGGAGTGGTGTTGACTGTTTGACCCTGGTAATTTAAACGTGGGTATTGGGCCTTTGTTTGTTGGGTTTATTAAATAAACTTTGGGTCCGGTTGGTTAGTTTTAGCACAAGGACCATTTTTGTAATTTCATGAAAGATGAAGGGCTGAATTTGTAAGTTCCCAAAAGTTATCCAAAGGGTATAATTTGTAAAGTGTGAATAGTACAAGGGCCATAGATGTAATTTTCCATTTTTTTTTGAATGCCCAAGGACTATTTTTGCCATTTGTCAAACTTGAGGGACCAATACTGTAATTTCTTCAATCTTTTCACCCAAGGACCAATTGTGACAACTTGTGAACTCCAAGGACCTTTGTTGACTTTTTCTTTCAAAATAAACCTTCAGGGACTAATTCTGCCAATTTATGAAACTTCAGGGACTGAAACTGTCAATTATGTGAACTTTGCATGTTTTTCACCTGTTTTCAATCCTTTTGTACCTGATTCATATAAAAACACATTCCAATGATATTTGTAACATTATATGGCTTTTCAAAGTGTTTTTGGCTGTTTTTGTGGTTTTAAATAATGTAAAATATATGTGTATTTAGACACATATCAAATCCCCCACACTAAACTATTGCTAGTCCCTAGCAATCTTTTATGAAAACTTAATGGTTTTTAATCTCTTTACCAAAATCCATTACTTCTGGAGTAGCCAATGTTTTAGTATGTGATACTTTGGTACAATGATAACCAAATGATTTTGAGCAAACCATCAGCTGTCAACGGATTTGATTTGTCTTTACCAAAAGCCGTTTGCTTCTGGACTAGCCAACTCTTAGATAAAATACAGTTATTATCTTTGGTGAGCTGATTACCAAATATGGTTTTTCACTGCCTTTACCACAAGCCATAACCTTGCGGGCTAGCCAACTCTTCACTATAAAAGATATGGTGAGTCGAATACCATACAATTTTTGGCAAATTGTAAGCCATCAACGGATTTGAGACATCTTTACCAAGAGCCGTTTGCTCTCGGATTAGCCAATCCTTATGTGGGTTAGACATGGTGGACTGATTACCATTTGTTGTGTTTAGTGCAAAGCACTTCCACTAAAAAAATTTTTGGTCAAAACGGGGGAAAAAGGGCACTAAAAGGTTCACATGTGATAAAATTCGCCAGAATTTCCCCCCCCCCCCCACACTTAGAATTGAATATTGTCCTCAATATTCAAAGTCCCGGCTATTATGCCGAATCCTTGAACGTAAAAAAATAACATTACTAGCCAAGTGTGGTAACACAACAATTATTTTCTTTTTTTATATTTACAATTTTCTCATTTATTTTTAAGATCTATATACAACAGCAGGGGCATTCCCCCACACTTAGGTGGTAGAAAGGGGAAAGAAGACAGAAACATGGGTGAAAACCCATGTTATACTACTGTTTTTGATTACCGAGTGGCTAGCTTGACTCGACCCCGAATTAATTGGTTCAAGGGGAAGTAAGTGGAAGAGATCATCTCCATCGGACTTTCATTCAAGATGTTTGTATAAACATTGAAGTACGTGAAAGTTCCACACCGATGAGATAAGTATTCCCGGCTCAAAAATGATAATTGAGAATGCCGGGGTCAAAGATAATATCCTCACTCCCGATGGAGTGAAGGATAGGAGAAATCACCAGGTAGGTGAAGGAAAGTAGGGAGATCTGGATAGCAATTAAGATAAGAACTTCATCATCAAGACATGCATAATCAAGATGAGGAAGTAAGTCCTTAAGCTTGACCTCAGGAAATTCATCAGTTTTATCAACTGATTTGATTTCCTCCTTATGAAGTTGTTTTGGTGGAGGAGGGGGAATTGGATCTTCATTTAACAAATTTTCTAAAAAAATAGAATATCCCCCTCAGCATCAAGATAGTTGTCATTAACCTCATCAGGAAGTGAACTATCTAGAGCAAGAAAATCCTCGATCTCTTCCAAAGTGAAATCACTTCCCTCATCCGGTGTGAGAGAAGGGGAAGAGTTGGAAATGATTAGATGAGAAGATGGAGTGGGATTGCCACTCATAGAATTATGAATGCTCATGTACTTAAGATGAGTCTAAGAATCCTTTAAAGTGAAGGAAACTCAGAAAAGGAAAGAAGAATCTTTTTGGCATCGATCAGTCAAACGAAACAACTTCACGACAATTTTGGTTTTATATATATATATATATAAAAACAAGAGAATATGAACAAGGATGGTAAATATACAATGGATGTATATTCAACAACACTGATACTGCAAATGCGTTCTACGCAGCACACCTCCCCGGCAACGGCACCAAAATTTGATCGGCCCCATACGGTCAACTAATAATTGACCATGTAAATGGTCAACAAGAGTCAAACAATCTAGGGCGCAATGCAATTTACCAAAGGAGTACAGAGTTTCCCCGGGTCGTTAAATCCCAGCGAGATGTGAATTCTGTAGTAGAACGGATTTGTGATCGGGTGAAATTGAATAGGAAAAGGGGTTTTGAATGATTTACACTAAGGAATAAAAGAAAATAGCTTAAATAAGCTAATAGAATAAGTACGTTAAAGAAAAATATTTAGAAACTTTTAAAACTTAAAAACGTACGTTTAAATAAAAATTACGTAAACGTACAAAATAAAACGCGAATTCTGTCCAATATAAATCCCACGGATGTGAAAATTATATTTTTGGAATTCTAAAGATAAAAGAAAATTAATGGAAAAAGAAAATTATTTTTAACACTATTTAATTAATTATTATAAATTAAAAAACTATTTTTAACTATTAAATAATAACCTAAAAAGTAAGAAAATAAGAAATAAACCTAGAAAAATGAAATTATGACTTAGAAAAATCTAAAATATTATAAAACAATTTTTGAAACTAAAAATAAATTTATTACACAATTATTCTATTTATTATTAATTATTTTACTATTATTTAATTATAAAAACTATTGTTGAATTATTATAAATATTAAACAACCTAAGAAAAATCTGAAACTTTTTAGAGAATTATTAAATAAATAAAAGAACCTAGGAAAAATATAAAAAACACTATGTGCTTAATGAAAATAAGCAAATAAGCAATAAGCTTCTAAATAGAAGCTATCACTTATCTTTAAAATGGTTCTTTTTGGTTTTTTCTTTTTCTGGAACTATATGTACACTAATATTATACAAGTTTAACAAAAATAAAACTTTACAAACCTAGAAATAAGCAGATTATGGGTTTATGACTTATTCAGTAGAGCTTTTGGGCTCACAGTGAAGTCATAAGCTTAAAATGAGCTTGAAAAAGCTTTACAAATGAAACAAAAGTAAAATAACATAAAAATAAGTAAAAGGTACTGGGAATGAGTAAAAAGTACAAAAGATAAGCACTGATAAGCTTGCAATAAGCAAATCAGAAAGGTACTGCTAGAGTACCAAAGGTACTGCTAGCATACCAACCTGCTGCTAACTTTAGAGGCTAAATAAGCTTATGAAATAAGCTATAAAGCACAAAGTGAATATTGGAGTAGCAAGCTGGGCTGGTGAGGTTTCCAAAAAGCCAAAGCTCACCTTGTGGGGTCCACAAGTGAGCTTTTGAGGGGCTTATGAAGTAGCATGAGTATCCTGATCACTCAGTATACTCAGCAAAGTGGGACAAACAAAAAGCTTGATGCAAGCTATTAAAATAAGCTTGAAAGTGAGAAGCAATTCTTGAACCTTTGAGACAGGTTGGTTAGCTTCTAAAAGAAACTAATTTCAAAACCTAAGTCCAAGAAATGAGCTTTTTGTGAGCTTGTGAAAAAGCTAGTGTTACTGAATTGCTCAGTGAACACAATTAAATGGGACAAGGTTTAAGCTAGATGCAGCCCTATTGAATAGGCTTGAAAATGAAATATGAGCTTTAAACCAAAGAGATGGATACTTAAGCTTCCTAAAAAGCTAAAGTACTCAAGCTCTTGTCCACAGATAAGCTTTTTATGAGCTTATGAAGTTGGCCAGAGCATACTGATTGCTCAGTACACTCAGTGAAATGATAAGGTTTTGAAGATACAAATTAAGCACTAGAATAAGCACTAAATTGGAAATTAAGCACATGCATAAGCAACTAGGCCAATAGGGCTTCTAATAATAGCAACAAACACAGGCACAAGTCCAATATTCAACAAGCTACAAGCTTGTGAAATTGGACATGTGACTGAGAGACAGGGCAAAAACAGCTAATAAAAAGCACATAAATAAGCACTTAAACAAGGGAACTAAAGATTGACAAAAATACTTTAAACAAGATTAGCAACAAAATATTAAAACCCTAAAAGCATAAATTATATAACCTAGAAATAAGACCACAGGAAAATTAGACATTTAATTCAAAAAACAGAAAAAGTAAAATTTGACTTTTACTTAAAACACATAAGTTTGACTAATATGAATTTAAAACTTAATTTACTGATTAATTATGTTAAACTAAGATGAAATGAAACTAAATTTAAGCAATCTTAACAATTTTAAGCTAATATTATGAAAATGGACTTGATAACTAAAATAGACAACTAATTAGAGGGAATTAAAAGCAAATTTGACTATTACACAAATAACAACTGGATTTATTGGTTTGACTGAGTTAATAGCTCCTTATGTATCATACATCAAACAAGAACAATAACACACACAACCCTTAACACAGATTAAACAGCAAATCCAATTTATGAAACCTAAATTAACCACAGTGAACACTGAGATGGATTGAAGGTAAATTTGACCATTTAATACATTACCTACTGAGTTTAAAGGAGTGTCAATCCTCAAAGGACCCAATGGACCATGCATGAACAGAAATAAACAACACAAACAACCTCAGGATCCTAAATCTCAACAGATCCAAACAGTCCTTTAATTTTCACTTGTCAAATGAATTTCAAAATTTTCAATGAATCTGAATATAAACCTGATTCCAAACTCTATATTAGGATAATATTAGATTAAATGAGCATCAAACTTCAAGAACACAAGCATATAACACAGGTTTGTCAAAAATGCAATATACACTGTGTGGTTCCAATTTTCAGCAACAAACAATCCAATGAACAAACAAGCAATAATAAACTCTAATAACACTTAATATCAACAAAGAAACATAAAAATGCAAAGATTCAAGCAATTAAATAACTAGAACAGTAAAATGGCAAAAATGATAAAAAGGCTTACAAATTGAATCCTGCTGAAAACCAAAGAACCAAGGGTTTACTCACTACCTAAAGCTTCCCATGAAGCACTAAACCAAAGGCATTCCAAGATTTACCTTGCTCCAAGCAGTTTCCATCATTCATCACTGAATTTTTGTATTTGTTTTCATTGATTTTCTTGATTTTTTTAAGTTTTTTTTTTTTTTTTTTTTTTTTTTTTTTTTTTTTTTTTTTTTTTTAAAGACTAAATCATGTTTATATGTATCTAAAAGCTTAGTGAGCTTTGTCAGGAACCTACATGAGCTAATTGAGTCCAATAAACAACCATAATCGACATTAATTTAAATGACATGAATTTAAATGGTACGGATAAGAAAAACATGAAATTTAAAGATAGATTGAGATTAAAACTGTAAATAAGGTTTGTTATTCACTGTCAATGATTAACAAAACACTTGAAAGCATTAAATTGACATGAAATTAAAGAAAGCAGTAAATTGATTAACTAGTGACCATGGCTAATCCATGATGATCTCTTCCTTTGCTCCATTCTTGATATATATTGACCTCAAAAGTTCTTTGTCGACCTCTGTTTAAATCCCACTTGCAATTTTGACCATTGGATGAGTCAAAGAGATCCCATCCGTTTAAATCACTTTTGGCGCCAAAAGTGATATATGTATCTTGCAGCCGAAATTTTGCAATTAAAGAACTTTGGATGGTTGTAGAGGTGGAGGGGACATGTTTGGATAGGTTTAGAGGTCAAGTTGAAGAGTTAGTAGCAAAAACAGGGGTATGTGAGGTGAAAGAGGTGTCGATGGTGGGGAAAGCATTAAATGCAAAGTAGACTAGGTTGGAGGGGTGTAGGGATGAGGTGGTGGAGTAGGTAGTGAGGTGGTGGACAGGTGTGGTGGTGGTATTGAATTACCAGATAGCTGTGGGGTGGTTTTGGGTGTTACAGTGAAGTGGGAGGGAAGGGATAAAGGTGGAGTGGTGTTGACTGTTTGACCCTGGTAATTTAAACGTGGGTATTGGGCCTTTGTTTGTTGGGTTTATTAAATAAACTTTTGGTCCGGTTGGTTAGTTTTAGCACAAGGACCATTTTTGTAATTTCATGAAAGATGAAGGGCTGAATTTGTAAGTTCCCAAAAGTTATCCAAGGGGTATAATTTGTAAAGTGTGAATAGTACAAGGGCCATAGATGTAATTTTCCATTTTTTTTTGAATGCCCAAGGACTATTTTTGCCATTTGTCAAACTTGAGGGACCAATACTGTAATTTCTTCAATCTTTTCACCTAAGGACCAATTGTGACAACTTGTGAACTCCAAGGACCTTTGTTGACTTTTTCTTTCAAAATAAACCTTCAGGGACTAATTCTGCCAATTTATGAAACTTCAGGGACTGAAACTGTCAATTATGTGAACTTTGCATGTTTTTCACCTGTTTTCAATCCTTTTGTACCTGATTCATATAAAAACACATTCCAATGATATTTGTAACATTATATGGCTTTTCAAAGTGTTTTTGGCTGTTTTTGTGAATTTAAATAATGTAAAATATATGTGTATTTAGACACATATCAGTATCTAAGACTATGTATTTTTATTTAGGTTTTTTTAATATGAGATTTTTAACTGTATGAATTCAAATCAATGCATATTTATGGTCATTTGTTTAGTTAAAATGAACAACGATAGTCTTAGATATTTACTTACTTTATTCATTGTTTACTTACGTTCACTTAGATTTTATCTAGCAATTATATGAAGCGAACCCGCCCATTGTGGGGGACTCTCTTTTTGTGCTCTTTTTGTCAAACGATTCTGAATATAATGGTTGTTCTAAATCCTTTTACTTATAACTCCAAATTTTAGTCAACTAACTCAACTAATTTTTTTTTGCTACCATAATAGCCACGATAGCATATTATTACCACATGTTGATCTCATACATTTAGACTTAATAGGTTTATGTTTGTTTCAGCTTAACTCATAACATGATGTGCACGCAGGTTCTTCTAAGTTTCCATAAACTACTTGAGCTTGGCTGTGTTGGCGCTGACAAAGTACAATATTATAGCTTGGTTTGTCCATTCAGAACATTACTCGCGGTAATGACACATAATTCAAAAGCTGATTAGAAGTGGATGTGTAGTTGTAAACCTTCTTTTATTTGTTATTTGTGAATATTATGTATTTTATTAACCCGATGATGGAGATGGAGCACTTGCTCTCAAACAAACTACCATTAAAATTATGTTTTGCAAATAAACTTCATTTTAAATAATGGATTCCATGATTTGTATCAAAATAGAATTGTTCTTCAATTTTTTAACATGTATAAATTTATTTTCTATGATACTTATCATTGTTCTTTTTACATATAATACACGAGCACTATTTTTGTGAACCATTATTTTGTTTAAGATATTTGCCGTTATTCATTATTTATTTTACATGGATATAATTTTGTCAAACAATATTATGAAGCGAACCCGCCCATCGGGCGGGTCATGAAGCTAGTTTTATATAAGTTAAACTAATAAAAGATAAAAACATGTAATTTATTTCATTAAAAAAAACGATAAACCTACTACTCCTCCTCCCAATATTTATCCCACCCGTAGGTGTCCGCGATTTTGTTTTTTTGTTCAATCAACACCTTCAACAACCGAGGGTTTGTGACATGGTCGTGTGGTTCGGCGCAAATCTTGAAGTCGCGCGCCTTGGTTTTCTTCCTTAAATCGTTTATTTGAAGCTCGTCTTTTTCCTTCTTTCGTTCGGCTTGTTCGTTTTTTTTCTTTTTTCAATCAACGCCTTCTTCAAAATAGTGTATTCGGCGAATGTCTTCTCAAGATCCCCGACACTTCCCGATTCGGTGCGGCTTTTCTTGCTTCGGCGCGATTGGGTTCGAGTATTTTCTTCGTTCAAGTTTGGTATATCGAACAACTCGTCCCCGTTGTTCAAGTTCAACCCCTCGTCATTGCTCCCCGTTTGGTACGCGGGCGGGTCGGTGTTCTTCCTCTTTGACGTATTCTCGCCAAGTAGCGCAACTTGTTGCCACTTATCATAATCTTTTACCACCTCCCACGCCTTCGCATGAGGAAAACTTTTCTTCTTGAGTTTTTGATAATCATAGTTAGCCTACTTAGCTACATCGTGATCGTTGGGCCACTTTCCTTCAAGCGCGTCTAAAAAAAATATATAATAAACAACAATTTTAAAAATAATTATAAAAAAAATATAACGTAAAAAAGTATAACATAAAAAAATAAATTTTACCGCTTGGATAAAGAGACCGTTGTAAATCGGCATTTGTTCCATCAACTTTCGCCACTTTGAGTTTAGACTATGATAAGTGCGTGTGGCGTCGCCTCCGTTTGCGATGTAATGCTCCAAACATTTCTTCCAAAAATTATTGCGTTTACACGCCACCCCCTTCTTATTCTCCGTGTGATAACACCACGCTTGACACAATCGCACTTCATCGTTTTCCTCCATTTCGTTGACTTTTTGTTCGGTAGACGAAGCTTGTACTTCAACCAGCTCCGGCTCGGTTTGTTGAGTGGGAAGTTGTTGGTTTTTGACGATATGCGAAGCCAAAAGATTAGCATACGCCAACATGTTCGCAAAGTAAGTCAACGTTCGACAATACTATCATGGTGTCGGTTGACTTCCTCATCTAGTATTCTAGTGCATGCACCTTGCATGAGTTGTATCATGTCATCAAGTTCATATTTGAAGCTTTTGAATCAGGTAAGATCTGAAATTATTTTACTGTCGTTCAACATATTTCAAACATGTTCTAATAGTTGAATCTTTTGTATTAGATTTAAAAAGGTTATTTTGATTATCCCCAACATACTTAGAGCGTTGGGTGGCATAACGCTCAACTCATGCCATCCGACGTGTCGAGATGTTATGGCGCCACTATGACACTGAGACTCCAAGGCACCAAAGCCAACGCTAAGTCCTTGGCTTGAGCAAAGAGATGACGATTTGCAATTTTTTGATTGTTGGACCTCCAAAGGTTATTTTCAAATTCTTTCTTTAAGTTAAATATTTAGATAACTCCCCTTTACATAACATTATATATATATATATATTATATATATTCAATATATATATATTATATATATATATAACATTATATATATATATATATTAAATGTGATTCAATACGACGTCGGGTCGTCAATTGCTAGCTACAGTACCGTTTCATCAATTGCTACAGTAACGGGCCGATTTGGCCCAGCCCGTTTACCACTAGCCCAAAATTAAGTTTCGCAAATTGGCAAAAAATACTCCTGAAGTTGACGCATCTTTGTGAAAGTAGTCCTTTTTCAAAAAAAAAAAAAGTTTTCCGAAAATTAAGTTTCGAAAATTGGCAAAAAATACCCCTGAATCTGTCGCCTCTTTGCAAAAGTTGTCCTTTTTCCAAAAAAATTTCCAAAAAATTGGCGAAAAATACCCTCAAAATTCGCGGGTCTTTGCAAAAAGGGTCTTTTTTTTAAACGTAAATTAAGGCTAAGATCACTGCCCTGCCGCAACGTGCCTATCGCAACGCGGTTATCCGTAGCCGCCCTCTTACATCAATATTCTGTCTTAAAATCTTAATTAAATTTTTCGTCAAATACAGCGCCCCGCCGCAACGCAACGCACCGGCGCCCGACTCGTTTTTAATATAACCTAATCTTTCACTTTAATTTTCACTTTATTTTACCATATCTTCAAACAAGTCATTTAAATGATGTTTTTAACAGTAACTTTTAAGAATAGTCACAAGCTCCAATCTCATCATCTTCGTCACATCCCGGTACACCTTCATCCCGTAAACTCAATATCTTCCTCGCACCCGAATTTGCTCTGTTTGGTATCCAATATACTATGTCAACATACACACGAACAATATTTTCTTCAACAATGTCCACCACAATTACTTTCACAACAATAAACACAACCACAACAAACACAACCAAAAACCACCACCACAAGAAACCGAAAGGCAAAGAAAAGACAAAAGACTCGCGGTGCTATCAGATGAGGATGTCTTGATCATCAACATACAAAAAGAAAAACCGACAAGTATAGACGTGATATGTAGTCGTATACGTTATATTTTTTGTAATATTTTTTTCGTCTACTTTTTAATTTTTATTTTCGTATCATAATTTGTATTTTTATTTTAACAAATGAAAAATTAGTTGGTTTGAAAATATAGAAAACAAAATAAAATAAAATTCATAGAAAAGATGTTTTGACTTGAGCTATAAAAAAAGGGTTTTTTGGGTAAGATGGCATGAGGTGACAATCAAATAGAGTTGTGGTTTGAACCATGACAACTAGTGTTCTTAAACATGGTATGGTGGGATTTACAACATATTTTAATGCCTGATGTAGTTACTACAAGAACAAATACATAAAAATATTCAGGTAGATTTTATACATAGCAATCCACTAATTTAGCATGTTCGAGTGTTCGACTATGCCGTTCAAGAATTCGACTCCGTAGAGCCCATGTCTGTGACTCATTTGATCCCTTGTTATAACTCGGTTTTCTATCTATCATGATAAATGGTATTATTAATCATGAATTAATTTAATACATAACATACACTTAAATGGATAGAAATTTAACATATTTGAAACCCTAAACTTAACAATGGGTCGAGCCCTACAATGGACTAATGCTACATGGTCTGTTAATATATACACCATCGGAGTTTGGGCAAGAGGTCCTTGAAGCTTAAACTAGAGCAAAACTTTTCAAGTGGAGAGATGTCTTCAAAATAGAGAAATGGGAGTCTTTTTAATGTTTTTGAGAAACTTGAGATTGTTATTGCGAAAAGAAACATAAAAATTAAGCTAAGAAAAGGTTTCAAAAAGATTTTTGGATGGACAGCGAAATTATATAAAAATTGAATTAATCTAAAAGAAATAAATTTTTTTCTTTAAGAAAGCCTTAAAGATTAAACGAGATCAATGAAACAACGTCATGAATTTAACGAGTTTCACGGCTCTTGAAAAATAGAATAAAGAAAATAGTTGTTAGGGCATCGATTATGGTTAAATTTTATAAAGCTTTATAAGTGTCATGCCATCATATATCAATAAATCATAAACCTTTTGAGTTTATAAACTTTTTATTCACTATGATAAAAATGTATTATAACTTTATAAATGTTCTACATTACACATACATTAATTGTGTTGAGTATATGAAGTGGTCCAAAAATTAAAACTTCTTCATGACACATAGATTTCTTATTATGATTGAAATAAGGGCCCGTTTGGTATATGGATATTGGTAGGTGTGGATTGAAAGAAAACTCAAATAAAGTGTTTGGTGCTTTTTTAGGTGCCGTTTGGTTAATGGTTTTTGGGAGGGGACATGGGGTTTGACGAAAAAAAATGTTAATTGGTTTGAGGGTTTAGATTTGAAAATAAGGATGATCCCCACTAAAGTAAAACCCGACTAACATGGTAGGATTTCTCTCTCTTCCATATGGGCCTTATTTTAACTCTCACATCTTTTTATTATTATTTTATAACTCAATTTTAAATTTATCAAATTAAAATTAATCATTTATCTATTTTATAATATATATTCTCTCTTATATTAAATTCAAATTCAAATCTTAATCCAAATCTAAGAGTCCGTTTGGTATAGGATAGTGTCTTTTGGATTTTGGTTAGAATATAAAAACCCATGTTTGTTTCAAAAGTGTCGCTTGTAAATTGGGAACCATTCACAATGGACCTACAATTTTTAAATACCCACTAGTTAGGTGGGTTTACACAATTCCTTGGGTCCCATTTTCATTTCTTTCTATCTTAACCACATAAATGTGTTCATTTTTTTGTCTTATTCGATTTTTTTATTTAAAGTTATTGTATTTTATTTAATTAATTTATAAAATAATTATTAATTTTCTCTCTCTTCATTTATTTTAAAACCAAATCTAAATCCAAATCATAATCCTAAACCCATCTACAAACCAAACGGGCCCTAAATTCAAATCCTAATCCTAAACTCACTTATAAACCAAACGGGCCCTTAACTCCTTCACAATGGATTTAGAACGGAAGATTTCATTCCACACTAACTTGGGTTTTCTAAGGGCATGTTTGGTAGAGGGAAATGAGAGTGGAGAAATGGAAATGAATCAAATTCTTGTGTTTGGTATGTTAGAGAAATAAAAAGGTGGAGAATTGTGGGGAATTGGTGGAGAATTGATAGTGTAATTTTTTGATTTTGATTTCCACTTCATTTTGAATGGAAATTGGAGAAATGGGAACTTTGTAAGTTTTTTTTGTTTTTTTTTTTTTTTTTTTTTTTTTTTTTTTTTTTTTTTTTTTTAGTTGCAAACCGATTTACGTAAATGTATTTTTTATAAAAATAATTTTTTTAAAATAATTTTTTTAAAATAATTTTTTTATAAAATAAGTTTTAAAAAAAAAATTAAAATAATTTTTTTATAAAAAATAATTTAAAAAAATATATTTTTTTAAAATATATTTTTTATAGAATTGTTATTTAGAAAAAATAAATTTTTTTAAATAATTTTTTTAATTAATTTTATAAAAAATAAATTAAAAAAATATTTTTTTTAAAATAAGTTTTTTTAAAAAAAAATAAAAAAAATAAAAAAAAATAATTTTAAAAAAAATATATTTTTTTAAATATATATTTTTTAGAATTGTTATTTAGAAAAAATATATTTTTTTTAAATCAACAAACAAAAGTTCTAATTCTTTCAATAAAAAGTTTTTTTTTTTTTTTTTTTTTTTTTTTTTTTTTTTTTTTTTTTTTTTTTGCCAATTCTTGAGTTTATTTCTCATGTTACCAAACACTAGAATTGACTTTAAATTTCTCTACCCATTTGGCCATTTCTATTCTCTACTTCATTTCTATTCTCTGAAATTCTCTCTACCAAACGTGCCCTAATAGATTCCATGTACTTGATAATATGATAGCCACACTATATTTTCCCACCTAATATTTCTCTCATTTTATTATTAGTTAAAGTTTTTAAATCTAGTTTTTTATTTATAAATTAATATATTTTATATATAACATATATTTTTTTCCTCCTACTTTTCTTTCAAACTATTCCCAAATCAAAATCCAATTCTAAACCCACTTACAAACTAAACCAAACGGGCCTAAGATATAAACATTTTTAATTTTTTTAAAACTATTCATGCGCCTCTGGATGCTTTTATAATTCCTTTCTTTCTTTTTAGTAAATTTGTTGGCAGCGATTATAGCCACAAGATGAGTGTGGCAATCTAAAAATAATTAAACACATTCCCGTCTCAAAATTATAGTATTCATTTTCACTTTGGGTTGTCTCAAAATAATACTCCGTCTGTCCCTAAATAAATGTCCAGTTTAACCTTTTGCAGTCTTGTTCCACTTTGATCTTAAATAATTTTGTTTGTTTTATATAATACTTGATGAAAATTATACCAATAAAAGTACATTTAAAACCCAATCAATTCGTATATTTTGCATCAAGTATTATATAACACAAACGAAAATATTTAAGGTCAAAATTGAGCAAGAAATACAGCAAAAAGTCTAAGTGGACATTTATTTATGGACGGAAGGAGTAGTTCTTTTCTTGTGTCAACTAATTAAAAGATACTTTAGTGGGTGAGTAAGCTATTTGATTAGTTGAATAGTGTATTGGTCCCACATTTTTTAAAACTCAATTTTTTTATTTGCGAACAATAATTTTAGGACCGAAAGAATAGATAAGAACATGATTGTTCAGTTCAACAAGCCAAATGTTAGGTTTTGAGTGATCCTGGCCTGCAATTTTCTCGATGATTAGCGGCAATAATAGGAGGGGGAGGCGACTTTCGTAGGTGACGACAGTTAGATTAAAGGTTTAAGACTCCTATACAATGATAAATGATAGTCACCTTAAATTAATTAACCTTATATACGTTAGGCAACGCAGTTTAAGGGAAAAATAATTTCAAAATACCCATGAACTATGCAGCAAGTAACGAAAATTACCCTGTATTTTTAGTTATTTACGGTTTTTTATATAACAAACTTTATTTATCAAATACTTAACAAATATCTAGCGATTTCTTTATAAAAAAATATACCGATAAAAATGTCCATAAATTGCGACCAAAATCAGCTAAATATTGCAATATTTTTACTAACGTGCGATTTTATAAAAAAAATGTTAAAGTTCTATATATGCTTTTTACAAAAATAAAATAAAATTCAAACCAACCCTTAAATTATCTAACAATTTACAAAAACTACCCTAAAGTTTATTCTTTTACATTTATATACATAATAAAAACTTAATAACTTTTTTTTTTAAAACACACACCTAAACTATGTAACAAGTTACAAAAACTGCCTTAAAACTTCTTTTTTATAAATTTTTTATTTAACAAATTTTAATTATCAAATATTTAATTTAAATGTTTAGCAATTTTCTCATAAAAAATATACCAACAAAAATATCTTTAAAATTCTAATAAAATCTAGTTCAACATTACAATGTTTTTAATTTACGTACGGTTTTATAAAGAGATAGTGATTAAAATTTTAAATTCAACTTCTTATTTTTCCGGTAACAAGTTAAAATGATTAAAAATATTTGAATGCTATAGACACTAAAAGATAAAGAATGATTGCATTACACAATTTAGTTATATGAAAAGACAATGCAATATATTTTGTACAAAGTAATTAGACGATTTAACTATAATATATCGACGCAACAAGCAGATATTTAATACTCGTTTGATACATGTCATACACTTAAATAGCGTAATCTAATCACATATGCAATACACTTAAATAGCGTAATCTAATCACATATGCAATAACACAGCTAAACCATGATTATTTATGAAGTACCACAATATCAAGTTACATCATCAAGTGACAAATCTCCAAGTAAAACTAAATTTTTATCTTAAATATGTAGAAGAACTACATATAATTATTATATAAATATATGTAGAAACGGCTCAAAACTGATCCAGTAGCACAACTTAACCATAAGAATTTGTTTGTCGATGCTAAAACGAGATGTCTAAACCGTCATACTTTTCTAAGGTGACTTTGTCCAAGATTTCTACCATTTCCATCGTAAGATAATTTATTGAATCACCAACTTCTCCTTTTCGTAAATAGACATCATTTGGAATAACCTTCGGTGTTTCTTCTGCATCCTTATTTGCCTTGCTTAGTTTCTCGAAACTACATAGTTCAATAATCTTTTCCACTTCTTCGTCTACGTCCTCCTCTTCTGAAAAAGGGTAACCTATGAACTTGGCCAATTTCCGAACTTCATTCTTTGGGTCCTTTTTCATTTCCTCGTAGAACAAGAATAGAACCTGATATGGTCGCTCAAGACTTGCTTTACGGTACCCAACCACGTGATCCCAACAAGATCCATTGGGGCTAACACCTCTACTAAACAACTCAAATGCATCCTCCAATTTTATTGGAGGAGATAGATTGTCCCTCAACTTGTTCATGAAGTGCCAAAAGGAAATGAACACATCTTTAGGATTTCTGCATATATAAACAATCCGACAATTAGAACTAATGATGGATTTAGGCAATAACGAGTAAGGGAGATGAGTGGCAATGAGATCATTGGCATGATAAGGGCTGTTCAAAAACGACTCAGTCTCCATAAAAGGGACACACTCATGTGGGCTAGTGGTGAGCAAAGGATGAACTGTGTTTGAGTCTGTGCTATTTTTTAACATGGCTCGGTTCACTATTGCGAAGGCAAGAGCCTTAAGCCAAGTTGTGCCAGATTTCGGATGACTAGCCAAGAAAACATTGCTTGGTTGTGCTTGAAATTCGTCTTGCAATGCCATAACTACTTCAATTGAGAAGCTAGCATTGGAATGAAACCAAAAACCTTGGTGATACCAAAAACCTTCATACTTATAAAGATTATGGTTTATCCAACTTTTATGCTTCGGAAGAGTTGAGACTCTATCCTTATATTGCTCGATTAAGAATGAAATTTTTGTTTTAGCAGCTTTTTCTTTATCCTCTTTTGTGATTGACATAGGATTGGAAACAATAGCCGGAAGCATTATGGAATGTTGGGAATTCAAATGTTTGTAGGTAGTTTGAAACTGATCAACTCTATTTATAGAAGGAACTTCTGTCAACCAATAGTCCAATACCCATATTACCTATACATGCAATGGTTGATTATTCATCTTACACCAATTAATCTTCATATTTTAATTTCTTTGTTATTGATGTTTTATGTGTCCAACTTTCCATTTTAGTATGTTCTAAAATAATTGTCTACGTATTATTTCAATCAATCAAAAAAGAATTTAATAGGTGAGGATAGTATTTTATTGATTGAGGAGTGTATATATATCACTTTTTTTAAATTGTGTGTTTTCTTGGTTTAACAATTTTAAGCCAAAAGGAGTATTCATTATATATGTCACACAGTTTTACAAAAGTTGTTATCAACCAATAAGATATCACTTTTGGTGTAAATTGACAATAAAAAATGAGTAATTAATTAAACTCAAATGATTAAATTTAAAATGACGTTATATTCAGTTAATAATTTACATTTAAGACCAAAACTTTATAAAAATATAAAGTCTAAATTTAAAATTACAAATACCCCTTAGACTTTATATTCATTTTTACAAAACAACATTTATTGTTATTGTTGTTTTATAATATTTTTGTTTAAACGACAACGAAGCAAATGGATCGACTTGTGACAAACACAATTAGTCCGACTTATTTTAAAAGTCATTTAGTGCGACTTATATCAAAGTCACCCGCGTGCAAGGTCCAACACTAGTATAATATAAAAGTATTTTACGAATTATACTACAAATTTTGCGATTTTTATGTTTTTTGACGAAGAAAAATTAAATTTTTTAGACGTTGGTCGAAAGGAATCATTTAATTGAGACGTTGGTCGTAGGGAATCACACAGGACATACTAACAACGTCTATTACTTTCTCCCAAAATACGATACATACCAATACTACAACCAAAACATACTTTCTCCCAAAAATGCTGGAAAGAGAGATTGTAGAAGCAAAAATGGGTTTGTGGATGGAATGAGAGGCTCATAGCTAGGAGGATGGTTTATAAATGGTGGTGGACCCTCTACTCTTAATACCTCTGATTTGGGGAGATATTCACTCTTTAGTGATGCAGACGTTATAAAAGAAAATTGTGGGCCTAAATAAAAAAGAATTAATATAATAATTTAAGGGTCAAAGTCATATTACAAACGAACTTTTCAAACTTTATAGATATCAGTAACATAGATTTTTAATTAAGATTTTAATTATTCTAACTTTCATATTCGTTACATTTTCACTAATATGCTCACCTACTACCTGATAAACATGTTGAATTATATGGCATTTTATTTTATTTTATGTTGATGTGTAATGCTTATGTGAAATAATGTCATGTTTCAACTCAATCTTTTTTTCTTCAACATCTTTTTCCCATGGGAGAGGTTATACAAACCTCCCCTAAACTACAAAAGGCACCTCCTTTTGTAGTTTAGGTTTTATTTTTTTTTTGTTCTCCATCTTGTTTTATTTATTTTTTACTTTTTTATTATTATCATTTTTTTTAGTGTTATTATTATTATTATTATTTTTTTTTTTACTTTTTAAAATTTTTATGATTAATAAACTTTGTAAAAAATTAAGAAAAATTAAACACAAACTTTTGGCGAGGATATGTCATTGCCAAAAGATTGAGTTTAATTCGTCTAATGTTGCCGTACTACGTTGCGTGCACTACAAGCAAAAACACTTTTGAGGACAGGGTTTTTTTAGTGACAACAACTTTTCTTTTTCACTTTTTTTTACTTTTCACTTTAATTGATATTTTATGTTACTTTTTTAAAATTTTATGATTAATAAACTTTGAAAAAGGTTAAGAAAAATTAAACGTAAATTTTTGGCGAGGATATATCCAAAAGATTGAGCTAAATTCGTCTAATGTGTTTATATTTAATTAAACAACAACAACAACAATAACACGTTAAACATTAACACATTAAACAACTACAACAACAACTGCTACTATAACAGCAACAACAACATTAACACATTATTTAACAACAACAGCAGCTACTCCATATGAATATTATTTGTAACGGTTTTGGTCCAATAGTTTCATTTGTAACGGATCATGTCCCATTTTGTCTGACCCGTAACGGGTTTAGTCCAAAGTTAACATTCCCGTTATCTTTTGCCCTCACGTGACACGCATGTGACCGGAAACTTGTGATTCACTAATATTTCGAGGGACATATAAGTCTTTTAATGTTTCCCGCTATAAACTCTAGGCATTGAGTACTTAGTCAGTCCAATTAATACCCACTCACCTCAAAAATCATCCACCTAACTTCTTATTCACTAATCACTCCCATCAATAATTTTGATCACTGATAAGTCAAAACCCTAATTTTGATCACTGATATCCCCCAAGAATGGTTTCAACTTGGAAGTTGAGAGAAAAAGGTGCCACATTTAATCCATACGTGAAATATAGTAAGTCATTTTGGTCTTTTGCATATTGTATTTGGTTTTGTATTTGTTTAAAGGAATGTGTGTTTGATGATCGTTTGTTGTAATTTTTTGATACAGAGAATGAGCCTAATCTTTTTTCCCTGAAAATCAACCATGGAGGTAATTTCACTTATTTTTCTGGTCCAAAAAGAACTAGGGCTCCCAGACGTGTATACAGAGGTGGTGATGCGGACTGGTTTGATGATGTTGATGCAGATGGGTTTTCAGTTATTGAAGTATCAGGTATGCTAAAAGAGCTGGGTTATGTGAATCCTAAAATGAAAGTGTATTTCAAAAGACCTACACAAGATTTAGATAAAGGGCTTGAACCACTATTCAAAGATGTTGATGTGTTGGATATGATAACCTATGTGCATAAGTTCAAACTAATGGAGGTATTTGTTGAGCATCCTATTGATAGTGTTGCTATAGAAATAGACCTTGAAAACCAGGAAAATGTTGATTTAGAGAATGCTAATGTAGGTTTAGACACACAGGAAAATGATGATTTAGGGAGTGCCAATGTTGGTTTAGGGAATGATAATGTTGATGTTAATGTTGATTTAGGGCAGTCAAGTGAGCCTACACTTAGTCATAATGTTGATGAGTTTGACCATCTGTTTTCTTACCCTGTCAATGAAATGGGACAATCAAGTGAGCCTAGACCTAGTCCTAATGAAACTACTGATGTAAGAGAAGACATTGAAGGTAGTGATAAAAGTGATTCAAATGATGGTAGTGAAGGTAGTGATAAAAGTGATTCAAATGATGGTAGTGAAGGTAGTGATGAAAGCGATTCAAGTGAAGAAAGTGATTTTGAGTGTGATCTAGAGGATATGATTAATGATGTTGATGTTGACATGGAAATGTTTAGAAAAAACACTGATCCTAGTGTAGAATGGGTTGGTTCTAATGAGGTAGATCCTAGTGAAGTAGATGCTGATGTTGACATGGAATATGAGGAATGTGACATTGAGGATTTTGATAGTGATATTGATTCTGATGATGATGAGGCTGAGAGGAAGAAAGCTTTGAGGAAGTTGGGAAAAGCTAACAAGTCTGTAGATGGTAAGTTTTATACTGAAAACTTTTATGTTAGTCAAACATTTGCTAACAAAGAGTTTCTATCTAAAGAGATTGAGCAAACAATCAAACCAAATCCTAAAATACCCCTTTCTGCTCTCAAAGATCAACTATCAAAGAAGTATGAATTAGGTCTGTCAAAACAGAAGATCTTTAGGGCAAAACAAATGGCACAACAGAAGGTGATTGGAGATCACACAAAACAATATGCTCAATTGAGACAATATTGCTTAGAGTTGAAAGAGAAGAACCCAAATACAACAGTTAAGATTGATGTTGAAAGAAACTTTGAACCTGATAGTCAGACAAGGAAGTTTAGAAGAATCTATGTTTGTTTAGGGGCTTTGAAAAGTGGATTCAAAGCTGGGCAAAGAGATCTTTTAGGCCTTGATGGTTGCTTTATGTCTGGGCCATTTCCTAGTCAGATCTTAACAGCAGTAGGTGTGGATCCAAATAATGGAACATATCCTTTGGCTTATGCAGTGGTTGAGTCAGAAACTAAACAATCTTGGCTTTGGTTTCTTGATTGCCTTGGAGATGACTTAGAGTTGTTCAGAAATTCAAACTTCACATTTGTTACAGACAGGTAAAAGGTAATCATTGTTATTTCATTTTGTTCTACAAAATATACAAACCTGTTTGAGTTGTGCAAAAGTATTTAACTCATTTAATTCTTTTTAGGGGATTATACCAGCATTGGCAGAGTTGTTCCCAGCAGCAGAACACAGGTTTTGCCTGAAGCATATCTATGATAATATGAAGTTGCAATGGAGAGGAAAGCAATTTAAGGATCTATTATGGAGATGTGCAACTGCAACTACCATACCACAGTTTAACAGAAACATGGAAGAACTCAGGGCAACAAACAAGGAGGTGTATGAATGGTTAAAACTGATTCCTCCTCAGCATTGGGCAAGGTCCCACTTTTCTTGTAAGTTTAATTCATCATGCACACTATCATTTGAATCTGCATAATTTCATATCAGTCAAAATTCATACTTAGACTATTCTAATTGCAGCAAGACCTCATTGTGATGTTCTTTTGAACAACATGTGTGAGGTTTTAAACAGACAACTTTTGGATGGAAGGGATAAGCCTATAATTACATGCCTTGAGTTTATAAGACACTATTTGATGAAAAGGATTGTGATAGTTCAAAATGTAATTAGGAAGACCACTGGTCCACTAACCCCTGTTGCCACTAGAATGTTTGATATCATTAAGAAAGAAGCTGCCCAATATGATGTTACATGGAATGGTGGGGATTTGTATCAAGCATCTGGTCCACATGGTGACCAATTTGTGGTCAATGTGACTACAAGAACTTGTTCTTGCAGAAAGTGGGATTTGACTGGGATGCCATGCAAACATGGAGTGGCATCTATCTGGAACATGGCAGAGAATGGTTTGGAACCTGGGATACCTGAGTCATAGGTACACCCAAGTTATTGGCTAGCAACTTGGGAGGAAATGTATAGCTTTAAGATCAACCCTTGTGCTGGTGTAGATATGTGGCCTCCATCAGATAGCCCTATAATTATAACCCCACCAGATTATCACACTCCCATTGGCAGGCCTCCAAAAAAGAGAAAGAAGAGTGCTGCAGAGTTGTATGATGGAATGGTAAAGAATGGTAAACTGAGTAGGGCTGGGAAAACTGTGACTTGTATGAAATGTCATCAGAAAGGTCACAATAGTAGATCTTGTAGAGGTAGAAGAGAGTCTCAGTCTACTGAAAGAACATCACAGTCAAGCAAAAGAGCAACACAAGCAAAAAAACCAACTAAAAGACCATCATAGTCAAGCCAAAGAGCAACACAGTCTACCCCATCTCAAGTTGCCCCAGAAGTGGTACCATCTCAGTCTGCAAATGTGCCATCTCAGTCTGCAAATATACCATCTCAGTCTGCAAATGTACCATCTCATACTGCAAATGTGGTACCATCTCAGTCTGCATCAAGTTTCAGGTTTTCCAAGAGAAGTGCAAGCAGACTATCACCTATCAAAGCTACTAAAACTGCACCAAAACCTTCTGAAGGTCCAAGTGGAAATTGATGTGTTTTAAGACTTGTGTTTTGTTTATGTATTATGACTTTTGGTTATGTGTTTTATGACTTATGTTTTCGTTATGTATTATGACTGTTGACTATTATGACTTTTGTAAGACTATTATCACTTTTGTATTAGGAAATGTTTTATCAGTATGGTATTTGCAGTATGTTTCTTATTTGCAGTATGTTTTATGACTTGTTTGTTCATTGTTTTATGACTTGTTTGTTCATTGTTGTGTGACTGGTTTTACAACTACAAACAAACCAAGTTGACCCATTTGACATGTTAAACAATTCAACAACAACAAATCTTGAAAAGTCATAATAGCATTCCATTAACTTGATGCCAAAACACAAAAGACCTACTGACATTATCTAATACATTACAGTTACTTCAAACCAACAACAACCAACTTCATTTAAGAAGAAAATACAACACAAATAACAACCAACTAAACCCTAACATGATCTTCAATCTTCTTGCTTCACCTTGGTATCTTGCAACAGTACCTTGTAACCCATTCATGTTTCGTAAAAGCCCAGGAATAATCTGAACAGCTCTTTCACAAATTGGTGGGTCGTACCAATCAATAATACCACAATTTGTGCCCTAATAAAAAACATAACCAAATTAGGGAAAGTATGTGATATTTAAAAGATCTCATAATTAAGGTCTTACCCTTCTAGAACAGCAATAGAAACGCCTTCCTGGATTAATATCAGTCCATGCTGTTCAAACAATTGCTCTCGAATGGCACCTTGGACAATGAACCATGGTTGTGTGTTATGCGTGTTTTTGGATTTAGGTTTCTGTGGAAGTGAGTTAGAAAAGAGAAGGGAAGATTATATAAAGAGGATTGATAAGGAATGACTAATTTGCCCTCAAATTTTAGTCAACTAAACGAGTTAACGGTCAAAGATAACGGGAATGTTAACTTTGGACTAAACCCGTTACGGGTCAGACAAAATGGGACATGATCCGTTACAAATGAAACTATTGGACCAAAACCGTTATACCCGGTAAACCACGAGGACCAAAAATGTAGTTAACTCTTGATGTTTTATGTGTCCAACTTTCAATTTTAGTATGTTCTAAAATAATTGTCTACGTATTATTTCAATCAATCAAAAAAGAATTTAATAGGTGGGGATAGTATTTTATTGATTGAGGAGTGTATATATATCACTTTTTTTAAATTGTGTGTTTTCTTGGTTTAACTATTTTAAGGCCAAAAGGAGTATTCATTATATATGTCACACAGTTTTACATAAGTTGTTATCAACCAATAAGATATCACTTTTGGTGTAAATTGACAATAAAAAATGAGTAATTAATTAAACTCAAATGATTAAATTTAAAATGACGTTATATTCAGTTAATAATTTACATTTAAGACCAAAACTTTATAAAAATATAAAGTCTAAATTTAAAATTACAAATACCCCTTAGACTTTATATTCATTTTTACAAAACAACATTTATTGTTATCGTTGTTTTATAATATTTTTGTTTAAACGACAACGAAGCAAATGGATCGAATTGTGACAAACACAATTAGTCCGACTTATTTTAAAAGTCATTTAGTGCGACTTATATCAAAGTCACCCGCGTGCAAGGTCTAACACTAGTATAATATAAAAGTATTTTACGAATTATACTACAAATTTTGCGATTTTTATGTTTTTTTTCGAAAAAAAATTAAAATTTTTAGACGTTGGTCGAAAGGAATCATTTAATTGAGACGTTGGTCGTAGGGAATCACACAGGACATACTAACAACGTCTATTACTTTCTCCCAAAATACAATACATACCAATACTACAACCAAAACATACTTTCTCCCAAAAATGCTGGAAAGAGAGATTGTAGAAGCAAAAATGGGTTTGTGGATGGAATGAGAGGCTCATAGCTAGGAGGATGGTTTATAAATGGTGGTGGACCCTCTATTCTTAATACCTCTGATTTGGGGAGATATTCACTCTTTAGTGATGCAGACGTTAGGGTGGAGGGAGTGCATCACTCACCTTCCTTCCCTTCACTCACTCCCAACCAATCCCCTTGCGCCACATCATTCCCCACTTTTTTCATCACTCACCCTTCACTCACTTCTTTTTTGGAGGCGGCACTTCACTCACCCTTCACTCACTTCTTTTTTTTTTTTTTCCTTTTTCCTTTTTTAAATTCTATTAAATTAAAAAAAAAATAATTACATAAAGTCTTCTTCTTCCTTGTGCTTTCCACCATCACTATAGTAAAAAAAAAAAAAAAAAAAAAAAAAAAACCTCTGTCTTGGCTGCTGCTGCAAATACCCACACAAACACACACAAAGTCTTCTTCTTCCTTGTGCTTTCCACCTCTTTCTTGATTTTTTTTTATCGCGTATGGTTTTTTTTTTAGCTCATTGTGTGTTTTTGTTTTGTGATTTCAACCGAACAACAAACACGCTCCTCCAACGGCTATCTCCAACGTTCTTTTTTCTTTCTTACCGTGCGTGACCATTTCACTCAAAAGGGCTTGCCGTGCGGTATGAAAATGGAGGCGGCGGTGTTACCGTGCGGTAAGCCTTACCGCAATGCATGCTCACGCAGGTACTCCCTCCACCCTTATAAAAGAAAATTGTGGGCCTAAATAAAAAAGAATTAATATAATAATTTAAGGGTCAAAGTCATATTACAAACGAACTTTTCAAACTTTATAAATATCGGTAACATAGATTTTTCATTAAGATTTTAATTATTCTAACTTTCATATTCGTTACATTTTCACTAATATGCTCACCTACTACCTGATAAACATGTTGAATTATATGGCATTTTTATTTTATTTTATGTTGATGTGTAATGCTTATGTGAAATAATGTCATGTTTCAACTCAATCTTTTTTTCTTCAACATCTTTTCCCATGGGAGAGGTTATACAAACCTCCCCTAAATTACAAAAGGCACCTCCTTTTGTAGTTTAGGTTTTTTTTTTTGTTCTCCGTCTTGTTTTATTATTTTTTTATTTTTTTATTTTTTTTATTTTTTTTTTATTATTATTATTATTATTATTTTTTTTTTTACTTTTTAAAATTTTTATGATTAATAAACTTTGTAAAAAATTAAGAAAAATTAAACACAAACTTTTGGCGAGGATATGTCATTGCCAAAAGATTGAGTTTAATTCGTCTAATGTTGCCGTACTACGTTGCGTGCACTACTAGCAAAAACACTTTTGAGGACGGGGTTTTTTTAGTGACGACATTTTTCTTTTTCACTTTTTTTTTACTTTTCACTTTAATTGATATTTTATGTTACTTTTTTAAAATTTTATGATTAATAAACTTTGAAAAAGGTTAAGAAAAATTAAACGTAAATTTTTGGCGAGGATATATCCAAAAGATTGAGCTAAATTCGTCTAATGTGTTTCTATTTAATTAAACAACAACAACAATAACACGTTAAACATTAACACATTAAACAACTACAACAACAACTGCTACTATAACAGCAACAACAACATTAACACATTATTTAACAACAACAACAACAGCTACTCCATATAAATATTATTTGTAACGGTTTTGGTCCAATAGTTTCCTTTGTAACGGATCATGTCCCATTTTGTCTGACCCGTAACGGGTTTAGTCCAAAGTTAACATTCCCGTTATCTTTTGCCCTCACGTGACATGCATGTGACCGGAAACTTGTGATTCACTAATATTTCGAGGGACATATAAGTCTTTTAATGTTTCCCGCTATAAACTCTAGGCATTGAGTACTTAGTCAGTCCAATTAATACCCACTCACCTCAAAAATCATCCACCTAACTTCTCATTCACTAATCACTCCCATCAATAATTTTGATCACTGATAAGTCAAAACCCTAATTTTGATCACTGATATCCCCCAAGAATGGTTTCAACTTGGAAGTTGAGAGAAAAAGGTGCCACATTTAATCCATACGTGAAATATAGTAAGTCATTTTGGTCTTTTGCATATTGTATTTGGTTTTGTATTTGTTTAAAGGAATGTTTGTTTGATGATCGTTTGTTGTAATTTTTTGATACAGAGAATGAGCCTAATCTTTTTTCCCTGAAAATCAACCATGGAGGTAATTTCACTTATTTTCCTGGTCCAAAAAGAACTAGGGCTCCCAGACGTGTATACAGAGGTGGTGATGCGGACTGGTTTGATGATGTTGATGCAGATGGGTTTTCAGTTATAGAAGTATCAGGTATGCTAAAAGAGTTGGGTTATGTGAATCCTAAAATGAAAGTGTATTTCAAAAGACCTACACAAGATTTAGATAAAGGGCTTGAACCACTATTCAAAGATGTTGATGTGTTGGATATGATAACCTATGTGCATAAGTTCAAACTAATGGAGGTATTTGTTGAGCATCCTATTGATAGTGTTGCTATAGAAATAGACCTTGAAAACCAAGAAAATGTTGATTTAGAGAATGCTAATGTAGGTTTAGACACACAGGAAAATGATGATTTAGGGAGTGCCAATGTTGGTTTAGGGAATGATAATGTTGATGTTAATGTTGATTTAGGGCAGTCAAGTGAGCCTACACTTAGTCATAATGTTGATGAGTTTGACCCTCTGTTTTCTTACCCTGTCAATGAAATGGGACAATCAAGTGAGCCTAGACCTAGTCCTAATGAAACTACTGATGTAAGAGAAGACATTGAAGATAGTGATAAAAGTGATTCAAATGATGGTAGTGAAGGTAGTGATAAAAGTGATTCAAATGATGGTAGTGAAGGTAGTGATGAAAGTGATTCAAGTGAAGACAGTGATTTTGAGTGTGATCTAGAGGATATGATTAATGATGTTGATGTTGACATGGAAATGTTTAGAAAAAACACTGATCCTAGTGTAGAATGGGTTGGTTCTGATGAGGTAGATCCTAGTGAAGTAGATGCTGATGTTGACATGGAATATGAGGAATGTGACATTGAGGATTTTGATAGTGATATTGATTCTGATGATGATGAGGCTGAGAGGAAGAAAGCTTTGAGGAAGTTGGGAAAAGCTAACAAGTCTGTAGATGGTAAGTTTTATACTGAAAACTTTTATGTTAGTCAAACATTTGCTAACAAAGAGTTTCTATCTAAAGAGATTGAGCAAACAATCAAACCAAATCCTAAAATACCCCTTTCTGCTCTCAAAGATCAACTATCAAAGAAGTATGAATTAGGTCTGTCAAAACAGAAGATCTTTAGGGCAAAACAAATGGCACAACAAAAGGTGATTGGAGATCACACAAAACAATATGCTCAATTGAGACAATATTGCTTAGAGTTGAAAGAGAAGAACCCAAATACAACAGTTAAGATTGATGTTGAAAGAAACTTTGAACCTGATAGTCAGACAAGGAAGTTTAGAAGAATCTATGTTTGTTTAGGGGCTTTGAAAAGTGGATTCAAAGCTGGGCAAAGAGATCTTTTAGGCCTTGATGGTTGCTTTATGTCTGGGCCATTTCCTAGTCAGATCTTAACAGCAGTAGGTGTGGATCCAAATAATGGAACATATCCTTTGGCTTATGCAGTGGTTGAGTCAGAAACTAAACAATCTTGGCTTTGGTTTCTTGACTGCCTTGGAGATGACTTAGAGTTGTTCAGAAATTCAAACTTCACATTTGTTACAGACAGGCAAAAGGTAATCATTGTTATTTCATTTTGTTCTACAAAATATACAAACCTGTTTGAGTTGTGCAAAAGTATTTAACTCATTTAATTCTTTTTAGGGGATTATACCAGCATTGGCAGAGTTGTTCCCAGCAGCAGAACACAGGTTTTGCCTAAAGCATATCTATGATAATATGAAGTTACAATGGAGAGGAAAGCAATTTAAGGATCTATTATGGAGATGTGCAACTGCAACTACCATACCACAGTTTAACAGAAACATGGAAGAACTCAGGGCAACAAACAAGGAGGTGTATGAATGGTTAAAACTGATTCCTCCTCAGCATTGGGCAAGGTCCCACTTTTCTTGTAAGTTTAATTCATCATGCACACTATCATTTGAATCTGCATAATTTCATATCAGTCAAAATTCATACTTAGACTATTCTAATTGCAGCAAGACCTCATTGTGATGTTCTTTTGAACAACATGTGTGAGGTTTTAAACAGACAACTTTTGGATGGAAGGGATAAGCCTATAATTACATGCCTTGAGTTTATAAGACACTATTTGATAAAAAGGATTGTGATAGTTCAAAATGTAATTAGGAAGACCACTGGTCCACTAACCCCTGTTGCCACTAGAATGTTTGATATCATTAAGAAAGAAGCTGCCCAATATGATGTTACATGGAATGGTGGGGATTTGTATCAAGCATCTGGTCCACATGGTGACCAATGTGTGGTCAATGTGACTACAAGAACTTGTTCTTGCAGAAAGTGGGATTTGACTGGGATGCCATGCAAACATGGAGTGGCATCTATCTGGAACATGGCAGAGAATGGTTTGGAACCTGGGATACCTGAGTCATGGGTACACCCAAGTTATTGGCTAGCAACTTGGGAGGAAATGTATAGCTTTAAGATCAACCCTTGTGCTGGTGCAGATATGTGGCCTCCATCAGATAGCCCTATAATTATAACCCCACCAGATTATCACACTCCCATTGACAGGCCTCCAAAAAAGAGAAAGAAGAGTGCTGCAGAGTTGTATGATGGAATGGTAAAGAATGGTAAACTGAGTAGGGCTGGGAAAACTGTGACTTGTATGAAATGTCATCAGAAAGGTCACAATAGTAGATCTTGTAGAGGTAGAAGAGAGTCTCAGTCTACTGAAAGAACATCACAGTCAAGCAAAAGAGCAACACAAGCAAAAAAACCAACTAAAAGACCATCACAGTCAAGCCAAAGAGCAACACAGTCTACCCCATCTCAAGTTGCCCCAGAAGTGGTACCATCTCAGTCTGCAAATGTGCCATCTCAGTCTGCAAATGTACCATCTCAGTCTGCAAATGTACCATCTCATACTGCAAATGTGGTACCATCTCAGTCTGCATCAAGTTTCAGGTTTTCCAAGAGAAGTGCAAGCAGACTATCACCTATCAAAGCTACTAAAACTGCACCAAAACCTTCTGAAGGTCCAAGTGGAAATTGATGTGTTTTAAGACTTGTGTTTTGTTTATGTATTATGACTTTTGGTTATGTGTTTTATGACTTATGTTTTCGTTATGTATTATGACTGTTGACTATTATGACTTTTGTAAGACTATTATCACTTTTGTATTAGGAAATGTTTTATCAGTATGGTATTTGCAGTATGTTTCTTATTTGCAGTATGTTTTATGACTTGTTTGTTCATTGTTTTATGACTTGTTTGTTCATTGTTGTGTGACTGGTTTTACAACTACAAACAAACCAAGTTGACCCATTTGACATGTTAAACAATTCAACAACAACAAATCTTGAAAAGTCATAATAGCATTCCATTAACTTGATGCCAAAACACAAAAGACCTACTGACATTATCTAATACATTACAGTTACTTCAAACCAACAACAACCAACTTCATTTAAGAAGAAAATACAACACAAATAACAACCAACTAAACCCTAACATGATCTTCAATCTTCTTGCTTCACCTTGGTATCTTGCAACAGTACCTTGTAACCCATTCATGTTTCGTAAAAGCCCAGGAATAATCTGAACAGCTCTTTCACAAATTGGTGGGTCGTACCAATCAATAATACCACAATTTGTGCCCTAATAAAAAACATAACCAAATTAGGGAAAGTATGTGATATTTAAAAGATCTCATAATTAAGGTCTTACCCTTCTAGAACAACAATAGAAACGCCTTCCTGGATTAATATCAGTCCATGCTGTTCGAACAATTGCTCTCGAATGGCACCTTGGACAATGAACCATGGTTGTGTGTTATGCGTGTTTTTGGATTTAGGTTTCTGTGGAAGTGAGTTAGAAAAGAGAAGGGAAGATTATATAAAGAGGATTGATAAGGAATGACTAATTTGCCCTCAAATTTTAGTCAACTAAACGAGTTAACAGTCAAAGATAACGGGAATGTTAACTTTGGACTAAACCCGTTACGGGTCAGACAAAATGGGACATGATCCATTACAAATGAAACTATTGGACCAAAACCGTTATACCCGGTAAACCACGAGGACCAAAAATGTAGTTAACTCTTGATGTTTTATGTGTCCAACTTTCAATTTTAGTATGTTCTAAAATAATTGTCTACGTATTATTTCAATCAATCAAAAAAGAATTTAATAGGTGGGGATAGTATTTTATTGATTGAGGAGTGTATATATATCACTTTTTTTAAATTGTGTGTTTTCTTGGTTTAACTATTTTAAGGCCAAAAGGAGTATTCATTATATATGTCACACAGTTTTACATAAGTTGTTATCAACCAATAAGATATCACTTTTGGTGTAAATTGACAATAAAAAATGAGTAATTAATTAAACTCAAATGATTAAATTTAAAATGACGTTATATTCAGTTAATAATTTACATTTAAGACCAAAACTTTATAAAAATATAAAGTCTAAATTTAAAATTACAAATACCCCTTAGACTTTATATTCATTTTTACAAAACAACATTTATTGTTATCGTTGTTTTATAATATTTTTGTTTAAACGACAACGAAGCAAATGGATCGAATTGTGACAAACACAATTAGTCCGACTTATTTTAAAAGTCATTTAGTGCGACTTATATCAAAGTCACCCGCGTGCAAGGTCTAACACTAGTATAATATAAAAGTATTTTACGAATTATACTACAAATTTTGCGATTTTTATGTTTTTTTACGAAAAAAAATTAAATTTTTTAGACGTTGGTCGAAAGGAATCATTTAATTGAGACGTTGGTCGTAGGGAATCACACAGGACATACTAACAACGTCTATTACTTTCTCCCAAAATACGATACATACCAATACTAGAACCAAAACATACTTTCTCCCAAAAATGCTGGAAAGAGAGATTGTAGAAGCAAAAATGGGTTTGTGGATGGAATGAGAGGCTCATAGGTAGGAGGATGGTTTATAAATGGTGGTGGACCCTCTACTCTTAATACCTCTGATTTGGGGAGATATTCACTCTTTAGTGATGCAGACGTTATAAAAGAAAATTGTGGGCATAAATAAAAAAGAATTAATATAATAATTTAAGGGTCAAAGTCATATTACAAACGAACTTTTCAAACTTTATAAATATCGGTAACATAGATTTTTCATTAAGATTTTAATTATTCTAACTTTCATATTCGTTACATTTTCACTAATATGCTCACCTACTACCTGATAAACATGTTGAATTATATGGCATTTTTATTTTATTTTATGTTGATGTGTAATGCTTATGTGAAATAATGTCATGTTTCAACTCAATCTTTTTTTCTTCAACATCTTTTTCCCATGGGAGAGGTTATACAAACCTCCCCCTCCTTTTGTAGTTTAGGTTTTTTTTTTTTTTTTTTTTTTTTTTTTTTTTTTTTTTTTTTTTTCGTCTTTTTTTATTATTATTTTATTATTATTATTATTATTATTATTATTATTATTATTTATTATTTTTATTTTTTTTTTACTTTTTAAAATTTTTATGATTAATAAACTTTGTAAAAAATTAAGAAAAATTAAACACAAACTTTTGGCGAGGATATGTCATTGCCAAAAGATTGAGTTTAATTCGTCTAATGTTGCCGTACTACGTTGCGTGCACTACAAGCAAAAACACTTTTGAGGACGGGGTTTTTTTAGTGACGAAAATTTTTCTTTTTCACTTTTTTTTACTTTTCACTTTAATTGATATTTTATGTTACTTTTTTAAAATTTTATGATTAATAAACTTTGAAAAAGGTTAAGAAAAATTAAACTTAAATTTTTGGCCAGGATATATCCAAAAGATTGAGCTAAATTCGTCTAATGTGTTTCTATTTAATTAAACAACAACAACAACAATAACACATTAAACATTAACACATTAAACAACTACAACAACAACTGCTACTATAACAGCAACAACAACATTAACACATTATTTAACAACAATAACAACATCTACTCCATATGAATATTATTTATGTCATCTATAAGGTCATGGAGTATTGCATCCGACTGACATGCGTGATCCTCGGGTCCTTTCCATTTTCAGTGATGCTTCCAGCGTCTTTATTCTTGTCTTCAACATATTGTTTTGAGACAATAACATCTTATTTCTTGCTTCAAGCACGTTAATCATAATATCTTTAGCTTCGCGGTTTGAGTACTGCGTTTAAGAAGAGGCTTGACTAAAGTACTTTTGTTCAAAAGCATCCTTTCACATAAAATAGCGACACCTATAATCGTTTGTTCCTGACTGTTACATGGTAAGAAAATGATACGAAATGTATTCTTAACAAACAAACTATTTATATATTTACGTAAATAAGCAAACGTATAATCATTTACCTTTAATAAAGGACATGCATAATACTGTTGACCTTAAGTATCGGGCTGACGGGATGTTCTTTCTATTATAAATCCTCTTCGACAATTACACAAGAAAAGATTATTTTGTTCCATCTGGCTAAAGAATTTGTATAATTATTTACAACATAAATCAATATTATTATTATTAATTTAAATAAAATTTTAATCATATACTATGTTTTGTCGGTGTCAGAATAGGTTATTTACTACATAAATCAGTAATCATTTACTATGTTTTGTTGGTATAATTATTTACAACATAAATCAGTAATCATTTACTACGTTTGTCCTCTTCTATTCTGAATAATTTCAGTATACACGTGTTTTCGAATGGAATATAGAGTTTCCCATGTGGATGCCTCGCCATGTCTGTACGCCTCCTATTGTGGGTGACTATCCGGTAGTGGTGAATTTCCATCTAGTGTCACATAAATGTAGTGAGCACCGTCCCCGTGCCCTGTAACAACTCGCATTTTCAGGTTACTATCCATTCTCGAATTTTTACTATTCCTCCCGTAATTTTTTATTTTTATTTTACTATCATGACAAGAGAGTTGATACTCGACGAGTCGTCCTGACGACGTACGTTAAATCCATTCAGAACCAATTTCAAAAAACCGTGTATGAGATTTACGTTTAGGTTTAAACGTCATTTAAACAACCGGATTTGTCCACATGACATTACAAACAAGAGAAATATGTGTTTTTCACATCCTACGATATTCTCAAGAATTTTGGAATTTTACATTTTCTGATTTTTGCGTTTTACGCGATTTGCGCGTTTTAAACCTACATTTTCAGATTTAACAACGTTTACGCGACCCATTAAACTTATCACTCATTTTTATGAGATAATAATGAGTATATTTATAAGTTTAATCATTTCTACAAGTTTCGTATTTTTACGATACCCGGTTTTACGTTTCGTGATTTAAATACTTACCGTTAGGAATTACCGGGACAAAACTGACTTCGTAAAAATAAGATAATACCAAAACACACATAGTCACCCTCCCCCCATTAATGTGACCGCCTATAGGTGGGGGGGGGGGGGAGTCACCATGCATGTGGCTTGATCTCAAGTCTTGAACTATTAGAAGTATACATGTGTTAAACTTCCTAAGTAAGTTTTGCTAGGATTAGGACATGTGTATATCTTCACAAGTAAGTCTTGCAAACTAACCTCCTTTCAAGCCTATAAAAACCCCCTTCCCCGTCCTCTTTTTGCTGTCCATCACCACACACAAAACACACTTCATTTTGCTAGTTTCCTTCAAGAGTTATTCAAGAATACAAGTCATCTATCAATACCAAAGCTCTTGTCAAGCTTTGTTTGATCCAAGTTATAGTTTCTTCCTTCCATTGGTGATCTCCAAGCCACACAAGAAGTGTTTCTAGTAGAAGACTTCAAGTGTTTTCCCCAAATCATCTCAACTTAGTATCAAGGGGTTGAAGAATTTGGAAGCTAGGGTTACTAGTTCTTGTTCTAGTTCTTGATCCTTGATTTACTTTTTTATAGAAAGCCAAAAGTTGTAAGAAAGACTAACTCACACTCTTGCTCAACATCATTTACATGTTTCTTATACTTAATCCATGCTATATATGGTCATTATATTGAATTCATGATGTACAAAACCTTTAAAACAAGTTGGAAAGCTTATATACTAATTTAGGTTAATTAGTGTAAAAATGATGAACTTTTGTACAAATTTTCTACAAAATCAACTACATATAGACTTGGTAATTTACGTATTGTTGTAGACAAAATTAAAACGAAGACATAGCAATTTGAATCTGTTTGTGCAAATATTACGGTATTTAATCTATACACAGTCTCGTTTGTTTTGATTGATGACAAACATGTAACTTGATACATAACGTAAAATGTACAAATTACTTGTTATCATATTTTGTCTCAACATACATTCAACACCTCTCGACTTCTCAAGTCCTAGTATGGTACAACACAGGTTCGTACATATTTGTTATGTGGCATTATGATCAAACCCTTTAACAAACCATCTAGAATGTTTAAAATACATTTAGAGTCATTAAGTATTTTAAAAGATTAACCATTCTACCTAGAACCTCATTTTACATTTTGCATATACAAGTATTTTTACTTGTATATCATGTTTCCTAAGTTGTGTTCATGTCAAAATAGGATAAGTACACTTTAGGTGTCAAACTAAGACAAATGTGGTTACTTATGAAAATGATGTTAATGATATAATAGCATAAGTAGTTTAACATCTTTAGTAACACATAAACTAACATGACACAACTTGGTGAACATATATTAGTTAGCTAGTATATACAAGTTACTTATTCATATACATGTTACATTCATTTACAATTTAATTCTAAATATGAAAATTGTACAATGACATCATGGCATGCATCACTTTAAAATCTTTAGGAAGATTTTAAAGATCATAGGAATATCTTGCTTAGATCTTTACACAATGAAAAGATATGGAAATATCTTGGCTAGATTTAGAGAAGATTTAGGAAGATTGTTTGTCAGGTTCCAACGGAACCAAAACCATACACGGACGGATCCCTACTTTTGGATCCGTCCCATCCGTGGGGTAAAATTCCTGTTGGCTATGAATAGCAGCCCATTGTTTACCCATTTGATATATCACTTGAACATACATTCTCTCTACCCTTTAGCATACACTTAGATCAGTAGATAACCATGTAGTAACATACATTAATCACCCTTATCATCATGATCATAATGTTACTAACTTTCATCATGTTGTAAGCATACTCCGAAATGATCCTATGAAGCAAGCTCAGAGATCTTGAGTCATCATCCATCACAAGCATTGCATACCTCCTGATCCATCCAAAAGGCTTGGAGATCTTGAAGTCATCATCAACCAAAGCATATCAACATATGAAGATTCAAGGGCACTTGTCATCCTCATTGTTTGAAGACTTCTTATTCAAGAAGTTCATATAGATTCCACATGCATGCATATATGAAAATCTATCACAACAAGCTTAGGGAACTTGTGATCTTCATTCATTGAAGGCTTCCTATCAATGGAAGTTCATTTAGATTAGTCACTCATATCTAATAGACATTTATGTCATGGATCATCATTGTAAACATCATTGCATCATCACAATCTATTCACCAAACTAGATTAGATGGTTTATGTGTTTGTGCCATAAAACACAAGGTTTTTATGTTGGTCCATAAAACATAACGGGATTGGTTGTACCCTTGTAAAAGAACTCGACATCTAGCTTAGTGTCGAAAATATTGTATAAGCGACGTCAGGTTGGTTCTACCTCGAACTAGAACTCGGTATTTAGCTTTGTACCGGAAAAAGTGTAAGCGACGCATGTAAGGTTTTCTACGCCAAGAAGGGAGCTTGTTGATCTAGTGAAGTAACTCTCGAGTTGGGTACTCGGGGAGTGGAGTAGGGCGGAGAGGAGCTCCGTGACCAAACCACTATAAATCATCGTGTTCGGTTTGTGCTTTCTTTTACTTACTGCTTTACTTTTATGTTTGTATTATGTGATTGCTTGTGTTGTGACTTGTTGGTTATACTTGTTTGACAACTTGTTTTAGTATATGTTAGTCATAAACTACAATTGGCATCTTTCATATTACAACAAGCTAAATTGGATATTTGATACAACAAGTTTTAAGATTTTAAAACGGTAACGTATTCACCCCCCTCTATGTTTTCACAATTGGTATCAGAGACTCGTGGCTCTTATTTTCAAAACAAATGGATTTTAAAATGGAGTACGATCCATGTATCAAATTACCATTGAAGCGGAATATAATATGAAAAATGTTTCGCTAAGTATACTTAAAAATTTTGTTGTTAAATGTTACTTTGTATACAAGCTTGAAGATGTCTGAAAAGATTTCTCAAAAGAATTAAGTGTCAAATTGTGTGCTTAAAGCAAATTTACGAAAAATACGATTTAAACAAAGTAACATAAGTAAAAATGATGCTAAAGCACACAATTTGACACTTAATTCCCTTCGTAAATTTACGAAAAATACGATTTGAACAAAATAACATAAGTAAAAATGATGCTTTAGCATCATTTTTACTTATGTGACTTATCAAATTACCTTTTTTGTTGTTATTGTTCAATCGAAACTAATTAATTACACAAGTTGTAGGAGTAACTACGAGATTTGAACAAGTTTCGGGGATTGAAAAATGCCCTCTGTTAAGAATTTTTGCTTGGTGGATAAGACGAAACCAAAAATAGGGATCCGTGTGTTCAAAATGTTGGTTCCGCCAAAATTAGCTTGACGGACCAGACGGAACCAAAATCATTGTTCCGCCTGTGTTGTCTTTTGGTTCCGCCTGACAAATAGCTAGATTTTAAATTTTTTCTTTTAAATGCCGCACTCAAGATCACTCACTTTTATCACTAGGATTCTTTTCACTAATATTCACTCATATTAGGATCATGACATCTCACTTGCACTAATAGGATAATCATCTCTAATCATACTTTCAAACTTCAAGAAAATATTCCAAGGTACCTTTCTCTATAAAGGAAGGAACCCTGAAATTGGTTCCTTGCAATCCGTGGACCACTGAGTATTTGTAATCATTACACACATTCACTGAATCCTCACTTCCTTTACTCATCCATTAAACTTGTTTTGTAAATTGACAATTTCCTAACAAATCCAGACTCATTGTTTGCAAAGATATCATAGATCACAAAGTCCAACTTATGACGATAGATATTGTCTTCATATATGTTGCCTTACCTGGTTAACATGTCATCGTTCAAGATGATAAACATTTACATCAAGTCATAACTCACACTTAGGTTATAGATGTATTATCAAGTCATGTTATCCTTGAATGCTATCCAATCTCAACAAAGTAGGATTGACAAATTAAGTATTTCGTCCAAAATATTCAAGTAAATTTGACTTACGATTGTAGTCATTAAAAGTCATATCCGAAAGAATCAACACCCAAGTATTTTAATAACTTATGTTAAAACACTAATCCTATCACCTAAGTACACTTGTTCTTTCACCCCATCACATTCACTTCTGTGATATGTCTCAGGCCCTAAGCTTTAAATCACATAACCTAATAGTTGTACCAACTAATGGACCACATGAATTAGTCTCCATCCTTGTTGTCTTCATCATCTATGAAACCTAAGTACCCCCATAGTACAACAACACCATAATCCTTACCATCATTTGAATCCATTGAGTGCATTGCTTAAAAAGCCCTTTGTCCAAACACTCGTACCAAATCAAATGCATTGAACAAACTCAACCATACCTTGCCACCTATAGGATTAGAACTTCCACCATCAAATGAACATGATGCTCGCATTCATTGTTGATCAAATTTCACTAGGTTTAAGTAATACTCTGTAACCAAGTTTCTGCCACTAGTACAAAACTGGGATTTCGTCACACATGTTGTTTTTTGAATGGCCACACAGTAGCTTTTTTATGTGAATAAATGTACCAGAATAAAAGAAACAGCCACACTTGATCCGACTTGTGTGACCATTTCGGAATTACATCTAAGGCTACAGCCACACATTTGAATATTTTCATGACTATAGGTATCTGGTAAAAAAAATTTGATTATTTAGTCACTTATAATTTGGGACGTGTGACGGATACAAATAAGTTTGAAACATTAGTCACACTATATATATAGACAAATATATGTCACACAATTGAACAGTGTGACCAAAATCCATATATGGTCACATGAAGTAATTGTGTATGTGGCTAAATCATATACTCAAGTTTGTCACACATTATTTAAATGTGACTGCTAGTTTTTGTTGAAAATTTAGCCACATATGAATTTGAAATGTGTGACAACTGAAAAGTAAGTTTGAAGCATTAGTCACGATATGCATTTAAAAGTGACAAATATATGTCACACACTTCAACAGTGTGACCAAATGTCATATATGGTCACACTAAACCATAGGCATACATGATTAAGTGTAACCAAAATTTGATACATATGGTCACGTAAGTTAATATGTGTGTCTAAAGTTTAGTGTGTGTTTGCCTGCCAAATCCGAATGTGTATGGTCACATTTAATTGTAGCACAATCATGTGACTATAGGATATACAATAGTCACACCATACCATAAATGTGTATCTAAATTATGTTTATGGCCACATTATAAGGGTATTATATGTGACCAATACATTCAAAATAGTCACACTGTGAAATATTGATGTGACTATAGTCAAAAATTTCAAAATCTCAATGTTTTGGCTCCATTGTAAGCATTTATGTTGTCTTTAATCCTATCTAGTTGTTCAACAACCACATTAATTGTACCATATTATATCCTTTTTTTTCCTGCATTATATAATACCCCAGTTATCATCCACTCTTTATCATATCAATTGCTTTTCACCATGGATGCAAAAAATGGTTGTCAAATGGTCTGCATTGACTGTTGGGTTGAAAGTGAAAACAAGGCTGGATTGACCTTTTTTGCAAGGAGTCCCCCTTATACGGATTTCATGTGGTATGTTTGTCCAGTATGCCTTGAAAGAAGGGGAACCCCATCTTATACTGGTAGAGGTGGTGTTACAAGGGAAAACACAACTACAACTGATAGTAGTGGATATGTAATTGGCTTACTTATTAATGCATCTACAAGAGTTGGTGCTTACTTGGGCCGTGGTGATGAAGAAACTGAACTAACTGCAACTCAAACAGCAAGTGGAGTATGCCCAAGTTAAGCACCAAGTGAGGAACCTGCTACTTAAAAACCAAGTGAAGAATCTGCAAGTCAAACACCTAATGAAGAACCTCCAACTCATAAACCAAGTGATTCACTTGCTAGTCAATTAACCAAGTGAATCACCTGCAAGAAATGCTATGTTGTCTTTCAGTGTAAATGTAATTTAACTGATATGTTGTATAATTAATATGTTATTAACAATGCAGTATGGTTACTACTTTTTTTTGTATGTGTTGACTTTATAAGTCAAACTGGGTTATTCCAAACACTCTACAATGTGTTTTTCACCTATACATGTTTATCTCATAAGCAGTACTAACTATACATTCTAGCAGTCTTAACTCTAACTCTAGCAGTCTTAATTCTATTTCTTGTCCTTGGGTCCTAGATACTTTCCCATCTTCCTGAGCAGTTGATATGCCATGTCATCATAAGTAAACTGAAGCTAGAGTCTTTTCTTCCCACGCAACATCTGATGTAGAATGTCTTTGAATAATTTTAAAGGGTAATCCTTTTCTACAAGCATGTAGATCACCAACTCATTTATAGTTAAAGCATGTACTCCACATCCTTGAAAATGTTTCCATTCTTTAACAGTATTATGCTTTAGTCTTCTCCAACATTCATCCTCATGAATTGGTTTAAACATTACCTTCAAGTAATTCCAGACTTCTCTATCATAAGCTTGTTCTGGTGTCTTATTACCAAATCTTTCTTTGAGTAATTTCCATAGAGCTATCATATCTTCTCTATCAAAATTATAAACCATGTGAAGAAAGCTTACAAACCTTCTAGAAGAACCATCATGCCTTTTAATATCATAATAAACTGTTTTCCCATGAGATCCAGACTTATAATCAACAATGGGTTGTTTAACACTTAAAGGTTGTGCATCCATGGCTTCTCCTTCAGGTTTTCCTACAAAGACATCTGCAAGTTCAGTGTGAGCTTGCATTTGTTCTTCAGCAACAGCTTGCTCAGTTTGTTCTTGTTCTCAGCTCTGTTCTTTCTCTGCTTTTTACTCACTCGTCTTCTTTTTACTGCTTTTTCTTTCCAACTGTTCACCTGCTCTCTTTGAACTTGTTTTCTCTTCTTTTTTTTCTTCACTGCCCTTCACCACCTCAGCATTCAAGAAGCTTTCAGTCTTTATCTTGGCAGTTGCATATAGTTCTTCAATTCTTTTATCATCCAAGAATTTCAAATCCTTTAGTTTCCAATTGTCCCCATTCTTCAAATACCTGCACATGAAAGCTCTTCTTTGTGATGGAGTGGGTGGCTTGTTCTTCTTAGCTGCATATCTTTGTGCTGCATACAACTTCTTTTTTGCATCAAAAAATTCTTTCAGCATCCTGGCTTTTTCATCTATTGAGTACTGATCTTGCTCTTCTTTAGTTAGTTTCTTAGCAAGCTCACAATCAGCTTCAACATGAGCCCTTTCCTCATCCCATGAAGCTATTAACTCTGCATTTTTAGCATCTTTTTCTTCTTATATTCTCTTTTGTTCCAAAATTATCTGATGTTCTGCTTCATACTGTTGTGCGAATTTCTTAGCAACTTCAGCATCAAGTTGCTCTTGCTCTTCTTTTGATAATGGTTTTGCCACAGGCTCTTCAGTAAGAATCCCTTTACCTTTGCCTTGTACATGTGGAGTTGATTGTTTAGCTTTTGGATTTGATGATGGCTCTTATATCACAACACCTTTGGTTACTGGTTTTGATGTCTTCAGCTCAGCAAGTACACTAACAGCAGTTGTATAATCTGGTGTAGCAGTACTAGCTTTTGTACTACCAGCTGTAACTGGCTCACTAGCAGCAATAACTGGACCACTAGCAGCACTAATACCCTGATCAGTAGCACTATCAGCAGTTGTAACCTTGCCCAAATAGGTATCAATCACCACTTGATTCCCTTGGTTATCAGCAACTACAAATTCCATTGGGTCACTCTCTGCACCAATACTTTCACCCTCTTTAGCCTCTCCTGAAACTTTGCCTTTAATTCCCCCCTGTTTGGGAGCATCCTTAGAAGCTTCAGAAGATTTAACCTTGTGTTTGGTAATTCTTGATCCTTTGACTCCTTCTAAATACCTAACCATTCTCTTCAAAGCTTTTATCTCCCCACCTTGAGCTTTGATGAGTCCACCTTGAGCTTTGATGAGTCCATCTTGAGAAGTAGCTAGTTTTTGCAGATCAACAATTTGTGCAGACAGCTTGGTATAGGTAGAACTCATGTGCCATCACAACAGCCTAAGTCATGTTGAATCAGGTACCTGAGACAGACCGGGAAGGGTCATTTGGCTAGTGCATGTCCCAAACCGAGAACAAGAGGCAGTGAGTACCACAATCAAGCACTACTTCTTGTTCTTAAGGATGAATCTGGGGGCACTCTTACTGAAAAAAAGAACAACTTCATGGCAAGTGCATATTCTGATGATGATATGGAAGACTTGGAAGCTAATGCAGCCGTGATGTTGATGGCCAACATGCAGGAATTGCACATGAGTGAAACAGGCCCAGTATACGATACTGACAGTCTGTCTCAGGTACCTGATTCAACATGTCTAATACATGAAATTGTATCACCATCTGCTCAACGGTTACTAGAACGGGAATCACTTTCTGCTCTATGCGGTTTAAACATGAGATCCACGGACATGGCATCTTAAGCTGTTGTTTATTACCTCGTGGGTCGATGTTCCTCATCTTCTGTATGCGGTTTAAACATGAGATCCACGGACATGGCATCTTAAGCTGTTGTTTATTACCTCGTGGGTCGATGTTCCTCATCTTCCGCAAGTTGTGTTCTGCATACTTAATAAACGCTTCTACTCTAGCAATATATTGTTTCTTGGTCCTACTAGTTCTCATCCAAGACTTGTCCATGCTATTGTTGAGGTCAAATGGTAACGTATATATCCTTCAAGTCATAAATTAAACCAATATAAGCATCAAATAATTTGTGCATAAGTAAACCAAGTATTTACCACTATTAGTATAAAAGTTACTACTGCTAGTGAAAGTTAGTACTGCTAGAATAAAGTTAAGACTGCTCAGACATTAAGACTTATTTCAACCATTTCTAATGTCTTAAGTTTAATATGTATGTCTTTATCTTTTGATGGTACTTTAACAACTTCTATTTAATGAAAATATGCATCTATATATGTGTATGCTCTTTCTATGCAATGAAATATGCTATTGTTGAGGTCAAATGATAACGTATATCTCCTACAAGTCACTAATTAAACCAATATAAAATTGTAAATGTTTGATACATTTGGGCCCAACTCTAATGTGGGATAAAATGTTTATCTTGAAAATATTACAACTATACATTAGTAAAATCTAGTATTAATGATTTTTGCTGCAAATTGAAAATTAAAATAATAGTATAGTATTAATGGTTTTTGTTGCAACTTGCAACTTGCAAGTAAATGGGGAAGACTATTTCATCATTACACACTATTCACATTGCTAGGCTCGATACATCTTCCTTCCTCTAGGTGTTTCTTGATTGTTGCCGTATATAAAGCAACATACCTCTCTCATAATTTTCATCTCTTCTTAACAAACCAAAATAAAATTTAAAAATTACAAAAAATCTCAAAAGTTTTTGTTATCAAAATCATGGAAACTAAACTAGTGATTTGTTCTGAATTAGCAACAGTTGCAAACTCAAAGATTGTGAAAGACATGATGCTAGTTTACTATGAGCGACATGTTGAAGCTACTTCCAAGGAAGTTCATGATTTGAGGGACAAGGTTTATGAGAAAAGAATGCTGATAAACCATAGGGATAAGATGATCAAGGAGTTAGAGCTTTTATATGGTTTTGATTCTGCTCTTGAAAGCATTACTGATTTAAGGAGGATCTAAGAGGAGGACATGATGGCATCTGATAGGTTGCTTGTTGATATTGCCCAAAAGCATAAGCGTCTAGGTGATTTGTGCAACTTTATCACGAAGTTTGGATCAATGGACTACTGATGTGGTTGATATGCTAGTTGTCTATGTTTCTGTCTTTTGTGTTTTGTGGTTTCATGGTTGATGTTGTTGTTAGTTTTTCTGATGTTTAAGATGGGTGGTTTTTATGATGTCTTTTGGGAAGTAAATCGAATGGTAATGATAGATGTCTGATGTTAAATATTAATGGAGCTATGTTAATGTCAATACTATTTTCTAACTGCCTTTTGATTTGTAAGTTTTTTCTTACCACAAATTTAATATGTATAATTTCACTGATTAAGAAAAATGTGGGATTAGTACAAGTTACAATGTCAAGTGTTTAGTACATATATGAAGCTTTAGATTGATGAAGCTTTAGATTGATGAAGTTACAATGTCAAGTGTTTAATAAGGTTTACTAGAAGAATTGCAACACAATGGAATGTTAATTTGAATATTCAGGAGAAGACTAGTGCTTAATAAGGTCTTGTTAATGATTGGCTAGAAGTATTGCTAGCTTTGACTGCATAAAGGGGTGGTACTCAAAATTCCCTTTGATCACAAACATCAAGCACATACTAATTGGAATCTGTCTGGGCAGAATTTGCTATCTTTATAATTGTAAAAAAACAATTTCGAGAATAATATAATTTCACCATTGCATCAAAAAAAAAATAACGATTTCCTAATTATAAAAAGTACCTAATTTAGATCTAAATGAACCTCCCTCCGTTGTTGATGGCCGGACCGGCGAGTGGTGGATGGTGACTGGTGGCTGTGATTGGTTACTGGTGAATGGTGGATGGTGACTGGTGGCTGTGACGTGACTGGTGAATGGTGACTGGTGGCTGTGATTGGTGAAAAATGTGATAAATTTGAAATTTGCTGAAAAAAATATGGGGGGCTTTAATTTTGAAATTTGCTGAAAAAAATATATATGGGGGGCTTTTTAAAAAAATATGGGGGGCTTTAATTTTGAAATTTGCTGAAAAAAAATGGGGGGCTTTTTAAAATTTTTGGGGAGGGAAATACCAAAAAGGAAGCCACAGGTATCGAACCTGTGACCTCCCCTTCACAACACCAACAACTCAACCATCTTCGCAGTTGGGTCTTTTTCGATTATACCTTCTTTTGTATTCGTCTTATAGACTATCTGTTTTATTAAAGAAAATTGTTACAAAATCCAAATATCTTCTATACAAAGTTAAACCTGGCAGTACTAATATTTACACTAGCAGTACTAACATTATTTCCTTTTTGCTTGTGTGAAGATCTTTCTCAGTAACTCTCTTGCCATTTCTGAGTCTTCATCAGTAACTGTGAGCTTAGCATCTAACATAACAAATAAGCTAGCTACCCTTAATGGATAATCTTTTTCTATCAGCATGTAGACATCCACTGTATTCTTTGTATATACATGGTGAACACCACATGTATCATACAGTCTCCATGTTGTACTCAACTCATGAGCTCGAAAATGCCATAAGATATCTTCTGGATCAGGTTCATACAACCTTTCAATTCCACCCATAGCTCCTTGTCTTTGTCTTCTATAGGAGCTGTAGATCTGAACCTTTCTTGAACCAGACTCCATAGCTTGTCCAAGTCTTCTCTATCAAAAATCTTCAGCATATCTTCAAAATACTTATAAACTTCTGAGTGTCCTCCTACCCTGATTATCTTCCAAGCTTTCTCAAATGTATCTGTGTGTATCTCTAAATCAATAATTGGATGTTTAGGTTGAATAGGATCAACATTCAATGCATCTGGGATTATAACCAACATATGTTGTTGAAGCCTTTCATCAGTTAATTCTTCTGCTGTTTCTTCTTTCTCAACTGCTTGATCTTCTTTATCTTTTTCAGTCTTTTGCTTCTTTGAATCCTCTACTGTTGGTACTTCTTCTTCACCAATCTTCTGTTTCTTTGAAGATTCAGACTCCAATATTATACCTGCTCTCTTTGTAGCTCTAGTTGGTTCTTCTGTTCCCATGGGAATAAATGTGTTCACTATTCTGTAAACCCTTTCAAACTCACTCTTGATCTCCTCAAAACTTTTACCTTGGAAATGCTTCCTTTTGTATCCAGCCATGTTCTTCATGTAAATACACATGGTGGTTCTTTGCTCAGCTTGACTAGGTGGTTTACTCCTCTTTTCTTTGGCTTTTTATTCTGCAGCAAACTTTCTTCTTGAATTTATTAGTTCAGCAAGTCGTCTTGACTTCTCTTCAATGGACAACACTTCATCTGCTCTGAGTTCACCAAGCCTTTCCTTTAAAACATCATCAGCAGCAATCATAGATTGAACTTGTTGAGCGTGATTAAACATTGCTTGTTCATCATCATGTAACTTCTTAGCCAGAAGTGCATCAGATTGTTCTTGTGCTAACCTTTTTGCTTCAGCTGCTTCATTTGCAAGTCTTTTTTGATCAAGGAATTTTGCAATCTCAATTTGTACTCTTTCATCTTCCTGTGCTTTACTAGCTACTTCTTCATCAAAACTAATCTGAGCAAGAACACTCTTCTTGACCTTCTTTGGTGGCTCTTCTTCAATCATAATGCCCTTTCCTTTATCTGCCCTTTGTCTTCTATCATACACAACCATAACTTGTTGATGAGCAGTACCAATATTTTCAGCATCCAAATTTTCTTCACCCATATCTTGCCTCCCCTTAAACTCAACATTCTTTTCAACCAAAGAAATATTGGGGTCTTAATCAATATCAGCTATCTTCCTCCCCTGTTTGGAAGAATCATCCATGTTATCATCTGAATCATCATCATCTGAGCTTGTAGACTCCACAATATTTGCCTTTCTCTTTGCTTTAAGTGACTTGACTTTAGACTGCAATTTCTTCACTTTTTCAATGAGCTTCTTGTAAGCAGTACTATACAACTGCTTTGTCTCATTGAGTTCTTTCTTTGTCTCCTTGAGTTCTTTCTCCAAGCCAGTCACCCTTTGAGTCAATTTGGTACAAATATCCATCAATTCCTTTAGTGACACTCTGCCCTCATCACTTCCAGGTGTGTTACCTCCTGGGAGAGGTGAATCATGGGGCATTTCCAGGTGTGTTGAAGTTGGTTGTGAGGCTGATTGAGAACCATATGAACCTATGGGTGTGTGATGGGACTCAACTGGGCCTGTTGATCCTCACCTTGAATGTTTTGATTTTGAACCAACATTGTTTCAAAAAGTGGAACTACTATCCCATTAAACCCCCTAGAAGCCATGCTCATATTACTGAAAAGTTTTTGAGTAAGGCAAGGAGTTGGATAAACAATTTTATGAGATAGAAGCAAACTTTTCCTTAAATTCAAAACCGTTTGTATAAACCTTGGATACATTAAAAACTTGTATTTGTTATCCACATTTTTCACCATACCATCAAAAATTAATTTTGAAAAGTTAAAAGTCCTGTTTGTTGATAAACAAATGAGAGCAATTGCAATATTGCTACTGAATTGCTCCCATGAGGTTTTCTTTGGACTTAAACAATGAAGGATGGTAGGTATGAAGAATCTCCATTGTGGGGCAAAAAATCTTTTTTGAAAAGTCAGAATTTGAGAAGATGTGTCATACCCCATTCTGGAAAGGTGATGAAAAATTTCAGTATTAGGCAAAGAACTAATACCATTTTCATCTGCTAAATGGAGATGCCTCCTAACAGATGCCTCAGTAATAGTTATTGTTTTGCCATCAACTGTTGCAATTAACTCTTTGTCTCCATTCTCAAATGTATTGGTAGTAACAGTCTGCCAATACTGTTTGATTTGAGAGACATAGATAGTAGGATTGACTGTAAGAGCATACCTGATGTGGGTAGTGTTTAGAAAATCTACTAACTAGTGGAAGTCTTGACTCCCTTCTGGTTTCTCCAAGAATGCAACCTGGTTATGTGTATCACAAAACTCTAAATTTGCCATGAAAATTGATTAAATGCTTGATTAGAGTGATGGGTTATGATTGGACCGACTTCAATAAATTGTTTCTTTAGTTTGAAGAAATCGTATAAATTGTTGGGTTTTATAGATTTGATGATACAAAACAAGAAGAATGAAACATGAAGGGCTTAAAGTGACAAGAAGGAAAACTACAAAAAGATGGAAGATTTATTTAGTTTCCTTATTGTATTATGTTTCCTAATTGTAAACCCTAATCCTCTAGTATATAAAGAGTACATGGGTCATTAGTTTATGTGCACAAATATGTGGACGTCTAAAGAGAGTTGTGTGTGTCTAGGCGTTTTGTCTAGAAAAACATCTAGGGTTTAGTTTTCACTTCAAGATCGATTTGATCCTTATTATAGGTAGATAACACGTTTTATTATTCTTAATAAAATTGAGGTGATTGTGGAAAAACCTTGTTCATAGTAATGTTAATTCTTATTTGAATATTCCGCTTTCATTATTATGTGTCGTAGATAATATGAGGTCTAAACAACCTCGAGCTACAACGATTCTACAGGTGGTATAAGAGCTTGTGATCTAGAAACTGATATCAAGAAGAATTTGTGTTAAACTCAGATCTGTTCATCATCTACATAAGCAATGGAATCCGAATCAACTCATATGGTAACTGCTTCAAAAGTGCCCATGCTCAAGCCTGGTGAGTATGAGCTATGGAAGATGAGAATTCAGCAGTACATAAAGATTCTTGATAACTCCATGTGGGAAGTCATTCAGAATGGAGACACATTACCAGCAAAAGGTGCTGATTGGACAATTCTACCCATTAAATCTACTGAGGACAAGGCTCAGAGAAGATTGGAGATAAAAACTCACAGTATTCTCATGATGGGGATACCGAATGAATATCAATTGAGTTTTAGTCACATACAGAATGCTAACTCCTTGATGGAAGCCATTGAACTTAGATTTGGTGGGAATGCAGCTACAAAGAAGTCAAGGAAGAACTTGTTGAAGCATCAATTTGAGACCTTTGTGGCCTCAAGTTCTGAAAGCATTGATGCTACTTATGACAGACTCCAGAAACTAGTAAGTTAGTTGGCACTTATGCAAGTTCCAATGCCTCAAGAGGACATCAATCACAAGTTTCTCAGAAGCTTGTCATCTGAATGGAGCATGCATACTGTGGTCTGGAGAAACAAGGAGGATTTTGAAACAATGAGTCTGGATGATTTGTACAACAATCTAAAGGTGTATGAATCTGAAGTAAAAGGATCATCCAATTCATCTTCTAGTGCAAACAACCTAGCTTTTGTATCTTCAAACAACAAGGGTTCTGGTAGCTCTCAAGAAAACTATTCTGCTGCTGGTCATGTAGTTTCTACTGTTGGCACAAATATTTCTGCTGCTAGCTCAAATAGTGACAACATAAGTGATGCTGCTATTTGTGCCTTCTTGGCTGATCTTACCACAAGTACTACTGTTACTGATCAGGATTTAGAACAAATTGATCCTGATGATCTTGAGGAGATTGATTTGAAGTGGCAGATGGCTATGCTGACCATGAGGGCAAGGAGATTTCTGAAGAAGACAGGTAGGGAACTCAAGTACAGAGGACAAACTAATGTGAGGTTTGATAAGTCAAAAGTTGAGTGCTACAACTGTCAGAGAAAGGGACATTTTGCAAGGGAGTGCAGAGCACCCAAGAAGAATAGAGAGAATACAAGGAATGTTCCTATTGAAGAGGTTAAGGCTACTACTGCTCTGGTGTCCTGTGATGGCTTGGGCGAGTTTGATTGGAGTGATCAAGCTAAAGAAGGACCCAATTTTGCTTTGATGGCATATGCTTCTTCATCATCTGGTTCAGATTCTGAGGTATCTAATGAGTCTACTTGTTCATTTAAATCATGCTTAGATACTGTAGAGGAACTCAAGTCTAGGAATGAGAGTTTAAGAGCTGAAGTTGAAAAACTAAAACTTGATAACTTAGGGTATAAATATGGTCTAAAATCTGTTGAAGAAAAACTTGAGTTTCTTAAGCAAAATGAGCTAGAATATGTTGATAGGATTCACATTCTAGAAGGTCAGCTTTTAATGAAAAATAGTGAGATTAATTGCTAAATAAAAGGCTAGAGGAAACATAACAAGCTAAAGAGGTAGCTTTATCTGAGAAAGAAAAACATGCTGTTAGGGTAGAAAAACAACAATTTGCATCTAACCTAGTCCATAAGTCAATTGAAAGTCAATTAATGAGAAGAGGTAGTGGCATAGGGTACAATGATGTTGCTCCTCCAGTTAAGAGTGCCTTTGCACCTCCTAGGAAGGAATTGTCTTTCATAACTAAGATAGATGCAAAACCTGTAGGTGAACCTAGTGAGATTAATAAAGAGTCACCTAAGGTTGAAAAGAAGTTGTCTGATACTCTAGTCATTGAAGATTGGGTGTCAGATAGTGAAGATGAACAGGTTGAGTCAACACCTAAGGCTAAAAAGGAAGAAATTCCTAAAATTGTTGAATCTAAAGTCACTCAGGTTAAAGCAGTAGAATCTAAAGTTAAACAGGTTGAGTTTGTGAAACCTGTGTTTGGTGCTAATATCTCTAGGAAAATTGCTGAATTTGATGAGAAACCTAGAGAATATCCTAGGAAACTTAATAACTGGCCTAGAGAAAACCAAAGAAATTAGAACAGCCTAATTTCAGAAAAAATAGGCAATGATTTTCAGTTACTTAAGAAGGATTGTTATAGTTGTGGTAGTTTTGAGCATTTACAGGAAGATTGTTACTACTACCAAAAACCTGTATGGAACCGACACACTAGGGTGAACCATAAGAACTTTGCTAAAAAGACTCATCCACATCCTAATAGAAACATGGTTCCTAGGAAAGTTTTAATGAGATCTGGTGCTACTAGGATAATTACTACTGCTGCACTAACAAGGCCTATTCAAAAGAATAGAGTTGTTTCTACTGCTAAGGTAAAAGCAGATTCTACTGCTAAGCCAAAAGTAATAACAGACATTGTTGTGGGCAATCACTTTTATGCTGTTAAGGCCTCAGCTTGCTGGGTCTGGAAACCTAAAATCAAGGTTTTAGATCATGTTCTCAGACACAGCAGTGTATCAATGGATTTGAAAAAATTTGATTATGTTGATGCCCAAGGCAGATCCAAGTCAGTAATGGCTTGGGTCCCCAAGACAAACTAATTCTCTTACTTTATGTGCAGGGCAATCTACAAGAGGAGCTAAAGGATAAATGCATTTTTGATAGTGGATGCTCTGGACATATGACTGGAGACCAAAGCAACCTTGAAGATTTTGAAGCTTTTGATGGTGGCTATGTTGCTTTTGGTAATGATCCTAAAGGTAGAAAGATAGTTGGTAAAGGTACAATTAGAACAGGGAAATTGGATTTTGAAAAGGTGTACTTTGTAAAAGGGCTTAAGTTCAATCTTTTTAGTGTCTCACAAATGTGTGACAAAAAGAATTTTGTTCTTTTTACAGACACTGAATGTCTTGTCTTGTCTCATGATTTTAAGTTGCCTAATGATCAATCTGTGCTACTTAGAGTCCCTAGAACAGACAATATATACAGTGTGGATATAAAGAACATAATTCCCAAAAGAGATATAACTTGCCTATTTGCAAAGGCCACAGATGATGAATCTAAACTTTGGCATAGAAGACTTGGCCATTTAAATTTCAAAACTATAAACAAATTGGTTAAGGGAAACCTTGTCAGAGGTTTACCTTCAAAAGTTTTTGAAAAACCTGAAACCTGTGTTGCTTGTCAGATGGGAAAGCAACACAGAGCTTCTTGTAAGTCCAAAGTGGTGAACTCTATTTCTGAGCCCTTATATATGTTGCATATGGATTTATTTGGGGGAACTTTTGTGAAAAGTTTGAATAAGAAAATGTATTGCCTAGTTGTCACAGATGACTATAGTAGATTCACTTGGGTTTTTTTTCTAGCAACTAAGGATGAGACTTCTGGCATTCTTAAGGCTTTCATAACAAGAGTAGAAAACCTAGTAAATCACAAAGTTAAGGTAATCAGATGTGACAATGGAACTGAGTTTAAGAATAGTGTGATGAATCAGTCCTGTGTGGAAAAAGGTATCTTAAGACAATTTAGTGTGGCTAGAACTCCTCAACAAAATGGTGTTGCTGAGATGAGGAATAGGACATTAATTGAGGCTGCTAGGACTATGTTGTCTGAGTCAAAATTACCCACTACTTTTTGGGCTAAAGCAGTTAATACTGCTTGTTTTGTGCAAAATAGGAGTAAGGTATTTAAGCCTCATAACAAGACCCCTTATGAATTGTTGCATGGTAGGAAACCTATGATAGATTTCTTAAAACCATTTGGGTGTCCTGTTACTATCTTAAATACCATTGATAACCTAGGCAAGTTTGATGAGAAGGCAGATGAAGGTTTCTTTGTTGGATACTCTACCAATAGTAAAGCTTTTAGGGTATTCAATAAAAGAACTAGGCATATAGAAGAAAACCTGCATGTTAGGTTTAGTGAAACCACAACTAATGTTGCAGAGAGTGGACCTAAATGGCTGTTTGACATTGATTCATTAACCAAAAGTATGAATTATGAGCCAGTGATTGCAGGTACAACTAACAAGTCTGCAGGTACACAAGCTAATTCCAATGCAGGTACACAAGCTAATGTGGATGAATCTGCAAAGGAGTTTGTCTTAATTGAGAAATGGAAGCTTAATCAAACTTTCACAGCCAAAGAAAAAGAAGGCAAGAGTTCACAAGATGATGCCGTTCATGAAGATGTAGAAGGTGGGGTTAAACCTTCTAATGCTAAAAATGTGGTTAATGAAGGACCACAAGTTGTCGATGAAGTGCAGAAAAAGACTAGCAGTAGTAACTTTGATTCTACTGCTAAGCAAAAAGAGACTACTGCTAAGCCTTTTGATCCTACTGCTGCACCAAGATTGTCTACTGCTAACACAGATGGAAGATCTTTTGCTGATGATGACTATCCAGATGATCCCAATATACCTGGTTTGGTCAACATCTATGAAGATATTGATGATGAAGTTCTGGATGGGTTTGGTGCAGAGGCTGACTTAACCAATATCGAGAATGCAATTCCAGTCAGTCCTATTCCAACCACCAGAATACACAAGGATCATCCAAAGGAGCAAATTATTGGAGATGTTCATTTTGCTATTCAAACAAGAAGTAAAACAAAAGGTTTCAGAAATTTGTTTGATCAAGGGTTATTTGCTCAACCTCTTCATCAGAGAAATGGCCACAAGGATCTACAAAATTGTATGTTTGCTTGTTTTCTGTCACAATTGGAACCCAAGACTGCTCATAAAGCTTTACAAGATGAAAGTTGGGTGAAAGCAATGCAAGAGGAGTTGCTGCAATTTAAACTTCAAGAAGTATGGACCTTGGTTGATTTGCCTAAGGGGAAAAGGGCAATTGGTTCCAAATGGGTCTTTAGATGCAAAAGAGATGAGAGAGGAATTGTGATCAGGAACAAAGCAAGATTAGTGGCTCAAGGATACACTCAAGAGGAAGGCATTGATTATGATGAAGTGTTTGCACCTGTAGCAAGAATAGAGGCTATCAGACTATTCTTGGCTTATGCTTTATACAAGAACTTCATAGTGTATCAAATGGATGTGAAGAGTGCTTTCTTATATGGGAAAATTGATGAGGAAGTTTATGTTTCCCAACCACCTGGTTTTGAAGATCCTGATTATCCTGATAGGGTTTACAAGGTAGAGAATGCATTGTATGGTTTACATCAAGCTCCTAGAGCTTGGTATGACACCTTATCAGAGTACTTGCTAGACAATGGTTTCAGCAGGGGAACCATTGACAAGACTTTGTTTATCAAGAAAGATAAAAAGGATATCTTATTAGTTCAAGTATATGTTGATGATATCATTTTTGGGTCTACAAACAAGGTGTTATGTGTGAAATTTGAGAAGCTTATGCATAGCAGATTTTAGATGAGTTCTATGGGGGAACTCACTTTCTTTCTAGGGCTTCAAGTTAAGCAAAAAGAAGATGGGATATTCATCAGTCAAGACAAGTATGTGACTGATATTTTGAAGAAATTTGGCTTTTCTGATGTGAAACCAGCAAAGACAACCATGGAGTCCAACAAGCCTCTGATCAAGGATGAAGATGGGGAAGAAGTTGATGTCCATTTATATAGATTAATGATTGGTTCATTGATGTATCTAACTGCTTCAAGGCCAGACATTATGTTTGATGTGTGTGCTTGTGCCAGATTTCAAGTTACCCCTAAAGTGTCTCACTTGAATGCTGTGAAGAGAATTTTTAGGTACTTAAGGAGTCAACCTAGGTTGGGCCTTTGGTATCCTAAAGATTCACTTTTTGATCTAGTGGCATACTCAGATAGTGATTATGTTGGAGCATGTTTGGATAGGAAATCAACTACTGGAGGTTGTCAATTTTTTGGACATAGGTTGATTTCATGGCAATGCAAGAAACAGACTGTGGTGGCTAATTCTACAACTGAGGCTGAGTATGTTGCTGCTTCTAGTTGCTGTAGACAAGTGCTCTGGATTTAGAATCAATTGCTGGATTATGGGTACAACTTTATAAACACCAAAATTTATATTGATAATAACAGTACAATGTGTATAATAAGAAATCTTGTTTTTTACTCTAAAACAAAACATATTGAGATAAGACATCACTTTATAAGAGATTGTTATGAGAAAAAGCTAATTCAAATAGTTAAAATCCATACTGACAACAATGTTGCAGATTTGCTCACAAAAGGTTTTGATGTGGGTAGATTTCAATTTTTAATTGCTAGTATTGGAATGATCAATCTTTGAATATTCTTATCTCTCTGTGCTTTTGTAATGTTTTGTAAGGATTTGTACTGTTATTAGTCAATAAGTTGTTTCTACTGCTTGCTATGATGAGTGTTAGGTTCTGCTGCTAGTTGCTATGATGTGTGTTAGGATTTGTACTCCTAAGTATAACTATGAAGTGTGGCTATTGTGGTATATTCTTTCTTGTGTTTTTGTGGTTTTGGACTAATATTTTGCAGGAAAAGTCAAAGGGGAATGCTTATCTGATAAGAAAAAGGTGTTTAGAAAGATCAGCAGACATTCTACTGCTAGTTACAATGATTCTGCTGCTAGGCAAAACTTTCTACTGCTGAGGGTTCTGCTGCTCGCTTTGTAACTTCTGGGATTCTACTATTTGGTTTGAAAGTGTAGGGTCGGCTTTGTAAATTTGGTGCGAATAAAACCTAATTTGATCCGAAGGGCTTAAAAACCTAATTGGATCTCATAATTAACTTTGTGCGCCCAAAATTCACTTTTATTCAAACCCTCGCGTACTTTTTAACATCTGATTTGAAAAACCCCCAAAATCAAAACCCTAATTCACAATGACAACAAGAACCTTTTTCGATAGCCACAATCAAGTTGCTTTTCTTGAAAAGACCAAAGAAGCTGAAGGTTTTGCTGAGGTAATAGACTTTCTTAATGCTACTCACATTAGGTACGCATTAATAGCAAACCCTCCTATATATGTTTCCCACATTGATAAGTTCTGGTCTACTGTTAAGATCAAAACTAAACATGGGGAAGAATATTTAAAGGCTAAGGTAGATGGCCACAAGGTAATTATTTCTGAATCATCTGCGAGAGAAGCTCTTCACTTTGCAGATGATGAGGAAATAACTTGTCTTGAAAATTCTATTATTTTTGAAGAACTTGAAACCATGGGATATGAGAAGAAAAATGAAAGTTTAAAGTTTTATAAAGGTCTTCTTTGTCCTCAATGGAAATTTTTGATTCACATAATTCTCCATTTTCTAAGTCCTAAAACATCAGGTTGGAATGAATTCAGTACAACTCAAGCATCTACTATGATTTTCTGGCCAAAGGACAACCTTTTAATTTTTCGGCTATGATAATGGATGGTTTGAAAAAGAATGTTTCTGGAAAATGCAACGACAACTGTATGGGGAAGATTATAGGAATAACATGAAAAAAAAGAAGTAAGTGTTTGGAAGCATCCTCCTGGTGATGGTTTAAGGCTTAAAGGAAACTTGATGATTTTGGAATAAAATATCAAGTTTAGGGGAGGATTGTTGGGTTTTGAGATGCTGCTGCTCAGATTGGATAATACTGCTCATGGTGCTTAATGGAAAATTGTCTAAGTGTTATTCTACTGCTGGGCTTAATCATACTACTGCTGGTGTATTTCATACTACTGTTGGAGTTGCTGAAAAGATCAAGGAAATACGCTAAGTAGATACTACTGCTAGGCATAAAGATTCTACTGCTAGAGTTAGTATTCTACTGCTTATTAGATAACTATATAATTTATCATGTATAGAAAGCTATTGTAACCGACTAGGACTCCTTAGTCTATAAAAGAAGGATCTAGAGTTAGAGTTTGGTACGTATCATAGAAGTATCATTGTTAGAGTCGATTCACTTCAGGGTTTTTGTAACCCTGTTACTTTTGAGTAACCGTATTAACATATTGAAGTGTTTGTTGAGAGAATTCGATTGTGTTTGATTGATTATTCTTCTTAAGATTAAACATTAGATTCCGCATAGTATTTAATATTGTTTCAAGAACAGTTTCTATACTTATTGTTTTAGATTTATATCTAAGATAACTAACAAGATCAATAGCTCAACTGGGATCAATAGCTCCCGCGGATCATGCATATACAGACAAATCTGCTGTACTGCATAAGACAGATCCAGAAATGTAAACGTGAGATACTGTAGCCCACCTACAAGACTGCGATACAAAGTAGGATCCTGAACAGGAACACCTTTGGGACCCAGTTTAGACTCCGTATCAACTGGTGTTCGAGAAGGGTTATAATTAAGCATGTGAGCACGCTTAAGAAGCTGAAGGGCATATTTCCGCTGCGACAAAAATAATCCTGTAGAATGATGAACAGCAGTGATACCAAGAAAATAATTAAGTGCCTTGAGATCAGTCATGTCAAACTCACTGTGTAAAGAGGTAATAATCTGCTGAAGTAGAGCTGTAAAGGAGGCTGTTAGAATAATATCATCCAAATAGATAAGTAAATAAGCAACTTGAGAACCCTATCGTAGAATGAATAAAGAAGAATCACATCGACTGTGGTCAAACCTGACTCGTGTGGCATAACCTGTAAACCTCTGAAACCAAGCACGACGTGCTTGTTTCAGTCCATATAAAGATCTCTGTAACAGACAAACATGATGAGGGTATCGGGAATCCACAAATCTCGGCGGCTGATGCATATAGAATGTCTCAGATAAATCACCGTTTAGAAATGCATTCTTAACGTCAAGCTGATGAATAGGCCACTTGCGGGACATCGCAAGACTAAGAACAGTGCGGATGGTAGCCGGTTTGACAACCGGACTAAAAGTCTCATCACAATCAATACCAAGTTGCTGACTACTGCCATTAGCAACCAAACGAGCCTTATAGCGGCTCAAAGTCCCATCAGCATGAAACTTATGCTTAAATAACCACATAGATTGAACCAAATTAACACCTGAAGGCCCCGGCACAAGAATCCAAGTACCATTTTTAACTAAAGCATTATACTCATCATACATAGCATTATGCCAAAGAGGGTCTTTTAAAGCAAGAAACGGGGATTTGGGAATGGGAGAAATGAAGGACGTGTGTAAGGATAAACGCTCGATGGGTTTTACAATCTCGAATTGAGACCTAGTGACCATGGGGTGAGTACAAGGCGATTCATTTGCGGGTTGTGATGAGGGAGCCGAGGTGGTGTGTGTTTGTTCGGTATTGGGTTGTGGTTGGGCTGCCGTGGTTTGGGTTGCGGTGTGGGTTGTGTTATTGGGCTGCTTTTGGGCTGCCGTGGTTTGGGCGGTGGATTGGGTTATGCTATTGGGATGCAGAAGTGGTGTTGTTGGGTCATTAAAGGGATGCGGAAGTGGTATTGTTGAGGTTGAGTGATGGGTCGCGGTATGTGGTGGTATATGGTGTTGAGGAGTATTTACGGGAGTGTTGGTGTCATGTGTCTGTTGGTGATTAGGGTTAGTAGTTGGAGAAGTTGCAGTGTGATTAGATAGAGTGTGGTTAAGGAGAAGGGAAGGTACAGGGTCTAAAAAGGTATATGTAGGTGGGGCATTAGGTGTCATGGATCGGTAGGGAGATTGGGTTTCGTCGAACATGACGTGTCAAGAGAGGATAATTTTATTTGTTTCATGATCGAGGCAACGATAACCACGGTGATGTGCGGGAAAGCCCAAGAAGATGCACGGGGTTGCTCGCGGTGCGAGTTTGTGAGGAGAGTGAAGGTGTGGATAACAAAGGCACCCGAATATGCGTAATCAGGAGTAGTTAGGTTCTTTGTGAAAAAGTCTTGTGTAGGGGATTTCATTATTTATGGCGGTTGAGGGTAGAAGGTTGAGGAGATATGTGGCCATGTGGAGGGCCTCGACCCAAAAGGTAGGTGGTAGGTGTGCTTGAAAGAGGAGGGTACGAATGACATAATTTATTGTGCGGATCATTCTTTCCGCCTTGCCATTTTGTTGTGAGGTTTTTGGGCAAGAAAATCTAAGTTGGATACCATGTTTAGCAAAAAGTGTGTGGAGTCGGTTATTATCGAACTCACCACCATGATCACATTGGAAACTCTTGATTTCACATTTAAATTGATTTTTAACATAATTACGAAAATGTAAAAATTTATCGAACATGCCAGACTTAGAACGTAGGGGATAAATCCACAAATAGTGAGAGAAATGATCAAGAAATAGAACATAATATTTGAAACCATTAGAACTAATAATAGGAGAAGTCCACAAATCAGAATGAATAATATCAAAGCAATGTTCAATAATAGAATCCGAACTATGAAAAGGAAGCTTCACATGTTTTCCAAGTTGGCAAGCATGGCAAACATGTGTAGACTTTTCTTTATTACACGAAATAAAATGACGGGAAACAAGGGAGCGTAGCACTTCGTCACCAGGATGACCGAGACGTTGATGCCACGTGGAGGAACTTGTGGAGAGAAAAGCAGTAGGGATAGTTGACGGTCTGGTAAGAGGATAGAGATTGCCCGAACTGTCACATCAAAGGAGGATGTGGCGAGTCAAGAAATCTTTCACAGAAAAACCAAAAGCGTCAAATTCAATAGTGCTATTATTATCCCTAGTAAACTGACGAACAGAAATAAGGTTTTTGATGATATTAGGGGTGACAAGTACGTTATGAAGGTGAAAAGGGCGATGAATAGTGGAAATAATACTATGACCGGTGTTAGTGACGGGAATAGAATTACCATCACCAACGTGAATAGATGGGTATAAACGTTTATTAAAAAGAGTACTTAAATTACTTGCATTAGAATTTAAATGAGAAGAGGTACTTGTATCCATGTTCCAAGTCGGGTCCTGCAAAGTCATAGTACTAAAAATACTAGGAAATGAAGTAGCTTGAGACGGGTACGAAGCGGGTGCGGGACCAAGTATACTTTTGGTGTTGGCGGGCTGGTGTTGGTGTTGGGTTGGGTAGGCAGGTTGCAGTTGGTGTTGGGTTAGGTAAGGGAAGTGAGCTCTTGGGTTGTGGTACTGATGAGCTAACCGGTTATTGTAAAACCCAGGTGACACCCACGATTGACCAAAAGTATTACCAAACATGTTTCTGTTGTACCCTATTGTGATACCCGGCTGAAAATGGGCTGTTGATGTGCCCGACCCAGAACCTGTGTGAAAAGCGCTAAAACCTGGTGGCCCATTGAATTGAGCAGCGAACATATTCTTTTGATGATGTTGACCTTTTGTGAACCTTCCTGTTTGGAATGAATTATTGATCGTACTAGTGTTGGTTGAAATTGAAATAATAATCTGACACACCTTTTTCTTAACCAATCAATTAAACAATTGATTCTAATTGATATGAAACTATATAAAAGTCAACAATGACTGCTAGAATTGATAGGTTATGTGAAGAAAAGAAAAACGTAAATTAGAAGGTGATTTAAGGTGAGAAAAGAACAAGAAAAATATACCGGAGAGATATAGAGAAAAGTTAGGGGGAAGGTGACCTTTTTAGAGAGAAATTAGGAGAGGATCATTTTTGCTCTGATTACCATGTAAAATAAATGAATCTGTTTTGTATATTGAATGTCTTCATGAATCGAGTACACCCAATATATAGAACCTATACATCATCTATTTAGGGTAAATGGCAATCACCTTTTATACTCTAGCTAATACACAGCTAATTGCCTACTCATAAAGTATATCTCTTAGCACATACATGACTCTTTGGACTTATCCTATATACGAGATAGATAGACAGCTAACAGAAACAATAGCCGGAAGCATTATGGAATGTTGGGAATTCAAATGTTTGTAGGTAGTTTGAAACTGATGAACTCTATTTATAGAAGAAACGAGCATAAAAGCCCACGCGTTGCTGCGGGAATGATTTGTCGTTGCATGAAATATTTGTGTTAATGTATATATATATATATATATATATAATATATATATATATATATATATAATTTTTATTTTTAATATTGTGTTGTAGTATTAATGTGTTTAATGGTTTAAAAAGTTAAAATTGGGCTTAAGGTTTGTATCAATTGGGCTTAAGGTTTGTGTATTGTTTTTGGGTTATAGGACGTGGGTTGTGTTTATTTCGGCCTCTTCTTTCTTTTATTTTTTTTTCGTCAGAAAGTTTGGGGATATATGGCATAGAAAAATTAGGGTTTCCTAGTCGAAAATAAAAACATTGTAATTAGAACGTATGTAGGTGAAAAAGTATACTGATTGAATCGGTATGGCTCATAAGTTTCTAAAGTGTCTGAAGATTGCGCATCAAATTGGTGATCATCGAGTTCATAGTGTTCTTCATGCTATCTTTTTGCGAGAGAAGGAGGCATCAAGGGGTGATGAAAAGAATTATAATGAAAGGATTGAAGAAGTACAGGCTAGGGTTGAGCACAGGCATGGAATTATTCTTGAATTGAAGAAGCTTATGAGTGACGGTGTTCTGGATGAGTGTTTGGCAGCTTTGAAGGATGCGGAGCAAGAGGATTTTGCTGAAATGGGGCGGTTGATTCAGATGAGTCACGCTGCTGCTTTACGTGCTGGTGAGAAATCCAGGATTATTAAGAAACTTAAGAAAATGAAATAATTAAGGAAGTTTAAATAACTTTATTAATCTTGGGGTTTTTTGTAAGCTTTTGTCTCATGATGGTTGAGAGTATTTTGTGGTAGTTTGTGGGGCAGAAGGGTTATGGTCAGTGTAAATGGTATTAGGGTAGTGTTAATATTGTATGTTGTGTATTTAGGATGTTTGAAATGTTTATTATGTCTGTAATGTATCTGCTGTTTTTAATGATATGAATGAAAATATTAGTTATTAGGTTATTTGGTACATTGCTCTGTACATAGCTCTGTTTTTAATTGTTTCTGGTTTTAAAGATTGCAAACATCGTTGGACGAATATTATGAATGGTATGTGTTTTGATGGTTTAAGATTGGAGGAACCAGGAAGACATATTGTGTATGATAATTGGTGTATGCTAAAATCTATGGTTGTTTAGAAGGTTTTTTTTTTTTATATATATATATATATATATATATATATATATATATATTATATATATATATATATATATATTTATATATATATATATATATATATATTTTTGATGATAAGTATTGGTTGTAACTGAATTTGGTTAATGATTATATAAAATTATGATGTTGGTTATTAATCTATTGTATTATGTAGTTAGTATTAGGTTTAGCCACTATGCCATTTATTGTTTTAATTAATTATTTGTCATATTGCTATTAACAATATGGTTTGTGATGGCCTTTAAGGGATAGTTTGAAATGTAAGAATGCATTTGTAAGCACAAAGTTAGTTGAAGATATATTAGGTAAATATAATTGTTACAGTACAATTTTTTCTACAAAAGATGTAACAGCATATTTGCTGTTTCCCAAGTTTAAGGTTGGAGCATTAGTGCTGTTACAGATAGATATTTACAGCAGCTATGCTTATAAAGTCGCACTTTTATAGTGCTTACATAATTACATAGGCAGTTATGTTGTTTTTCTGCTTCATTGTCAAAAAATATTTAGTCTTTTAAGATGTAGCTGACGATAAGCATAGACAGTGCTATAGCTTTCAAGGTTTCTTTTTTTTTTTTTTTTTTTTTTTGGTTTCTGCTGGTTCTTCTGGAAAAAGTGTCCTTTTAGCTTTGTGACCTACATCGCTTCCCATATCTGTTTTTGACCTTATCTGCATTCCAGTATATGGTGGTGGTGTTGCTGTGATCTCTGTAATAAGTTAATAATGGGTGTTTAATATTTTTTTTCCACCGTTAATATTTAAGAGAAGGCTGTATTTTATAAGGTTTTTTGTTACCTGATGAAGCTGCTTCGGTTGCTTTGTCTTTCTGCGGTGTTTCCATTATTTGTGGAACGTTTGGTGTTGGTGTGTGTTGAATATCAGTACTTGGGTTTGATGGTGTTGTAACATCTGTAGATAACAAATGGTTAACATATTAAGTAAAATGCAATTTTAGTAAAAAAAAAAAAAAAAAAAAAAAAAGGGGAAACAGTTATATTTGATAATTTTTATTTACCTGAAGATTGGTCTTCAATATGGTGTGCTGGTTCTGGGTTGTCCAATAGAGTGTCTGATGTCGGTGTATATTCAATAGCAGCAGATGTTTTTGATGGTGTTGTCACATCTGTAATAAGTAGATGATGTGATAACATATTAAGGATAATGTAATTTTAGCAGTAAAAGGTAAAACAGTTTTATTGAGGTGGTTGTTTTTACCAGAAGATTGTCCTTCAATCTGGTGTATCATTTCTGGGCTGTCCAAGGTGTCACTAAGAATAAATTCTACTGCTCTTTCCTTGCAAGTAGGGCCAAAGTAAAACTGGAATACATGGTGTTTGCCAATGATGTTGTCTAACTATTCTGAGAAAATGCATGGGTCTGGGCTGGGAAGTGATTTGACCAAATTGGGACAGTCAATACGAACGACTGTGTCTGCTTTTGGTGTGAAAAATGTAAATTGCGTTGTTTCACTTGTGTCTATTATGGATGCCTTGAAGCTGTATCTGTATATATGAATTAGTTATATTGTAATTTGTAGAAGGGTAAGTTTGTGATGGTTAATATTGTTACCTGTAAGTTGGCGATTCCAAAATTCCATGGTCTCTGCATTCATACACTTCATTGTTATACTTTCCTTTGATGCTGCACTTATTGCATAAAATATAGTACCAATCGCGTGTTGTGTTGAGGCTAATTATGGTTCCTTCGCAAGTGAAACGTAGGCCCTGTTTTTTTTTTTTTTTTTTTTTTTTTTTTTTTTTTTTTTTTTTCATTTTCAATTGTTAAAATAAATTGGTGTACAAAGTTATTATTAGGAATGCATTATAGTATATAGGTATAAGTATTATGGTTTATAAAAATTTACCTGACAAGGCTCTGGATTTTGAGCAAGGAGCACTGATAGAGGGAATCAATTTCTTCGTTTCTCTTGTTCTTTGTCGTTTAAGCGATATCTTATGACATCCAGTGGTGGTTTGTGCTCATACAGTTCTTCGTACCTGTTAAGCATACATGTTTTTACAGGTTCATAAACATATTTGCAGAGTGTATATAGTATTTAATGTATATGTCAATCTTACTGTGCTCGATAATGCTCAAGTTTTGGAATTTTAGGATTTATGTAATAGTACGTTGCTGCTGTTGAAGATAGCTGTAAATCTGTAAATATAAAGTTTGTATTTTTAAAATGGTTGTTATTTTTATTTGTAAAACATATGTAAGTTTACATTGGTTTATATTAACATACCTCTGTTTCGGTATCTTGAAACTCTACAGGATGTGACGGCTATTATGATTGGTCTCTTAAGCATCTCAATGGCATCCTTTCTGAAACTTTGCGCAAGCTTATCCCATAAGGTGAGTTCAACAAAGTTGCGACTATTCATATTATAAATTTTAAATGTGTGTGTTAGTAATATAATGTGTGCTGTGTAAAAATGGTTATCAGGTTTAGTGAAGATACTTACTTGAGATTTTCGATTCCGACTCTTCGTATGAGAGATTGATTCCTGTTAGGGTTCCTGATTTTTTCTACTTCTCCTGAGCTGATGTAACACCCAATGTAGTCTGCAAAATTGAAGGTATACTTTTATTTATTTATTTATTTTATCATTTTTATTTTTGTTGTCATTAACGAAGCAAAATAAGTTTTTTAATTATGAAATATCACCTGTGAGGACTGGATACGGTTTCTTTGTTCTGTCTTGTGGATCTACGATTTTGGTAGGTAGTTGATTGTAAGAAAGAAAGTTGAAATAATGGTCTGGGAAGCTTTCACATGGAATACTGTCAAACTTTGTGAGTCTAGTGAATGAAAGGGATGTCGGGTTTTCAAGTGTTTGTTGCCAGTTGTCTGTGTTAACACAGTCAAAATTTGAAATGCGATATGCTTGCCCGGGTATAAGTATGCCTTTGAAATGATGAATATCACTTGCTTCCATGTTTGCTTGTATTGCACTCCCCTGTATGTAGTAATTCATGATTAGATAATTGAGGTATAAGAAATTTTTTATAGTTTATTTGGTGCCATTGACCTGTCTGTCTAATTAGATTGCTCTGTATCCTTTTTGTATTATGCTTGGAGGATCTCTGGCTACCCATGAGCGATATACTTTTAGTTCTACAACTTTATTTTTCATCCCTGGTTTTAGTTCTTCAATGGTAGACAGCGCCATCCTGCAATTAGTTAGGAATGATATGGTTAGTGTTCATGTTATAGCATAATAAATGAATTAATGCAAATTAATTCTAAACAATAATAATGGAAAACATAATGGTATAACACGTAAATGTTTTTAAACATTATTTATTATGTAATGATATGAAAAAGACCTCTGGTTCAGTAATTGTTTTAAAAAAATCTTTATATACTATATTTTTTGTTGTCATTGATGGGTGGCCGTTATGCTGTTTAATAAGCATTTTTTGACCATAGGGTGTTGTAGATCTTGAGACTGTAACATAAAGCTGGCCGTGTCCAAATATTGGTTCCGGAAGATAGATTCCAATCTTGTTTAGAGACTGGCCTTGGCTTTTGTTAATAATCATCGCGTGACACAATTTAACTGGGAATTGTTTCCTTTTGAATATGAACGAAAAGTTGGGATCTTTGGCAGTTAAAGGAATTCTATGAATGAATATCTTTTCACCAATCCTGGTCCCTGTGATGATTTCTGCTTCTATTAGTCTTGACAGCAGTTGGGTCACAATCATTCTTGTTCCGTTGCAAAGTCCACCTCCTAGATTAACATTCCTCAGTAACATAATTGGCGTTCCAACTTTAAGTGTAAGGTTGTGCGATGGTAGGCCTGGGAATTTGAATGTATTTAGGTATTCTGGTGGGTATAGTAGCTCATTTTCTGTGCCATTTTTCCCAAGGGGAATGGCTTCGTCTGAACTTAAGTAAGTTGTGCTCTCACCGTGTACCAAGGACAAAACTTCTTTGTTTATTGAGTCTGCTGATTCATTTTTCGGACACACAATTGCCTTTTCCTGTAAAATTTATGCAAATGGTGATTCTAAAGTATCTTTGTCGTAGATAAAGTTGATAAGTTTTGCTAATCCGTTCTCGTTGTCTGGAATAAGGAAGTCTTCAGGAATTGTAACCCAATTAGTATTATCTGGATCTTGTTCGTTAGGGTTACCTATTTTACCATCTCCTATATCCAACAACCATGAAGAAAATTGCTTTGTTCTGGCTCTTTCTTCATCATTAAGGCTTGTTTGCAGTAACCTCATATTTTGTTTAAGTCTGTGGACTTTGAAATGGGGCCAAAGGTATGATGCAGTTATTGATGCAGCTACTACATCTGCTTTTGACCCCTTTTTTTTCACCGGTAAAGTCTGCCTGAAATCACCGCCTAGCATTATTGATTTTCCTCCAAATAAGCTGTCTGTGTTGCTCAGAACATCCTTAAGAGTTCTATCGAGTGCTTCAAAACATCGGCGGTCATTCATCGGTGCTTCATCCCAAACAATCAATTCAGTTTCTGCTAGCAACTTTGACAGAAGCCTATTTTTTTATGTGGCACATCGATTCGTCTGTCAATTCAAGCGGAACTTGAATCTTGAGTGAGCTGTTCGGCCAGATAGAAGTAATAAAGGTGCAATTCCTGAAGATGCGACAGCTAAGACTATCTTTCCTTCAGACCGTAGTGTGTTGATGATCGTCTTCCATAGGAAAGTCTTTCCTGTTCCGCCGTGACCATATATAAATATCAATTCTTGCTTCTTTGCATGTGAGGACTGCACAATAAGGTCATAGATTTTTTTTGTTCTTCATTGAGTTTAACCACAGCAGTTGCTATTTCTTTTTTCAACTGATCACGGTTGTAATTTTTTTCTTCCATTAGCAACCTGTTGTTTAAGTCGTCAAGCAAATGCTGTGGAGGTGGTGTGAAACCAAACTCTGTTATTGATTTGCAGCAGCTGTTTAATATTATTTCTAGTTCATATAAAAGATACCCTTTTATTTTCGGATGGTTTATGTGAAGATCTTTAATATGAACCATAGTGGTAGCTTTTCTTAGGATATCATCAACCATGTGCTGCCAATGTCTTTCAAAAAGCTGAAGCGGATCTGCCACCTCAGAATAAATCAAAATGTGAGCAAACAAAGTTCGTAACTCTGATGATGTAGCTGATAGCTCGGCCTCTTGCAATGCTGTGTCCCATTCTTTATCATCGTCAAGTAAGCCCAACGCCTGACATGCTGCATGGTATGTTGGCAGTATTCGGTTGTTTACTTTGCGTACATCAATGAAAGATTGAAAACCTTTTTGGTGAGAGAGGAGCATTCTAAAGTAGAAAAGCTCACCATATGAAGGGTGTACGTACGCTAATCTTCCAATTGATGACTTACTTTTGTGTCTTCTCACTCTCCATATTTTTAAATCTTCGTACCAAACAAACTCGGATGGAAAATCCAGGTACGTTAAATGACGGCCTTTTTCATATAATGTATTAAATGTAAACCATTCAGTTAGTGTTGTTAACTTTCTTCCGTCATCACTAGCAACATATGGCAAATGCTCTTTGTCCCGAAACTTTATCTCTTGCATGTCTTTTAGATGGACTGCAAGAATCTGCACTGCTAGCTCTTTGTGATGAATCGGGAAATTTAGTATTCTCCAGCATGCTTCATGTGGACATATGAATCGACCATCTATGAAATTTTTGATCTCATCGATATGTATCTTTGGAGTATTTGCTAATGCTATGGATTCACCCAGAGGCTTTATAATGCGCGCTACAATCTGATCCGTGCCTTTGGATATGTATTTAAACAAATACTTTATCAGCATGCTCTATCCACAATATTCGACGTTTATATGCGCATTGAACATAAGATAGAGTAAACGGTTATATGGGACAATGTAACTGTTGTCAAACCGTATGCTCCCGTTTATAGCGTAACCATGTGTCTTTCGTCTTCGGTAGTGTACATGCCCATTTTCGTCAAAGAAGGTGTTGTCATTGTATTTTTTTTAGAAAATTCTTGCTGCAACTTCCCTCTTCCATACATGGTGCTTTTTTGTTAGCAGATCCGCAAGGCCCATGAACCATAATCTCTTTAACAACCTTATAAGCTTCTGGGTCAGTTGACTTATCCGGTAATTCTGCGGAGATGAACTTGTCCACATCTTCAGCTGACTGTATCCTGTTGTCAGAATGTAGCCATAATAACGTGTGACAATGCGGAAGTCCTAGTTTCTAAAACTCGATCGTATACAGGACTGTGGAATAAAAAACATATAAATTGTTACCATATGATTCTGTTAATTATATAATTACTTGTGTAAACTTTAAAATGATAGATAAGTACTGGAAAAAATAAAGGTTGTATAATGTCTTAGTACCTCCAGTGACGCGATCAAAGATTTTGTTGTCTTTGAGTATTTTCACAAAGTCATCGACCTTTTGCTCAAAAACACGATCTACAATATCAGCCCTGTCTGCAGTTGTAAGATCTGGGTATCTCTTCATGTATCTACGTATTTCTGGCCAGTTGACATTGCATGTAAATGTAATGAAAAATTGTGGATTCCCAAGTACTCGGCAGATGGCAAGAGCATCCAAATAGTGGCTGTACATGTATCTTGGCCCTCCGGTGAAACTCGAAGGTAAAATAATCTTTTTGCCTATTTCAGAACCACAACGATCTCCCCTAGAAATGACATCATAAATACCTGCTAAATACTCGCTTCGAATATTGTTTTGCTTAGCTCTTATAAAGTCAAGCCGGTCTTGTTCCAGTGAGCAGTAGACAGAAACAACATATTGTTGGAAAAGTCTTCCGCTTTTAAATAGTAAACCATGCAGATGGGTACACTCATGTAGCTAGTACATGTAGTACATGTTCATACTTAATTTCCCTTTTCTTCCATTTGCAGCACTTCCTTTAAGAGTCATTTTTGTATTGAACCCCGGCTGACCATACACAAACAGTAAAGGGAATTGTAGCGACATGTAGGATGAATGCAACTTTTTAATTCGTTGTGGACCTCCACCCTTCTTTTGTATAATAACATCATAATCTGTGACATTGTTTGGACCATTTTCAAAAACTATAGCGCCAAGTATGTCTGAAGTTGGTAGCTGGTATTCGCGAGAGCCAACTATATTATAAAGATGAAAATCATGTACATGCTTATCATTGCATGCATCTCTTGCAGTCCTGAATAATTTTACCAATTCATTATGTTCATCAAGAATTTCCACCAAACGTTCAACAACCTCTGCTTTCAGCCTGCTTGAATCTTTACCACCAAAAGGTTTCATCCTGTTTTCAACCTCATTTTGTGTATCATATATATATAGTTGTAAGAAGCATGGGTCTTCACCATTAGATGGACATAATGATCCTATCCAATGGTAAATTTGCCCAGAAATTTTGAAAACATATGGTCCTCTACCTTTATTAACTGTTTCGTCTATCTTTGCACCAAACGATGTCATACTGAACATCTGATTATATGCTCGAATGTTTTCCATAAAGTGTTTGTCTTTAAATAATTGTTTAATACTTTCTGGTGGATCTAATTCTTCTTGAAGCTGTACTTTCCCACCTGTGTAGCATCGATTATATCTAACTCTTTCTTGCCTGGAACCACGTTTTAGTCTTTCACCATACCAAAAAGAGGCACCACAATATTCACATCTCCAATCACAGTCTCCCAAATCAATGTATGAAGATGACATATCTGGTATTAAATTGGTGTTAACAAATTAATAATTTCTGTATGTAGGTGCAATGGCTGTAAAATAAATAAAATAAATTAACATTGGGTTAAGAAAATTTACCTGTAGTAGTTGCTGGTGGTCTATCATTGGACATATCATGGCTGTTAAACTGTGTCTGACCTTGGCACTTTGTTATTTTACTTTTATTTCTCTGAGTATTTGATAATGTTGGTTGCCTTGCCATGATTGAAATATGTTTCGCAAATTATAGGCTGCTACTTTCATGATAGATTAGAAAAATGGAAAGCATAAAAGGCATTTGTATTACCATTTGTGATTTCATTATTTTTGTCAATATCACTGAATTGCCGTTTGTTCACATTCTTTTGTTCCAAAGGCCATGTCATCAAATATTGAAATAAATTACAATGAAAGTTTAATTACATTCTTAAATTATGGAAATGTTGTATGCCTACCTTAAATGCTTCTAAAGTAGTTATAAAATTCATACCTTGCATTACGAAATGTGAAACACTTTGTTGTTGTTGACTATAATAGAAGCCACCTGCTTCGATATTTTTATCAGAAGTTGTTGTCGTGTAAAAAGGCTGACCATTGTTTGCTACATTATGGAAATTAGTTATTTATATGTCGTAAAAAAAAACACAACAATTATAGATGTTGTAAAAAGTGTATGTTCTTTTGTATTTTTTTTATACCATATAACATAATGAGCAGTTGTTATGTGTAAAAAAATATTTCTTAAAAAAAATAAAAAAAAAAGAAAAAATATAATAATAATAATAATAATAATAAAAGAAAATAATAATAATAAAAATAAGAAGGATTTATTGTGCGTACCTTGATATTCTCCGTAGTTTGTTAACAAAGTGTCTACTTGTGCATTTTCATTAACCTTTTTTTTTACACGTCTTACTTTACTATTAAAGGTTCCCTTTGTATTATTTGCACGAACGGCTTCAAATTGCCTTTTGTTATTATTTTTTTTTGCGAAGCACCTACAGCCCAAAGTTTATGCAAGTATTAAAATGTGTATACATATATTTTTTAAGATAAGAATGAGTTACAAAAAAAGTTGATACCTTCAATATCGACGATAAAATTTTGTGCATCTAACTCTTTATCATATGTGGTATAATACTCCCCATTTCCCCAGTTGTTTGGCTACCATTGTTGGTGTAACATGTTTGTTGTATCATGTCATTGCATACTTGACCTGCTTCACCTAAATGGTGATTATATTTGGTTAATTGTGAACTATTGCTATTGCTAGCTGTCTGAAGTAGTCCTGTGCAAAAAATTAGAGAATACATATTCTGTTATTCATTAATGCGGCACTTAATATTAATTTTAACAATTATGTTAAAATCTTTGTACTTACCTTTAGTGGAAATAACTGCAGTATGGTTGTTTGCTGAAGATGAACATGATACATTGCTGCCTTGCAATTGTGGTTTATGGGCCTTTTTCCCAAGTCTGGTTTCTAAGATGCCATTTGCATCTCTTTTTTTCGATTTATTTCCGTTTGGTGAAAGTATGTTTTTTTGTTTACCATTTGTGTACTAATAGAAGAATAGGCGTGGCTCTTGTTGCTGGTTTACAACTGGATACCATTGCTTTGCTTTTGACACACATGGTGTTAAGTAGTCTGTTGTAACAAGGTTGATTGTACTGGCCGACGGCTTACATTCTTGTGAATTCCCATCAAGGTTTCCTAATAAGTTTGAATCTCCATTTCTATAACCCAGCTGGTCTGACCAGTCATTTATAATACTCGTAGTTTTTTTTTGTTTAGAAACCATCATGCATTCGACAATAAGTTTGTTTACTACTTACTAATGGCTGTCTGGTGTATTCATTAACTGTATTTTCTGGTTGTTTTTTTGCTAAGAAACCTTCATGAAACTGACAATAATTGTTTTCACAGGTTCTAGATAGTTTGCTACTACTGGCAAAAGGAATCCTGGGTAAAATTGCAGGTTTGTCCATAGTATACTGACTTATATAAAAGTAATTACAGGTCTATGTTAACATTATATGTACATAGGCAATTTAGATTCACATATTGATGTTTTTTTTTTTTTTTTTTTTTTTTTTTTTTTTTTTTTTTTTTTTTTTTTGCAGGAAAAAAAGAAAACACAATTAGATCAAGTCTAGCATGACTAAAACACATTAACAGTAAGATTGATGTGCATAAATGCATTGAATACATGCATACTGTATAGAGACATGATGCGTCAACCGTAGGTGTGCAAGTTTTAAAAATTTATAAACATGATTTATCCAGTTCTCTAATTAATACATACGAGCAAGTATACTCGTCCGTGATAGTAAAGGTGGGTAAGTCGAGATCGTCCTAAAGGAGTTGGTGTTAGAACTTAGTAAACTAGTTTTTACAAAAAGGGTTGTCAATCCAATTTGGTGTAAATTCAAAAGCAAGTAAAATCCAATCAATCAAAAACAAATATACTTGTGTGTAATACCTTGACTAATTGCATGGATTAATCTACAAAGTTTGGTGTAACTTGTAGTGATGCACAACTTAATATGAATGATTCATAATCAATGGTTTTTATCATGAAAAATCGTTTCTAAGAATTCAATCTCCTAGTTTATTCCTTTCGGCCTTTTCAACAATTACGACAATTCTATTAAACTCTTTGTTGTTTGAAAAGCATTTCTTATCTTAGGAATTCTTACGAATCCATTCGGCCCTTTCTCGTGATGAAATCGTTTCCAAATCCATTTTAATGAGTTAATATGGTGCTTGTCACACACCATATCCCATACTAATTCGTGCACTAACTTTTTGGAATAAAAACACAAAGAAAATCCTTTCGGCCCTTTTTAATCTTTAGAACTGTTTTTACCAACTAATTAAGCAAGATTAGATTGTATTTCAACAAACTCACAAAACAAGACATGTTTTTATGCATCACTATGAAATAAGAATACTCCAACAATTTCCACATCATACACACAAGTATACCAAAAATCACTCCATATCAAACATAATCAAACACAAGTAACAAATCATTCTTTCATTCAACTTAAAGTAAAAGTAGTTATTAGTAATTTAAACAAGAGATACCTAGTTTTGGAATTACAAGAACTAGAATTGTTGAACTATAGCAACCACACTTCTCCAATCGCCTATTACTACACGTAAAACAACTCCACACTCGAACCACACTATTGAGACTTTAACTCAAAGTTCCTAGACGTTTTTCACAGCAATTACAAGCTTTCGGGCAATGATAATAAGTTAGTAAGGTCTTGGTGTAAGCCTTTACTAGGTTTTGGGGTGTCACACTTTGTAAACTAGCCTAGGGTTCTATTTATAAGTACAAGAACCCTTTCACTTCAAGCAAAAATGTCCTATTTTAGTAAATAAGCAGGAAATGATAAGCCACCATGATTATGGGGCTTAATTTCGTCATTAAATGGAACTTTGTAACAGCATCTCCATCCAACCGATCGGTATTAGGCTCCAACCGATCGGTTGGAACTCTCGGTAAATTCCAACTCTCCCCATCCGAATCGGATGCGGGCACCATCCGATCGGATGGGGCCTTCTGCCACACGACTTTTGATTTTTCTTTTCTTTTCTTGTCGCGAGCTTTATCCTTTGTTGTGGCATAAATTTCTTCCATAAAACTCGATCTTTTCTTGATATTTGAACGTAGAAATCTCGACATTATCAAATCCTTGAGTTCTCGTGTGGTTTCTCTCTCGTTTTCGTCTCGGGAATCTTCCAATGTGCGTAATCACTTCAATTCTTCATCTTTTTGTCATCTTTTCCTGTACTTGGCTATATTCACTGGCATATACACTTTTTCATGATTTAGTAACAAATACACACAAATATAACCAAATATAGTGCACAAAACTACTGATAACATGACTACAAACATGTTCATTTTGAACGTTATCAAATTCCCCCACACTTGAGTTTTGCTCGCCCTCGAGCAAGTCTAGCATTTAGAAAGACTAATCTCAATGGTATCGCCATCATGATTCTAAAAATCCAACAACCATCCCAAAGGAACAATTGCTATTTTAAATTTTAATGCAAAAAATTTCTTGAAACATAAACAAGTTAGTTTGAGCTTGATAACATAACTAAGCACCTCACAAAGGAATTTTAAATTCACTCAACACTCTAAGGGTAAATTTATTGGTAAATCACTCAATGCTCAATCATGATCCACGTTTCATACCATATGCTTGTACAAGTATCAAAACAACAAAATAAAACATCAAAGAGGTCTTTTATTTGTGTTTAAGGATAAGGGTTAAGGTTTACCAGGCTAATGTGCAAATACTTCATACAAGAATGTAATAGTTCGCTAGCAACGAATTCTTGATTAGCTTAACAACGGATGGTCAATAGATTGTACCTTGGTTTGCTGGCAACGTTACTTGACTAACGGATGGTCACCAAAATACGCCCTAGCTCGCTAGCAACGTTTTTCAACTATTCAAAAACGCGGATGGTCACTACACATCCATGCACTGCATATCTAAACAAAGCCATCACTCAATCCGGATGCTCGAAAGCTAACAACGAATAAAGTAATTGATAAAAGGTAGGGAATAGACATGGGAATTATTTATGATTGATTTCTCCAAAATGAAAAATAAATAAGAATCAAGTTCAAATTCCGTTCCCAACTCTTTATACCTCAAATGATCACTTTTCCAGACTTCTTCGACTGTTATTCCGCATCTCATACTTACTTCTTTCTTCTTTCATAGCTCATTGGCTAACTTATATTCATACACTATAGCTCATTGGCTATTCACTTTTTCACTTTTTTTTTTTTTTTTTTTTTTTTTTTTTTTTTTTTTTTTTTTGAACTCACTTCTTTTTCGTCACCCCCACACTTTGGGTGAGCACACGCTACAAAAAATACAAATAAGAGTAGCGACCTCCTTCTTCATTGAAATAACACATACACATATCAAAGTGTGGCCAACATGCAATCATAAAAAAATAAATAGTTTTGAACTTCCATTGAACTTGATTCGGGTAAGGCTAAGGTGTAAGGTGTAAAATCTTTTTGTATTTTTCTAGATTTAATCAAAAGAACAGATAGGCTCAGAAGGTGTAACTAGGGGTATCTAGCATAAAAGATTAACGCTAACAAATGGGTTCCAAATACTAGGATAAATAACCAATGTGGTCAGCAAAAATATTTTGTAAACGGATGGCCATTTGGTGTAAATCCTAATTTGCCTCTTATCATATGAATATATTTTATCACTCGAAAGTAATTTTAACCGTAATGCATAACAAGTACAAGTTCTAGAATTAACATAATCACCGGCACACTCACAACGAAATATAAAGCATAAGAAATGCTCTATACAAAAAGGCTTAAATCCTCACAATTTAAGGTGGGTTATAACATGTACTAGTAAATGTTATCGATTCTAAAATTGAAATAGCTCTCGTAACTTGATTAAATTCCCACAAAAAAAAAATAAAAATAAAAATCAAATAGCCTCATTTTTACCATTGAATCAAACTATATATAATATGAGAAAACAACTAGAAAATCAAGGGCGAACACATTCTAGTTACTCGAATCCAAAATTCCAAAATTCTACAAAAAAAAATAAAAATTAAAACAATTTTTCCTATTTTCTTCCCTCCCCCACACTTAAGTTTTGCATTGTCCTCAATGTAATAAAAATAAACTTAAAAGTAAAGGAAATGAAAAAAAATAGTTAAAAAGGTGCTACCAGGGAAAATACGCCTACGCATATTTGATCATAATTAAGCAAATGAGTTCTTCCAGCTCCAAACATTGATCAACAATAAGGTTCAGGTACTTTTCCCCTGCAAAAACTGCAACAATACACAAAACAAACAAACAAACAAAATACTAAAACAAAATAGAAGTAATTAAACATAAAAATATAAAATCAATCCTAAGAAAATTAAGTTAAGAACATAGAAATAGAAATTGTTCGACCGAAAATTGTTTTGAAACATAAAAATCGATTAACCATCCCAGATGGTTATTGGTTTCACATCTAAAACTTCTGGAAGTCCTCTGAGTTTCCCATTCTTGCTTTCTCGAAGGTGTGTGAACCCTTTGATGTCAACGCTCAATGGAACAACTGGTTCACTAAAAAGACTCATTTCCTTCTCAGTAAATAGCCCAAGATTCCTGGCTATTCGTAAAATAAAGTGACCTGCACATATATAATTTCTTGTCCCAACCGCCGCAAGTTGGTGCAAATGTTTCACTATCACCCAAGCTACGTTCAAATGCCTCAAGGGATGCTTCTCGTCTAACGCTTGAAGAACCCATAAGTCATCTTCATAAATTGAATCGACACTAGACGTCCTATGTAACAACGACTGTACTACAACCCTGTGTAGCACTTGCAACAACGGTTTCTTAATTGTAGAAACCTTACTCTCCCCAAATACTAGCTTGTCTTCTGTGCTAATCCTTTTCCAATATTAATGTGCGTCAAAATTATTTTTACTCCTTTCTCCACTCATTATGAAAAACTTGAAACCCTCATTACTTAAATCCTCAGCAGAGTATAAACCTAACAAATTTCCAAACTCAAATAGTGTGACTTCATGTTTCTTACCTCCTAGTCTGAAATCGAGAAATTTGTCGGTTGTAACTCCAATATCAGTAACCTCCGTTTTCATTCGCATAGAACATAAAAACTCCAGGCACCATTCCTTGTATATTGGTTCTCTTATGTTGAATGCTCTCATCCACATGTTTGAGGTTAATATCTGTTTATTCCACAGAACCCTAAAAAGAATCATATCTTCCAAAAACTCATCACAACCAAGCTCTTTCATTGCATTCCAATTCATAACCCTTGGTGAATGAATCACCCATCCGCCAATCTTAAGGAGAATAACATTAAAAGATTTCCAAACTATTAGATCTTCCCCTCGCCATAGGAGGTTAGGATGACATTCCGAAATCGGCGTTTGTTCTCTCTTCCTGATTGCTTCTCTAGTTCTTTTCGCAATCCCTGATCCTCCTGCAACATCCTTAAACAAAGAAACATTCGAAACACATATCTCATTACTTGTTAAAACATATAGAAATCACAAATATATCCTAGTATAGGAGCATAAAAACCAAGGCAACATGATTTAGAAGTCAAAAAACTCATTTTCGAAAATTTTCATTTTTCATTTACCGAACCCTCCATCCGATCGGTATTGCCTCCATCCGATCAGATGGAGTAAATTACCTTACCCAACCGATCGGTTCTGGCCCGCAACCGAATCGGTTGGAGCTTTCTGTGATAACATTTTTTCTCTTTTGACTCCAAATCAATTCAATCAATTCCTACTCTTTCCTATCCTGCATTTGGTCACTTACAGTGGTTTCTACATATCCCATTCATCCCTATAACAATCCATATCATATCCATATGATTTCTCAATCAATCCTAGAACACAAGAACACTACCAAATCAAAACTCCTCAATTTGTGTTCTAACTCACAATGTACCATCCTAACATCACTAATTAACAACTAAATAACATCTGGGAATCATCAATTGCAACCTAAATCGATTCAAAGTTTTGACCCAATTCAATCCGACAATTCAATCAATTAATTCTTCCTCAAAACTTAATCAATAAATCTAATTCTTTTTGCAATGAATTCCTCTATCATTTACCCATCTCTTCTAGAAAAATTACATTTTAATTCAAACTATATCAAAAATACCCAAATTTTGACCTAATTCAATCAATCCGAATTAAAACCTAATTAACACAAATTGATGATGTTACTTACTTGTTTTGGTGCCATGGATGATCCTTGAACTCTCTTGCAACATTTAATTATCTCCTAATGGTCGAATTTTTTGAAACCCAAGCTTGGTGGATTTTGTGTGTGTGAGATTTTTTTTTTTTTTTTTTTTTTTTTTTTTTTTTTTTTTTTTTTTTTTGTGATTTTTGAAATTCTGAGTTTATATATATAACTCCATCCGATCAGTATTTGATCCAACCGATTCGGATTAAGTTTTTGCAAAAACTTCACTTTTCCACTTGCCAACACCTTAGAGTTCTTGTGAGATCAAATGGAAATGTTTTTACTCTTCAAAAATGCTTTTTCTTGTGTATTAAAAATACTTCACCACACTAGTCTACCAACTTGTTGTCCAAAATCTATCTCTACTAGTTCTAAACAAAACTAACTCTAAAAAAAAATCTTAACTAAAAACATCACTTCATAACTTCATAAAAAGAAACAAAAGTCTTAACTTAAACTTAAACTTAAATGCAAACATTAAACAACTAGAAATGCATAAAATTAAAAAGAAAACAAACAAATAACTTGCACAAGCCTTGTGCTTATTCTTCAAACTTGTTCACTTGCAGCTTTCATCCTTGGAAATACTCGTGCCTCAATATATCTTCATTTTGAAACTTCTCGGACAATTTTCGGTTAGTCTTTTGCGTTTTAAATCTCCTTGCAAAGTTTCTTCCCTCCGGACAAACTATATCAAACTTCACATGCCAATCTCCGTCCCCTTCTTCCTTCTTGTAAACACTAGGACCTTCGGGTCCCCATTCTAAATTCTTTAGTTGGACTGGTAAGGATCCAAGAAAATCTGTCAATTTGTTAAAAACAAAAACATTTTTAAAAGGGTTATAGAAAGCCTCCATAGCTAGAGCTCTTTCCATCTCATCTGCAATATCAAAGTAACTCGGAGCAACCGGCCCATATTTAGGCCTCCCTTCTTCATCTCTACCTACTTCAAAACAACCCAAGTGGTCTTCTTCTTCTTCATCATGAACTTCCTTAACAATCTTTCCTCTAGGTTTAGGATAATATGTATGCTTCAAGATTCCATCATTAATAGTTATAGTACCTCTACCCATATCTAAAATAGCTCCACACGTTCTCAAAAACGGTCTACCTAACAACAATGGTAACTCCTTATCCACCAGAATGTTAAGTACTAGAAAATCGGCCAAAAAGGCTTGATACCCTACTTGGACTCTAACATTCTTTATTTCTCCCATTGCTTTTGCTCGTGAATTATCAGCCATAGTAATATTATATTGATTAGTTTGAGGATTTGCATGTCCTAATCTCCTATACAATGGATACGGCATCACATTCACACTTGACCCCGTGTCTGCCAATGCATACACCACATCTGTCCCATTCACTTTAATCGGCAACACAAAATTTCCCGGATTGCTCATCTTTTTAGGCAACCCATTTTCAACTATTTTCTCTCTTGCAATCTCATCAAAATTCTTATCTTCTAACCTAGCCCTTGCCATCATAACTGCATCCAACTTCTTATGATAGGTCATGTAATTATTCAACACATCAATAACCGGCTTCTCCTCCATAAGCTCATTAAACTTCATCTCCAAGTTTTCCAAAATGGTTTCCTTTTGCTCTTTGAGTTAACGGTTTAACAATTTGTGGTGATTTGGGTGATGATGATGAAGAACTTTCATTCTTAGGGGTGGAGGGTTGGGTAAGTTTGTTAAGTGGTGTTTTCTTTCTATTTGTTTTTCCCATTTTAACAATCTCTCCCTTTCCTACCTTTTCTTCTACCATATCATCCACATCCATCCTCATCTCTCCTAGTGCAAAATCTATCCTACACTTAGTTTTAACCATAAAATCTCTACCAAACACAACTTCTGGTTCATCAGCATTCCCATATTCCAACACAACAAAATCAACTTTGAAAACGTGACCATGAATATCAATACGAACATCTCTCACCATCTTTCTTCCATAATCCTCATAGTCAAGTCGAACGAAACCAAGCTTACCAAGCATATCTTCCGTAATATAGTTGTCACCATATTCCATATTAAGCTGAGCATCCCAAGCTTTTATACCTTACACACCACAAGGTGTAGAGTACCTCATGAACGGTGCATCAAACTCTTTAGGTGCTGCTCGTGTAAACACAACAACTCTCTTCTCCTTAGGTAAACAAATCTAGTTTTCTCCAACTTCTTCTTTCTTTTCTACATCAACCTTAACTTCTTCCAAAATATTTTCCAAATGCTCCCATGAATCACTCGAGTCTTTGAACATCTCTTTCAAATTTCTCAAGTATTCCGAAACTTCTCTTAAACTCTCCATTTCACTAAAGCAACTAACAACTATAACATAACCACAACCAAAAGAAATCCAAACTATTAGCATTGGGGTTAGTCATAATCGAAACATATCAAAAATGAAATCAAATCAAGTAAACAAACAAGTTCAAACTTTCTAAACATCAAAACAACTAAAAATTAAAAATTTTAAAAATCTTTTCCGAGGCATCCATCCGATCGGTTTAACACTCCATCCGATCGGATGGTTGAATCGTAAAAATCCATTTTTGCCCAACTGAATCGAATGCGGGCAACATCCGATCGGTTGGATCATCTTTTCTAAAAAAAAACTTTTTATTTTTACTTTTATTTTATTTTAATTCAAAACTAAATTAAAACCTTAATATAAAAATTAATTCATAAAATAAAAAACTATTTTCTAAAAATGAAAAATAAAACATAATTAATAACTTTTAATAACCATTAAATAATTAACTACCATTAACTATCTTAATTAATGAAAACTCTTAAACTACTTAATCATTAAACATATAATTAAACTACATTAACTACTAAATTAAAAACATTAAAAACATTAAAATGACTAAATGATAATCATTAAACATATAATTAAACAACTAATCAATTATAACTATTACTAGTATTAATCTAACATTAAACTACCATTAAAAGGACTAAATAATACTTAAACATAAAAACCTAAAATTTTTACCGAGGGCTCCAACCGATCGGATGGACATCCATCCGATTCGGTTGGTCCCGAACCAACTTTTTTTTTCTAAACTTTTTCTTCAAAACACGAATTTCTAATATTAAAAACTAATTAAACTACCAAATTCAAACAATTTCAATCAACTCCCCGGCAGCGGCACCAAAAACTTGATGCGTCAACCGTGGGTGTGCAAGTTTTAAAAATTTATAAACACGATTTATCCAATTCTCGAATTAACACATACGAGCAAGTATACTCGTCCGTGATAGTAAAGGTGGGTAAGTCAAGATCGTCCTAAGGGAGTTGGTGTTAGAACTTTGTAAACTAGTTTTTACAAAAAGGGTTGTCAATCCAATTTGGTGTAAATTCAAAAGCAAGTAAAATCCAATCAATCAAAAACAAATATACTTGTGTATAATACCTTGACTAATTGCATGGAGTAATCAACAAAGTTTGGTGTAACTTTTAGTGATGCACAACTTAATATAAATGATTCACAATCAATGGTTTTTATCATGAAAAATCATTTCTAAGAATTCAATCTCTTAGTTTATTCCTTTCGGCCTTTTCAACTATTACGACAATTCTATTAAACTCTTTGTTGTTTGAAAAGCATTTCTTATCTTAGGAATTCTTACGAATCCTTTCGGCCCTTTCTCGTGATGAAATCGTTTCCAAATCCATTTTAACGAGTTAATATGGTGCTTGTCACACACCATATCCCATACTAATTCGTGCACTAACTTTTTGGAATAAAAACACAAAGAAAATCCTTTCGGCCCTTTTTATTTTTCAGAACTGTTTTTACCAACTAATTAAGCAAGATTAGATTGTATTTCAACAAACTCACAAAACAAGACATGTTTTTATGCATCACTATGAAATAAGAATACTCTAACAATTTCCACATCATACACACAAGTATACCAAAAATCACTCCATATCAAACATAATCAAACACAAGTAACAAATCATTCTTTCATTCAACTTAAAGTAAAAGTAGTTATTAGTAATTTAAACAAGAGATACCTAGTTTTGGAATTACAAGAACTAGAATTGTTGAACTATAGCAACCACACTCCTCCAATCGCCTATTACTACAAGTAAAACAACTCCACACTCGAACCACACTATTGAGACTTTAACTCAAAGTTCCCGGACATTTTTCACAGCAATTACAAGCTTTCGGGCAATGATAATAAGTTAGTAAGGACTTGGTGTAAGCCTTTACTAGGTTTTGGGGTGTCACATTTTGTAAACTAGCCTAGGGTTCTATTTATAAGTACAAGAACCCTTTCTCTTCAAGCAAAAACGTCCTATCTTAGTAAATAAGCAGGAAATGATAAGCCACCATGATTATGGGGCTTAAATTCGTCATTAAATGGAACTTTGTAACAGCATCTCCATCCAACCGATCGGTATTAGGCTCCAACCGATCGGTTGGAACTCTCGGTAAATTCCAACTCTCCCTATCCGAATCGGATGCGGGCACCATCCGATCGGATGGGGCCTTCTGCCACACAACTTTTGATTTTGATTTTTCTTTTCTTTTCTTGTCGCGAGCTTTATCCTTTGTTGTGCCACAAATTTCTTCCATAGAACTCGATTTTTTCTTGATATTTGAACGTAGAAATCTCGACATTATCAAATCCTTGAGTTCTCGTGTGGTTTCTCTCTCGTTTTCTTCTCGGGAATCTTTCAATGTGCATAATCATTTCAATTCTTCATCTTTTTGTCATCTTTTCCTGTACTTGGCTATATTCACTTGCATATACACTTTTTCACGATTTAGTAAGAAATACACACAAATATAACAAAATATAGTGCACAAAACTACTGATAACGTGACTACAAACATGTTCATTTTGAACGTTATCAAGACACCACATATACAACAAATGTTGAAAAAACATGCATGTATATGAACGAGTGGACAATTTATCTGCTTCTAATTCTGATAAGACAAAGACCTTGTTCGAAACAAACTTCTTGTATACTTGTAGCCTCAGATTAGGCAGAGCTTCTTCTTTGAATATGTATATGTTTTTTTTTTTTTGTTCCTATCTTAATCTGGTTTGTAACCTTATTTTAATGGTTTAATCATACTCAAGAAACTTCTATATTAAGATAGTGCATGTATAAGTGGTATACGTGATATACATATGGTATAAAATTATTGGTGTCGTACACTGTTATTAGAGTAGTATTATACTTAATCACAATGAACAGTCGAACTCGAACCACACATGAGCTAATAGGAAGCCAACTTTCGGGCTTAACCTCAAAATTAGCCAATAGCAAAAGAACACGTCCCACTTAATTACATGTTTTGCAAGCCGCTACCTTTCAATGGTTAGTATATAGTATAATTTCAGTTAACCAATAGTCCAATACCCCTATACATGCAATGGTTGATTATTCATCTTACACCAATTAATCTTCATATTTTCTTTGTTATTGATGTTTTATGTGTCCAACTTTCCATTTTATTATGTTCTAAAATAATTGTCTACGTATTATTTCAACGAATCAAAAAGGAATTTAATAAGTGAGGATAGTATTTTATTGATTGAGGAGTGTAGATATATCTCTTTTTTTAAATTGTGTGTTTTTTTTGTTTAACTATTTTAAGGCGAAAGGAGTATTCATTATATATGTCACACCGTTTTACATAAGTTGTTATCAACCAATAAGATATCACTTTTGGTGTAAATTGACAATAAAAAATGAGTAATTTATTAAACTTAAATGATTAAATTTAGAAAAAATTACACGGATGGTCCTTGTGGTTTACACAGATTTCAAGTTTGGGAGCTATTTCATTTTAATTACGCCACACATACCTATTTTGTGAAACGTTTCACGCGTTTGGTCCCTATTTTGGATGGACGTTATCTTTGACCGTTAAGTGTATAAATATTATTTGTCCGTTAGTCCCTCCGTTAGTATTTTTTGCATCGTTAGTCCTCCGTTAGTATTTTTTTTTTCATAGATAGTCCTCAAAATCACCAACTGAGCTTCCACAACCCAATTTTTCCCTAAATCAATTCTAGGGTATTCCACTACCACTTTCATTTTTTTATAAATCCATATTCTTATATCTTTTTTAACATCATTTACAAAACCAATTTTTTCCCAAATCAATTAAAGGGTTTCACAAACCCTTTCTGCTACCAACCATCACCACCTTCACTGCCACCAACCATCATCACCACCTCTAATTCGTCGGAACCCACCACCAACCCTCACATCACTGCCGACCCGCAACCAACCATCACCACCACCTCAAGTTCGATCTCCACCTTCTATCTTCAACCTCTTCACTCTCGATCTGAACAAAAAAAAAAGCGATCTTCGATAATCAGTAAGTGTGCCCGAAATTGCAAAACTTTCTGTCACCAAAGGAATGAGTGACATAGGTTTGAGGATTACTGGAAACGCGTTTGAGTTTATTGATGCTTTGGTTGAATCTCAATGGGTGACCAATAAACTCAACTGGTTCTGTCACCAAATAAATTAGTTCGTTATTGGTCACCCAAATTACTCTACTGGAAACGCGTGTTATGATGTACTGGTGGATGTGCCGGTTCTTCTTCAAGATCTTCTTAAAAAATAGCACATCATGTCTTCTTCAAGATCTTCTTAATGAAGGTCTCGGGTAGGCTTGTTTGATTTGTGTTTCTTTTAATGAACGAGAGAAAGAGTATAACATAATTGTTATAAATCTTTCTCTAAGGATTTCGTATAGTTAAAAGAAGTTGAGCTTCTTATAGATCAATGATGAGTTTTTGGTGTGGATCTACAAAGATCTTGAAATCTCAAATGAGATATATTATACCAAATAACCTGAGATCCTTGTTTCTCTCTCTCTTTTTTTTTTTTTTTTTTTTTTTTTTTTTTTTTTTTTTTTTTTTTTTTTTTCATTTATGTTGAATCGTGAGAAGGGATTTGACTGAGGTAGTATATTTTTATGGTGATTTGTTGTTGGGAGATGGGAAAGGACTGGGTTAGCGAAGGTTTGTTGGCTGTTACATGTATAGTATGAATCTTGTTTGACATTTTATTTTGGCAATTAATTTGAGAGTGTTAGATCGAGAGTGGTGCGTGTGTTAAGGTTTTTGTGTGTGTTTGATTAGGATTTAGAGTAGTAGTTGCGATTTGGATATGAAGAATCCGGTGAGACGGATTTCTTTGTAGATCAAGAGCAGATTTTATGCTCTTGGGTGTGGGTAATGGTTGATTTCATTGATCGGTTTTGTTGAGGATGAAACTGATTTGAGTGTGATAGTCCAAGGCGAAAAGAAACTGATTTGAGCCGGAGTTTAATTGTTATCAGTTTGATGTGGTGGTCGAAGATGGGTCGAAAAGAAACTGACTTTTAACGTGTAGGCTGTTGAATCAAGATTTGGTGTATGTTTAGAGCATTAGGATATTGCTTTAACCTAGGGATGGCAACGGGGCGGGGCGGCCATCCCCATCCCTAAACCCGATTACCAGCGTTCTCCCCAAACTCGCCCCGATCCCCATCGGGGATCTAATCGGGGCGCCCCGTTAGGGCGTAATGGTCCCCCAAACCCGCCCCGTATTAATCGGGGATCTTATTGGGATGTCCTATTTGGGTGCAATTCTCGAAAAAAGTCGCACCATTTCACATTTATTGTTATTTTTAGACCGTTAGCAATAACGAACCTATTAATAATCAATTACAAACAATCCTTATTAAGTTTTCAATGATAATATTATACATAAATAATAATAAATTATACCGTCAAAAATTAAAACTTAAAAATATGATACTAAGCCAGTTTGTATAATCACAATTTTGCATTCTTACATATATAAAAAAACTAACAATATTAGAGTAATATTTTTTAATTACGTAAATACTAACAAAATACTATATAAGTATAGATATATTTGTATATGTGTATATATTAATCGGGCGGGGCGGGGCGAGGATTCCCCGCCCCCGCCCCAAACCCGATTAAAATCCCCGTTTAATCCTCAAACCCGCCCCGTAACCCGATTAGCATACCCCACCCCGCCCCAATTAGTTCGGGTTTCGGGTTTCCCCGTCTGGTTCGGGTTTTTTTGCCATCCCTACTTTAACCTGGAAATAGAAAATGAAGTTTTAGAGTTGGTGAATTTTGAAAGAGAATAAATTAAAAATCTGGTAAATCTTTGGTATGTTCTTGTTGTTCTTTGTTTTGTATTCAAGAAAAAGAAAACCTCAACTTAAAAATATAAAGGACTAACGATGCAAAAAATAGGACTAACGATGCAAAAAATACTAACGGAGGGACTAACGGGCAAATAATATTTATACACTTAACGGTCAAAGATAACGTCCATCCAAAATAGGGACCAAACGCGTGAAACGTTTCACAAAATAAGTATGTGTGGCGTAATTAAAATGAAATAGCTCCCAAACTTGAAATCTGTGTAAACCACAAGGACCATCCGTGTAATTTTTTCTTAAATTTAAAATGACGTTATATTCGATTAATAATTTACATTTTAAGACCAAAACTTTATAAAAATATAAAGTCTAAATTTAAAATTACAAATACCCCTTACACTTTATATTCAAACGAAGCAAATGGATTGACTTGTAACAAACACAATTAGTCCGACTTATGTTAAAAGTCATTTAGTGCGACTTATATCAAAGCCACCCGCGTGCAAGGTCTAACGCCAGTATAATATAAAAGTATATTACGAATTATACTACTAATTTTGCGATTTTTATGTTTTTTTACGAAAAAAAATTAAATTTTTTAGACGTTGGTCGAAGGGAATCATTTAATTGAGACGTTGGTCGTAGGGAATCACACAGGACATACTAACAACGTCTATTACTTTCTCCCAAAATACGATACATACCAGTACTACGTCCAAAACATACTATCAGAGCGCAAATCTAGTGCGCTTACTGCTGCATATTAAGGCATTTGCATATATATATATTACCGAGGATGTCACTTATTTTTAAAGTACCATTTAAAAGTGGCTTATCAATGTATATATTTCTCCTATCTCTAAATGCTAAAACTATCCATATATCACATACATATATCACATAAATTCTTACTGTATTCGTGAGACAACACAAGCAAAAAAAAAAAATAAATAATAAAAAATAAAAAATAAAAAATAAAAAATAAAAATAAAAATTCACTAAGCTGACTTGTATATTTCCTGATACAACACTTTATTGAATTTAGAAATCATGACTTGTAAATATTTATTTTTCAACCAAAAAACACAATAAGAAATGATCATGTTTTCTTGAATTCGTAAGATATTTTGAATTACTTGCTAGATTTATTTGTTCATAAATTATGGTACCCGCGCGTTGCGGCAGCGGGTACTCTGTGATTGAAAATTTTTGCGAACAATATTTTACTATTATATGTTTATCGTGACAATAACTTTATAAAATAAGAGATTTTTTTGCTGTAATATCGTTAAGCAATAACATACTATTTCATATAAAATATTAGTGCACTCACATGATATGAGTCACGAACCAGGTGAGTTTTGAGTTAGTCTTCGTTTTTGTTTGATACAAAAAAAAATTGATAGTCTAAAAAATGATTAGGCTAATACCCGATGTAACTTGTAATACTCGGTCCAAACTTAAAACTTATAATACTCGACACAATGTAAATTTTGTTTTAACAAACATTGGTACCCAGCCCACGATTACAATTTAGTTAACAATACTCGGCCCAAGAATTATCTAGTGATACTCGGCCCAACAACACTTGTAAGACCACACGGTCCAATTATTTTGTCAGACAAAAACAATACTCGGCCCAATCCATAAGATAACCGGTCCACTTCACAAGTTGATAAGATAATGCCTAATCAAGTATCTCTGAAAGTCATGCATCCAACCAAGTGACTAACCGCTAGACTTTGAGATAAATAAGTACACATGCCCGTGAAATGTCACTTCAAAATCAAATCAATAATACCGTACCCCGTAGTCATTTTTCTTAACCATATTAATTTGAGCCGTGAACTTTGTATCCCCGTGAAATTTTTGTACCAAAATACCAATCAATTTGCCAAGTAATTATCAAAACATATCCAAAAATATTTGTACAATATTTGTAACCACTCGTAAAATTTCCTATTTACTTTACTGAATTATTATCCTTTTTTCACGGGTAATTTTTTTTTTTTAATTATTTAAATGTATCTCCTATCTTATGTGACGTGGATCACATCATTGATAAACGTGCTCCCACAAGACCTGCTTAACCAAAACTAATGTTTATTTTATAAACATAATGATAGAAAAATATTACAGAATACCACTTACCACTTTACGATAAAATTCTTAACAAAACATTCACTATCTGTATAGAGTTTCTAGGAAACCCTAAAATTTACCACAACACCAAATATGAACAACTAAACATCATAACATAAAAATACAACATATCTAAGTTAATGTACAAGTTCTTAAAGCCTCAAAAACCCTAATTCTATTTTGTTCCCGATAAAACCCTAATTTCACATAAGTGTTATTTTATGCATTCATTTCATAAACCCTAATTTATTTCTAGAATATTTTTGTAAAATATAAAGTTTACAAGTTATTTAAGCTATAGTACAAGTCATTTATGCATAGAAACATTTATTTACAAAATCTTTATTTAAATTCCAAATTATATTATTTTCAAAGCATAACTAACAAACCATTTATGCATAACTTTTATAAATGATATTTTCTAAACTCCTTAAATATTTTTACAAGTCTTTTAGCCTAGAGTACAAGTGCCTAATGCACAAAAACCATAAATTCCATTTAATTACCTTTTTAACATAATAAAAATTAACAAATAATTTTTATAAACTAAATACATATTAAAACTATATTTTTCTAATTTTCTAAACTTATGTACAAGTCTAATAAGCATGTTTTACAATGATCCTAAGCTCAACATATTTTCCTTTCACTTCTTTAATAAATTCGATTTAAACAAAAACATAAAAGACCATAAATATTTTGTAAGTAATAAAACTCTTGAACTAAGTTAGTTATCATTTCTAAACCCTAATTTACAAGCTACTAAACCTATGGTACTACTCTCCTAAGCTCACATGCCCTCTCCTTCATTTCCTGGTTCGAATGAAACCACAACCTAACTAAGCTTACCTATTAAGTATACAATGTACCTAGTCTTCTTCATGCCCTCTCCTAAGAACCTATCCACATGGCACCTTTCTTCTTCAAGGATAGTTCCTATTGGTAGATAAAACCCAAGGCAATAACACCGGCCACATCACCACTTCCTTCTCCCTCCTCCTCCTCCTATCCAAGTGGCATCTCCCATATTTTCTGTCAGCCCATGTCTCAATAGATTGTCTCCTTATCACCATTTTACAAAACCCTAATCACCACTACTATAAATAGCAACATAAACTTTCTTCCCATTTCACACCCAATTCGAACCAAACCCTAAACTAACTTTAGCCCACTTCTGTCTTAGTCTCAACTCCAAAACAACCTCACAATAACCTTAGAAGAACCAGAAGAGAGGGGGAGCACAGGGAAACAAAGAGTCGAACCATTCCAAGCCCTAAACCCTAGCGAGCTTAAACCCTAAGTAAGTATTCTAAATTCATTTTTAATTCAGTCGTTATTTATTTTACATATCTAAAAATGAATACACTTAATCACTAATAGCAAAGATAAATAAAAACCAAACAAAATTTTGTCCTTTGATTTCTTTCTGTTCGAACTAAAATCCTAGCGCACCCTTTATGTTCGAATAATAGCCTAAACTAATCAAGAACATGTGAAATATGTTAAAACATGTCTAACTATATCATATCTTATGTATAGAGTTGGGTTATAAAGTTTTAAAAATCAAAAACCCTAACCGGGTCTTATTTCCTGTTTTATATCGAGTAAAACCCAAGCCCCACAAGCCCTACTTCTGACCTCGAAACCAACATCCAAACGACCCTTAAAAATTCTAGTTTTTGGTATTTAAGAAGTTCACCCAGCTACCTCAAGATAGGAAAAAGAATTTTGAAAAACTATTCATTTTCTATGAAGATAGCGAGTCTTGATTCTTATCTCAAATCGCTAAATGTTAAAAGTAAATTTCCAGTTATATGAATTTCTATTTCAGTCGACTAACTACCCTACTTATGACATAATTTTCGACCCTCAAACTACTTTGATAAAATCTGATTTTCAGTATGTTAAAAGTTCATCTAGCAAACTTATTTTAGAACAAAGAATTAGGTAAAACCATCAATTGAGTCGAAAGTTATTTAGGTCTAAAGTTCACCCCATATCGCTAGAACTAGGATTTTATTTAACAGTTATTGTTTTTCTGTTTTACTCGACTCAACCACTCAACTTCCAACCAAACTTTCGACCACTAATATATCTCGATAAATTCTGAATTTCTGGAAAACTAAAGTTCATATAGTGAACTATTTTTAGAAAGAAACTATTTGAAAAACCGTCAAGTGGTTCAAAAGTTATATGAGTCCAAAGTTGGCCACTCGCTAGCTTTAAAACAAATTTTCAGAATTTATATTTAAACTTGTTTCATCACTCGACTTTTGGACTGATTTTCGAATATCAAACCAACTTTATAAATTATGATTTTCGACATGTCTAGAGTCGACCTAGCTATCTTTTTATAGAAACTGAGAACACGAAAAATCGTTTAGTATTCGTTAAGTTATTCGCATCCAAAGATCTAGCTAAGTCCAATATTTCATAAGTATAATTTTTGTTAAATTAAAGTTTTTAGGGTTAATTTTATAAATAAACACTATCAAGGGTATTTCCTGTCAATAACAAATAAAAAGAGGTGAGATTGTCATTTTTGAAACTTGAGGGTATAAACTGTCATTTTCCAAAAGTCCAGGGTAAAAACTGTCATTTGACCAAACCTTAGGGATTAAAGCGTAACTATTCCTAATCGATATTTTCATCCTTTTTATTTTGTTTTCCCGACTCTATATTAACATAATATGCTTAATAAACCGAACCCAAAACTTACAGATAAAAGATAAGATAAAATCTTACTTTTGAAACTACATATTGGTTCAAATAAAATATGTAACCATCAACCAAACAACAAAACAGAACGAAACAAAATGAACATATAATCATTAGAAATGATTACTAAATATTGGCATAACAACCCAGGTTACATTGTCCGGAGACGTTTATCAACTTTCTTTCATTTGTTTTCCATCCAGATTGTCAGGTGAGTTCATAACCCCTATTTTTACATGTTTTGAACTATTTTTGGGGGAGATACATGCTCAATTATTTTTTTCACTTTCGCAAGCAATTCTAAGTTTTCATATATCGATATAAGTTTCATAGCCCTTATTTTCATATGATATGAATTAAATTGGCAATATTGACAAACGCTGTTTGCATTTACATGAATTATGAATCACTAAAGAACTTTTTCCCATATTAAACACAAGTATGTTATTCTTATTTTATTGCCTTAAACTAAGTTACCTTTAAGTCAAAAAGACCCTCAATCATGGACCTCTAATCACCTGTACTTAGGGTGAGCGCGAATATCGTGGATAGTACTATTGGGCTGACAACCCCTTTGTATTGCCGTAACGTAATACAAAGCATTATATTTGAGAAGAATAAAGAGATGTGACTATCTCCTACTCGGGGCAAAGTTACCTACATTTAATTATGGGGTAATTATTACATCATTAGTTCATGACTGTTGATGTTCTGTTAAGGTTTTGCGTGTCATGAGACTTAGTGCAATAAAATATATCTTTCCCTAATGGTAATTGTATGCGTTGCAATTACTTTCATCTAATCTTGTGTTTAAATGGTTTGAACTAAACTGAACGACATATTTTCCGAATAACTGAAGAAGGGCTTATTTTTCTGAAATATGAAAAGAGCTGATTTTCTGAAATATTGAAAGGGGCTTATTTATTTATAACTGAACAAAGCATTTTATCAGAAACTGGCTTATTTCTGAATAACTGAAACGGACTATTTTCATCTAAGAAACTTTATGAATTCACTCAACCTTTGTGTTGACATTTTAGCATGTATTCTCAGGTTATCGGAAGCATGGATTGGCACGGGATTGGCTATGGACTATGTTATCATTCAAATCAATAATATTTTTATAAATATATTTTGAGAACTTCCTGCTGGGACCTACATATTGTAACTCTGATATAAATGAATGATAATAATTTTATCTAAAACGTCTCATTTTTGAGTCATTTTCTATTATCATGACTGTGAACTGTTTAGTAACTCCCCAACTTATATTTCCGCTGCGAATATCGAAAACGGGGGTGTTACAGAGTGGTATCAGAGCTCATGGTTATAGAGAACCAAGTGTTTTTAAACATTGGACTATAACCGCATTTTCAAAAATAAATAAACTTACATCATAAAGTCCTATGCCTTCCGTGCCAGGTATGTTTCAGTATTTAGAGCATCCTTTATTTTAACTATTTCCTCTATCTGATAACTATTTGATTTGCTTTATTTGCAAATATTAGAATTGCTTATTTTTATTTTTACGGGTTACTACAGTATCATGTTCCCCGAAACTCCCGAACTTAACGAGACAAATCTCCGTACTATAAGTACGTTACCTACCGATTCCCTTAGGAAATCCCCATCTGATGAAAAGTTTATTGGTTGCCCAACAACATTTGATGTTGGACAAAACTCCCACCAAGAAACAATTCAGAAAGATGATGAATCAAATCCTCTAGAACCTAATACTCCCGAAACCCCGATACTAAACTTCCCAGATGCTATATCTACGCCTAATTCCCCTGAACCTAAAGATCCCATGTGGACTCTTCTTTATGAGCACGCTAGTATTCTCGACAATCACGCTAAACATTTGGAGGAGCTACCACATTTACGTTTCGAGTGGTACGACCGGAATTTCGACACTCTATTTAGAAGGACCAATGACGAAAGGAGAACGGTGTTTGACTTGGAAGCAAGTGTTGAACGAATGAAGAATACGCACGAACATAAGTATAAAAGCCTAGATTATAGGATTCGTCATGCGAGAAGGGAAAACAGTCAACTACGTGGCAGAGTAGCAGAGATTGAAAGAACCTTATGGGCGGCCAGAGAGACGGCAATCTGCCAGGGTCAGAAGATTTTTACTCTGGAATCTATGCTGGACAGCCAGATAAAGGTGAATACGGAATTTCAAGAGCGTTTCTTGGAAATGGAAATTACACAACTACAACTTGAGAATGAAGTTAAGCTTTTACGTCAAGAACGTGGCTGATCTCAAACTCATGTGTAACGACGTTGTGTTTACTGTACCAAATAGTATTTGGTTAGGTATTTCCTGTATTTTCCAATAAATCTGAAACCCTCAGAGTTTGTAATCAATCAATAAATGTATGACAAATATCTTTTGTTATATATATTATTGTTGAGAATAAATTCTTCTCCTATCATGTCTTACTATAATGCTGTGCATTTATGTAATGACTTCCCTTAAAACCTTATCATTTGTTTAATAGACAAATGGTTTCGTATAAACTATACCTAGAACCCAATAAGTGTCACGTACCTAGATGACTACACATAGAACCCATTAAGCAACAGAGAAATTTGAGGATTTACCCTTATGATAACGATAGGAAACCTTAAATCTAACTCCTACAATATTAATAAAAGATCTTGTGATAATTGTTTTTAGTAAAAACAATTGATCAAGTTATTAATATTAATCTAACTTCAGCCCGACGTATCATAACCTTAGAACCCCATAAGATAAAATTTCGGAAGAAAACCTTGATGAATGAAGAGAGAGTTGCTGAAATCTAAGAGAATTAGTTAATTCCTTAGAAATTAATCATTCATCTACGATATTTAACCAGACATATCCGGAAGAACGTTAGAATGGAAAATACTATGCCAATGACTCCCGAAGTTATCCAGAAATTGGTGATCAATCTCATTACAGCGGTGCTCGAGGTGACTACGACAGCTCATTTTGGAAGCCATAAGATGACAACAGGAGAGAAGAGAATTGAACGAAATAACCAAAAGCGAAAACATAGTGAAATAGAAACTACCATCCCTACTCCCTACCCCACCTGTCGCCACCATAAGCGTCTTACTCATGAATCCGTTTATCGTGGAAAACAACCTCTATGTCAACGATGTGAGTTACATCACATTGGAGATTGTTATGTTAAGTGTGGAAGATGCAAGGAAATAGGACATCAGTCTAGAAACTGTAAGCCAATAAGAGTAAAACCACGAACCGTGACTTGTTATGGATGTAGAGGAAAAGGACATATGATAAGTCAATGCCCGAACTTCAATCCCAATTGGAAGACTAAGAATGATTCGGAAGAAAACTAGAACTCATTAAGAAATCATACCTATGTCCTAGTATGACCCTTAAGTTTGATATTTCGGAAGTAATGAATAAATTGAGGTTTAGAGTCCTCTAAGTTGTAATTTTCCTTTCAGATACTCCGTAGTTACGATAAACATAATCTAAATAAGTTATCTTCCTACTCTATGAAATATCTATTTCGCGATAATTCTTTCATATTTCCAAATCTGCGTTTAGCTTTCCTATCTATTCTATTTCCCAAACCCTATTCACAAACATTGCCTAGTGAAACCATAGACGAACCCTAAGATTTATTTTGAGGTTATTCCATTAATACTTTAGGAAACCATAATCTATCACTGTAGTGTGGACAATAATTTTCCAATGCTTTTGAAAATTATTTATGAAGCTATTATTTAAAAATAAAGCGTTGAACACCATCTAAAACTTTTTGAATAAATACCACAGTGACTGTACGAAACATTACATCGTTTGGTCCTCAATTATACATAACCTGATAAAATATGTATAATTTTTGAAGAATCATGTAACGAATTGGACAGTTATATTTTCAGATTTTCTACTATTAATTTTCATTCAAAAGCAAAATATTGAAACAAAACAAATTGTTATTAAATCATTATTTTGATTTCATACAACAAAAGTCTACAACTACTATCCATCATCTCTAAGATAGGAATTCGACAACATCGTGGATAGAAAAACTCTAAGATTTTATTCGAATACTTGGAAGATAATACATAGAACCATAATTAGCAACTGAAGTGCTAATATTACAAGGATTACATAAGCTTTATTACATTAAGGATTACTTAGAAAACACAAACAAAGACCATCCTAGTAATCATAATGTGAGGCTTATTCTAATCGAATCTAATCCATGAAAAAGGCAACAATCGTAAGCAGTATGATAAACACTAGGACCGCACCTTGGAGACCAAAATCCCCTTCCGGATTATACGCCATGTAGGTAACAACCGCAACCATGTACATTATTGCTATGATGATAGCCAAAGGCGGCATCTTTGAGGATTTAGAAAGGAAATTTTGTGATGAAAAATGAGGATTAGAAATGAGATATTTATAGGAAGGATTCGACCGATCAATTCGAACGTTACCATCACTATTTCTCCACTTTAGAATCTGACCGTTGCATAGTAACGTACTAGGTGGCAAAACATTCAAATTTAGTTCATCCAGTAGAGATAAAACTGACCAAACCTCGATCCCTAGAGAACCAAGGATTATCAGCGAAACGACATTATCAGAAAAGCGGACTCAAGAATAAAGATAATATTTTAAGTAATATTATTTTTAACTTGAGGCATTTTAAGCATATCAAACTTCCACTCTAACCCAAATCGTTGTACGATTTTCTTTATCGCGTTCTCTATCTGAATAAAATAAAAATTCTGAACCCAGCTATCTCTGTATATCATTTTTCTCAACTTACCAACCAACTCAGACTGAATCTCGGGACGAGATTCCCTTCAACAGGGGGATACTGTAACCACTCGTAAAATTTCCTATTTACTTTACTGAATTATTATCCTTTTTCCACGGGTAAATTTTTTTTTTATTATTTAAATGTATCTCCTATCTTATGTGACGTGGATCACATCATTGATAAACGTGCTCCCACAAGACATGCTTAACCAAAACTAATGTTTATTTTATAAACATCATTATAGAAAAATATTACAGAATACCACTTACCACTTTACGATAAAATTCTTAACAAAACATTCACTATCTGTATAGAGTTTCTAGGAAACCCTAAAATTTACCACAACACCAAATATGAACAACTAAACATCATAACATAAAAATACAACATATCTAAGTTAATGTACAAGTTCTTAAAGCCTCAAAAACCCTAATTCTATTTTGTTCCCGATAAAACCCTAATTTCACATAAGTGTTATTTTATGCATTCATTTCATAAACCCTAATTTATTTCTAGAATATTTTTGTAAAATATAAAGTTTACAAGTTATTTAAGCTATAGTACAAGTCATTTATGCATAGAAACATTTATTTACAAAATCTTTATTTAAATTCCAAATTATATTATTTTCAAAGCATAACTAACAAACCATTTATGCATAACTTTTATAAATGATATTTTCTAAACTCCTTAAATATTTTTACAAGTCTTTTAGCCTAGAGTACAAGTGCCTAATGCACAAAAACCATAAATTCCATTTAATTACCTTTTTAACATAATAAAAATTAACAAATAATTTTTATAAACTAAATACATATTAAAACTATATTTTTCTAATTTTTAAACTTATGTACAAGTCTAATAAGCATGTTTTACAATGATCCTAAGCTCAACATATTTTCCTTTCACTTCTTTAATAAATTCGATTTAAACAAAAACATAAAAGACAATAAATATTTTGTAAGTAATAAAACTCTTGAACTAAGTTAGTTATCATTTCTAAACCCTAATTTACAAGCTACTAAACCTATGGTACTACTCTCCTAAGCTCACACGCCCTCTCCTCCATTTCCTGGTTCGAATGAAACCACAACCTAACTAAGCTTACCTATTAAGTATACAATGTACCTAGTCTTCTTCATGCCCTCTCCTAAGAACCTATCCACATGGCACCTTTCTTCTTCAAGGATAGTTCCTATTGGTAGATAAAACCCAAGGCAATAACACCGGCCACATCACCACTTCCTTCTCCCTCCTCCTCCTCCTATCCAAGTGGCATCTCCCATATTTTCTGTCAGCCCATGTCTCAATAGATTGTCTCCTTATCACCATTTTACAAAACCCTAATCACCACTACTATAAATAGCAACATAAACTTTCTTCCCATTTTACACCCAATTCGAACCAAACCCTAAACTAACTTCAGCCCACTTCTGTCTTAGTCTCAACTCCAAAACAACCTCACAATAACCTTAGAAGAACCAGAAGAGAGGGGGAGCACAGGGAAACAAAGAGTCGAACCATTCCAAGCCCTAAACCCTAGCGAGCTTAAACCCTAAGTAAGTATTCTAAATTCATTTTTAATTCAGTCGTTATTTATTTTACATATCTGAAAATGAATACCCTTAATCACTAATAGCAAAGATAAATAAAAATCAAACAAAATTTTGTCCTTTGATTTCTTTCTGTTCGAACTAAAATCCTAGCGCACCCTTTATGTTCGAATAATAGCCTAAACTAATCAAGAACACGTGAAATATGTTAAAACATGTCTAACTATATCATATTTTATGTATAGAGTTGGGTTATAAAGTTTTAAAAATCAAAAATCCTAACCGGGTCTTATTTCCTGTTTTATATCGAGTAAAACCCAAGCCCCACAAGCCCTACTTCTGACCTCGAAACCAACATCCAAATGACCCTTAAAAATTCTAGTTTTTGGTATTTAAGAAATTCACCCAGCTACCTCAAGATAGGAAAAAGAATTTTGAAAAACTATTCATTTTCTATGAAGATAGCGAGTCTTGATTCTTGTCTCAAATCGCTAAATGTTAAAAGTAAATTTCCAGTTATATGAATTTCTATTTCAGTCGACTAACTACCCTACTTATGACATAATTTTCGACCCTCAAACTACTTTGATAAAATCTGATTTTCAGTATGTTAAAAGTTCATCTAGCAAACTTATTTTAGAACAAAGAATTAGGTAAAACCATCAATTGAGTCGAAAGTTATTTAGGTCTAAAGTTCACCCCATATCGCTAGAACTAGGATTTTATTTAACAGTTATTGTTTTTCTGTTTTACTCGACTCAACCAATCAACTTCCAACCAAACTTTCGACCACTAATATATCTTGATAAATTTTGAATTTCTGGAAAACTAAAGTTCATATAGTGAACTATTTTTAGAAAGAAACTATTTGAAAAACCGTCAAGTGGTTCAAAAGTTATATGAGTCCAAAGTTGGCCACTCGCTAACTTTAAAACAAATTTTCAGAATTTATATTTAAACTTGTTTCATCACTCGACTTTTGGACTGATTTTCGAATACCAAACCAACTTTATAAATCATGATTTTCGACATGTCTAGAGTCGACCTAGCTGTCTTTTTATAGAAACTGAGAACACAAAAAATCGTTTAGTATTCGTTAAGTTATTCGTGTCCAAAGATCTAGCTAAGTTCAATATTTCATAAGTATAATTTTTGTTAAATTAAAGTTTTTAGGGTTAATTTTATAAATAAACACTATCAAGGGTATTTTCTGTCAATAACAAATAAAAAGAGGTGAGATTGTCATTTTTGAAACTTGAGGGTATAAACTGTCATTTTCCAAAAGTCCAGGGTAAAAACTGTCCTTTAACCAAACCATAGGGATTAAAGCGTAACTTTTCCTAATCGATATTTTCATCCTTTTTATTTTGTTTTCCCGACTCTATATTAACATAATATGCTTAATAAACCGAACCCAAAACTTACAGATAAAAGATAAGATAAAATCTTACTTTTGAAACTACATATTGGTTCAAATAAAATATGTAACCATCAACCAAACAACAAAACAGAACGAAACAAAATGAACATATAATCATTAGAAATGATTACTAAATATTGGCATAACAACCCAGGTTACATTGTCCGGAGACGTTTATCAACTTTCTTTCATTTGTTTTCCATCCAGATTGTCAGGTGAGTTCATAACCCCTATTTTTACATGTTTTGAACTATTTTTGGGGGAGATACATGCTCAATTATTTGTTTTCACTTTCGCAAGCAATTCTAAGTTTTCATATATCGATATAAGTTTCATAGCCCTTATTTTCATATGATATGAATTAAATTGGCAATATTGACAAACGCTGTTTGCATTTACATGAATTATGAATCACTAAAGAACTTTTTCCCATATTAAACACAAGTATGTTATTCTTATTTTATTGCCTTAAACTAAGTTACCTTTAAGTCAAAAAGACCCTCAATCATGGACCTCTAATCACCTGTACTTAGGGTGAGCGCGAATATCGTGGATAGTACTATTGGGCTGACAACCCCTTTGTATTGCCGTAACGTAATACAAAGCATTATATTTGAGAAGAATAAAGAGATGTGACTATCTCCTACTCGGGGGCAAAGTTACCTACATTTAATTATGGGGTAATTATTACATCATTAGTTCATGACTGTTGATGTTCTGTTAAGGTTTTGCGTGTCATGAGACTTAGTGCAATAAAATATATCTTTCCCTAATGGTAATTGTATGCGTTGCAATTACTTTCATCTAATCTTGTGTTTAAATGGTTTGAACTAAACTGAACGACATATTTTCCGAATAACTGAAGAAGGGCTTATTTTTCTGAAATATGAAAAGAGCTGATTTTCTGAAATATTGAAAGGGGCTTATTTATTTATAACTGAACAAAGCATTTTATCAGAAACTGGCTTATTTCTGAATAACTGAAACGGACTATTTTCATCTAAGAAACTTTATGAATTCACTTGACCTTTGTGTTGACATTTTAGCATGTATTCTCAGGTTATCGGAAGCATGGATTGGCACGGGATTGGCTATGGACTATGTTATCATTCAAATCAATAATATTTTTATAAATATATTTTGAGAACTTCCTGCTGGGACCTACATATTGTAACTCTGATATAAATGAATGATAACGATTTTATCTAAAACGTCTCATTTTCGAGTCATTTTCTATTATCATGACTGTGAACTGTTTAGTAACTCTCTAACTTATATTTCCGCTGCGAATATCGAAAACGGGGGTGTTACAATATTCTTGTATGTTTAATAATTTTTCACCTCGTTAAAAAATTTTAACCCATTGATATGTGTGTGAGTTACCAAACCAATCAGTTAAGTCCAATGTAATTGAGATGGAAATACCCGGCCCAGTCCATACACCGATCCAATTAACACAAGTGTGATATAACCTAAACACACTTTAACCTAACCCTACACACATATCCTTAAAACTTCCGCCCCCTTTCAATCTTTTTCTCTCGTTTTGCAGTTCAAACACATCTCACTCCTTATCTCTCATAAACATATTAAAAACACCACACCAATACTTCCTTCTTACTGATCGAAACACAACCAAAATCAAGTGTCAAGGACAAAGCACAAATAACTTAAACCGTTGATACTTTTCTTTTATTCTCGATTCATGTATTGGCTTGTCTTCAAGATCCTATATGGGTATCGGGTAAGGTTTTGTTGTTGTGTTATGTTATAATTTTGAACGAATTGAAGAAAGAAAATAACATGACTTGTTATATTTCTTATCTTTTATATTCGGATATATATAAAGTGAGAGCTTCAAAAAGATCAGTGATGAATAATTGTTCAACTAAAAAAAATCCTTGAGAGATTGGAAAGAAAGTTGAACCGTTCTGAGATCAGGTGAATATTTTTCGTTTGTGTTTGATATTAGGAGATGAGTTGATGTAGTTTTTTCTGAGATTGAAAGGAGGTTTGTTAGGAAAGTTTTGGATTTGGAGTTGGTATAGTATCGTGTAACTGGTCTTCAGATAATTTCATTTTGTTTTATTTTCGGATCATGAACTAATGATGTTATTAATAGACTGAGGTCATTGAGTTGTTATATATGGTTTAGTGGTCATTGAGTTCTCAAAAACAAATGGGGCAAAAGGGATAATTGTCGTTATAGGGTTTGGCTGTGGTTTGATGTTGTTTGTTTTGGTTAATAGTATAATTAGATTGTAAATTGTGGTTAAATAATTGTATATTTTGGTGAAGGGGTAAATTAAATTGTGTATTAATTGACCACTTTAATAGCATTAATGTGGTGTTTGTTTTTTTTTGTAAGTCTGAAAATTATGTGCATTAAAGTGGTGTATACTATGCATAATTACTTGTAAGTCTGAAAATTTTGGTCTGAAAATTTTGAAGAGAGAGTCATCCCTCTATTATATGTAGTATAGATATACGTTTTCAACATCACTACATATTGAAAATTGTACAGAAAAGGAAATTATGTTTACAAATATTATTACTATAATTTTTGGTAGGATTGATTCATAAAAGATATGAAAAAGATAAAGATTAAATGTTAATGAATTTTTTGTATGAATGAAAAAATGAAGGTGAGAGAAATAATCATGGCGTGATGGCACAACGAAGAATGTTAATAAATGGAAAGAAGAAGTTGGTAAATAATGGTGAAAATTTGCACGTTAGAAAGGTGTGAGGAAGTTGGCACAGGATTCACAAAGAGGGTCACAGTTGGTTCACAAATGGGTTGGTAAAGTGGTTCATGGAATGAAATAAAAATGCTGGAAAGAGATATGTCATAATGAGTCGTAAAAGGTTTGTAGAAGCAAAAATGGGTTTGTGGAGGGAATGAGAGGCTCATAGCTAGGAGGATGGTTTATAAATGGTGGTGGCCCCCCTACTCTTAATACCTCTGATTGGGGATGAGTGAGATATTCACTCTCTAGTTTTTTTTTTTTGGAAGAGCAACTTTCAATTTTTGGTTTAGAGTCGGGTCTAGTGATGTAGACGTTATAAAAGAAAATTGTGGGCCTAAATAAAAAAGAATCTATTTTATATAATAAAATAAATTTTTTTACAAGCCCTCTAATGCACGCGCATTAAAAAAACTCATTAAATTCCTTCCTTATTTAGCCATAATGTACAAGTATATAAAGCACGATCATAAAAAAAACTCATTAAATGAAAAACACAATTTCCATAATTACAAGAATGCAATGCAGAACAAAAAGTGACGCTCTAATGAAAAAGTCATACGCTCCTCTTTGACTTATTTTTGTAAGGTATTCAAAAGCATTTATCATTGTTAATAACAGCTTCTTCACATTTAAATCGATAATTTCAAATTCACTATTCAGTTTCAGTTTTCAATCTTCCTTTGAACGCTCCATAATCTTTATTTTTGTTAAGCACTAAATTTATTGTAACAACTTCATTAATCTCCCTAACCCACTCCAATATTAATTCATATCAGTTTCAAAAAACCCAGAAAAGGCTTTTCAAAATCAAAAATTCATATCAGTTCATATGAGTTCAATAATTCTCCTGTGCCACACCAATTCAACGACAATCAAGAAATTTTTTGGGTTACATCCATCTGCGAGTGATTTGTATGCTATTAATTATGGGAAAATTGGTACGTATTTCATATTTAGGCTTTTTAATTATAATTTATAATTTTTAGGTTTTGGAATTGTTAGTTGCAAATTACAATTATGGAGTTTCAATTCTATTATGGTTTGGTGTCTTGAATTTTTCTCCACCAATTTTGGACATAATTATTTTGTTACGATCCCATTCAAAGTGATATACGCTCCTCTTTGTCTATACAATTCAGTTTTAATTCTTTAATTCGACAATTAATGTCAAACAATTCAAAAAACCATACAAAAATAACCTTCGATTTGTTCTCTCTGTCTATGATTCACGCAGTAACATCGCAAATTAATTTTTACACAAATACGTTCTTCATTCAGGTTCGATTTATGATGTATTTTGATTATAAATTGTATTGGTCTTGAGGTGTTTATGCATATTCACATTAAGTGTTGGATTGAATATTTGTGATTTATGAATCATGGTAGTTTCTAACCCGGGATTCGATTTTATGTTTTGCTGATTAAGGTGTTTTGGTGGTTTATTACATTCATGTCAAAAGATTCTCATGCTCTTTATGTAACCGAACAACCAAAACAAAAATTCAAAACCATATCACAGATCCAAATCGGAAGAATGATTTCTACGCCATACCAATTCAACATCGATTTGGATTACATCATTGTGCCATCAGTTGTGTTCTGTCAACATCGGTATGTACCTATTTGATTTTAATGTTTATGAATTTGAATTATTATTTGTAAATTACAATTATTTTGTTGCAGAAGTATTATAACTTACTTTTCATTGATTATGCTCAATTTTAATTAGTTTGTAATTAGTTTCAGTTTAGTTGTATATTAGGATGCTTTCATGTACTTAGGATGATTAAAACTTAAGTGAAGTCTAATTGAGTAACCTTTGGTGTATGTGGTAGTTCATGATCATTTTGGGTACGTTTCTGCAGGTGGTCCAGTTTTGATAGCATTGATAACATGTGTAGCTGCTCATACTTTTGAGATCAAACCACCTACTCATGCTCTCACACGAGTTTAAATTCTTTAAGGTATATAATCTGGTAGTGAAATTAGATATGTATTGTGACAGTTAGTTTGTAATTAGTTTCATTTTAGTTGTCAAAAAAATCGACAGTGGGTTGGATAATAGTTAAAAATGGGTAATTTTGTAACGGGTCGGCTAAGTTTTGTCATAAATAGATATCGTGTTAAGTACTTAAGTATGATTTTAATAGCTATGCTATTACAATGGTAACGTGATATATTGAATAAAGTTGATTATGATGCTTTATGAAAACAATATTATAGTTAAACTTAAAAGAGTATGAAATTACCATGGATATTAATTGAAACATTCTTTCTAATTGTTGGTAACACACTTTATATAATGAAACTGATGATCTAAATATCATTCCCACACAATTCGCAGACAAGTAAACTTTGTTGTAATCATATTATATGCGCAAAACCGATTTTCATAGCTACATGATATCCAGTACCAGGGTCAACATAGTATCAGGTAATTTATATCATGCCTTTTGGTTGGTGTCTGTAATTACGGTATTCATTAATTTGTCATTGTTATTGGTATCATATGCTCATATGAGTTAGCACTCCATTTCATCATGTATTCTATATATGGTGTATTGCCTTACTGAAAACGAGGAGAATTTCCCTATTGAAAAAGAGGTTAAAACATTGATGGAATTTAAGGAGTTTGATAACGGGACTGTATGTATATTGTTTTTTTCATCTCTCTTTTTGTTTGATGTTTATACACATGAATTTCCCTGTATCAGGATAGCGATGATGAGGGTAAAAAGTTGATTGCGAAAGAGCCATTGTAAAAAGTAGATTGCGAAATAGGTCTTATGAGAAGCATATGCGAAACAAATACTCCCTCCGTCCCTAAATAAATGTCCACTATTGACTTTTAAAGTCTTTTTTGCTCAATTTTGACCTTAAATTAATTTATTTGTGTTATGTAATACTTGATGAAAATTATATCAATGAAAATACATTTAAAACTCAATCTATTCATATATTTTGCATCAAATATTACATAATACAAATAAAATAATTTAAGGTCAAAGTTATAAAGAGAATACTTAAAAAATTAATAGTGGATATTTATTTAGGGACGGAGGGAGTATGAAATTCTAAAAAGTTGATGTATTATTGGATTCATTTTTTTATACGATGATACATCTTCCTAACGGGTCAAACGGTTTGAAATTCGCCTATAACTTAAATAGTAATAGTTATTTTATAAAGTTTACATAAGTTGGCGAAAACGTGTTGGCAACTCGACCCGACCTGTTTTGACCCGTTATATATTAAGTGATGCTTTGACTTTTATGAAACACGTGTTTCTCAAGGCCATGGCTGAAACTGGTCAAATTAAGCTTTTTGGTGAACAACCAACTTTGACCGAAACTGCTCTTTACAGGGCTAGGAAGCATTTATATAAAGAAGAAAGGTATAACCACACAACACTGGCCTTATATAAAACTATTATAATGTATAGAAGTGTCGTATGTAAAAATATGAAGTGGTTGGTGTATTATATAGGCTGCAGGCAGAACATGAAAGATTGGAAAGAGACGGTCCGATAGCATACTATTCAGAATGGGTGAAAGCGTGGAAAAAAGACACATCACGTGAAGCTATTCAGAAACATTATGAGGAGACTGGTGAAGATGAAAACACTCAACTTATAGAAATGTTTTCGTGTCAAACTGCTCGGGAATATCGTGTGATGATGGGAACTGATCAACGTATTTCTAGAGATCCATTGGCTATGCGAATGAAAGAGGATCAGATAAAACAAAGTAGGTTCCTAAACTCATTAATTTCTCAATTATTTAACGTTTTTAGTCAAATAGTATAACCACCGTTTTCGTACTATAGTATGGGGTGGAGATCCGGTTTACCCACCGTTAGGCGAATTTCAAACCGTTTGACCCGTTTGGAAGATCTAAACCTCACTTTGCCATATTGATAGATTCCTTTGATGTTGGGCAATTTAGGTTTGGGTATGGGTAAAGTATGATAGTGCGATATGATGGGTCTTTCATTGTTAGCTTTCTTGTGAAGGTATTTCGCTAAATTAGAAGGGCTATTGTTCATTAAAGGTTTGTGTCTTTCATGTTAGGTTTTTTTGTTGTTGCTGATTTTGCAAACTTTTTATCATTTGGTTTATAAGGAAAAAGGTTGGCAAGGCAAGAGGACACTCATCTAAGGTAAATAATAGTGTTATATGAATATACTTTTTATTTTCTAACTATAAGTTAAAAAGGGGACACATGAATATTACTCTGGTCAAGGATATCATGAATGTTGTCTCATGGGAACATTTTATGACATATATGGCAAGAACCAATGAGGTGAGTGGGCTGTGAATTTAGGCAAATGAATGAGATGCATATAAGAGATGTATCAGCTCCTGTTACTCTTTTTAATGAAGAAAGAATCAATTTTGAGGCTCAACCTGATGGAAAAAATTCGGATTAAAAATTAACTTCGACTCTGGTATCATGGGTCAAAGAAGTTTGTATGAATCTGGAGGCAATGGCGAATGGGTCACTTCCGGTTAATCTTTACGAAAGACGGTGTCAATTCAATAGATACGTAGGGTCACCTTGATATATTGAGCTCCAATGGATTTAGCTCATCTAAGATTGGTTAAGGGAGAGTCACGATGTGTTAGTGTTTTAGTATATGTCATACATGATGATAGGATGCGATGCAAATAGGTAGTGTTGGATTAACCCATTAACTGTTATTTTGTTAACTTTTCTGGAATTAAAATAGTTACTTAGCCATTTTGTATCACATGTTTTTTTACCATATGCTAAATTATAATATATTATGGATCATAACCTACTTTTGCTTATATTTTCTATGGACTATTAGGTGTTCACCGTATGGACATTGGCTATTAAATTGATTAGCGCTCAAAGACGTCATTTGCTATTCAAGACCATCAAATTTGGAGATGAAAACGCATGGACATCTATTATTTTAATTGTTACAAACTCAATTGATTATTGAATAATTCACGTTTTATCTCATTATTTCTTTCATATATTAATGAAACATGTTTACATTCATTGTTTTCTTATTATCTCATATTCATATTTCTTTAAAAACCCCGCGAATTCGCGGGTCTTTAAGCTAGTTAATATAATAATTTAAGGCCTCTACTATACAAACCCCTAGCACTCTAGCCCTACAAACCCCTACCCTATGTACTTATGTATGTACATTTTGTCTTATTATGTCTGTACTTTATTATTATTATTTTTTTTAATTTTTTTTCTTCTCTTCTACTAATAGCTAGCATTAGTGTTTTTTGTCAAAGGTTTTTTGTTTGTTTTTTGGTCCAAAAATGTAACAATTTAATTTTTTATTTTACTTTTTTTTTTTTTTTTTTAATTTTTTTATTATTTTTTATTTTTTTATTATCCTTTGAGTTTTTTAGCATCACTTCTGCATCAGTCCAGTCCTTTGTCCTTTTTTTTTTTTTTTAAGTCATAGGAAAGTTTTGTATTTACTGTTTTAGAATCTTTCATGACTTATAAAAAAAGGTTTCTTAGCATAGTTACATTCACATGTTTTCACAAGTTTTCCCATAAGCAGTTTCACATAAAAGCAGTTTCACATAAGCAGCAGTTACACAAAAGCAGTTTCACAGAAGCAGTTTCACATAAGCAGTTTCACATAAGCAGTTTCAAATAAGCAGTTTCACATAAGTAGTTTCACAGAAGCAGTTTCAAACATAAGCAGTTTTATGATGAATACATCACCGTTTTACACGAACGAGGTATAATTTTACCCTATTACTTTCAAAAATAAAATGAGTTTCAAACATAAGCAGTTTCAAATAAGCAGTTTTACATAAGCAGTTTCACAGATGGCTCAGATTTTTTTTTTACACATAGGGCTGCAAATTTGAAGGTTCAAAATGTTTGCCGTCCATTCGGTTATGCCACGCCAATCGACAAGTATTTTTTTTTTTTTTTTTTTTTTTTAAATCATCATCTCCATCAAACTGCTATTAGAACATAAACTGCTTAAAGTTTCAAAAAGATCAAAAACTGCTTAAAGTTTCACATAAGCAGCATTTTCACATAAGCAGTTAAACATATGCAGTTTCACATAAAAATATGGATCTTAGCAAAGTTACATTCACAAGTTTTCCCATAAGCACTTTCACATAAAAGTAGTTTCACATAAGCACTTTCACATAAGCACTTACACATAAGCAGTTTCACATAAAAGAAACCACCACATAAGCAGCAACAAACCATCATCAGAACCAACAAACAACCATCATCAGAACCATCAAACAACCATCAGAACCAACAAACAACCATCATCAGAATTAGCAAACAACCATCATCAGAACCAACAAACAACCATCATCAGAACCATCAAACAACCATCAGAACCAACAAACAACCATCATTAGAACCAACAATTATGTGAAATTGCTTATGTGAAACCACTAACATATAGGGGGGTTAGAATAACTCGACCATTTTTTTAGATCTAACCACCATCAGAACCAAGCATCATCGGTTTTAGATCTAAAAAGGGTCGAGTTTTAGATCTAAAAAGATCTAACCACCATCAGAACCACCAATTTGTTTAGATCTAAAAAGATCTAACCAAAAAAAGTATCACCAGTTTTAGATCTAAAAAGATCTAACCAAAAAAAGTACCAAGAACCACCAACATAAGAACCGTCAGCAAAAAAAGTTAAAACCGCGTATACCACTCACATACCCACAGACTTACCCTTATCCCACCCCCATCCCATCCTTCTATACTTGTCTCTGTCTCACCATCAAACTTTTTAGATCTAAAAAGATATAACACCATGATCTACAAAGAAAACCACCATCAAAAAGCAGTTTTTAGATCAAAACCACCAAGAACACAGTTTTTGAGTGAGAGAAAGAGAGACAGAGGAGAGAGTATAGCAGTTGGGGTGATTGAGTGAGAGAAAAGAGAGAGTCAGAGATAGTATAGAAGGATGGGATGGGGGCGGGGTGGGGTGGGATAAGTCTGTGGGTGTGTGAGTGGTATACGCGGTTTTAACTTTTTATTTATTTATTTTATTTATTTTTTTTCTTTCTAAGACAATTAAAAAAAAAATTGTAAAAAAAAATTTATAAAAAAAAGTAGTTAAAGAAAATAAAAGTTGTAAAAGTTAAAAAAAATAAAAGTTGTAAACGTTGTAATGTATTTTCAGGTGTTTAGTTCTCCCGATCAACTAACTGATTGGGTGCAAAATATAGCTCGAGGGATCTGTTTTGTTATGTTAAAAAAAAGAACCAAAATAGAGAAGGGGTATTTGTACGCAATCATTTATGGGTGTTCAAAGGGTGGGAAGTATGAACGTGAAGGTTTAGAAGATGAAATTAAACGGCAAACCAGTACCTCTAAAACCGATTGTCCATTCAAATTAGTGGCGAAATATTCTAAAACACAAGATTTTTGGAGGTTGAGGCTGAAGTGTAATAGGCATAATCATGATTTTGCAGAGTCGTTGCTTGGTTTCCCATATGCAATGCGATTAAAGGATGATGAGTTCAGTTTGGTGCAACAATTGACAGAGTATCATGTAGCACCACGTCATATACTTTCGTCAATAAAGGAGCGTAATCCGGATAACGTGTCTAGCATTAAAACTATATATAACGCACAAACTAAGATCCGTGGAGTCCTAATAGGTCATAGAACTCCTATCTAAGTCTTTTACTCACATTTGATGCATTCAGGGTATACATATTACGAGAGGGTAAATGAGCATAAAGAGCTTGAGGAACTATTTTTTGTTCACCCCACGTCATATGCTCTATGGTGTACATTCCCTGAAATCATGCTAATGGACTTAACATATAATACCACGTTGTTTAAATTGCCATTTTTTGAAATTGTCGGATTAACTTCAACAAACAAAACATTTTCAATGGCGTTTTGTTTTTTGGACAAAGAAAAGGGGCCTAATTTTCAATGGGTATTGCAGTGTGTGAAGGAGGTGATAGAGGAAAAATATTACCTGCGTGTTATCATCACTGACAAAGATTTAGCGTTAGTTGGGGCATGCAGAGAAGAATTCCCGAACGCAAACAAATTACTCTGTCAGTGGCATATTTCACAAAATGTGCTTCAGTATTGCAGAAATAGATGCAATTCGCTAAAGGAGTATGTGTCCATTAAAGGAACATGGGATTGGATGGTTAAAGCTTCGACATGCGCCATATTCACGCATTATTATCAACACCTACAACAGTTATTGGTCGAACATGCAGGTACTTAATTATTAATTCATTGTTTTTATTATTTAATAAATAAGTACCCGAATGACTTTTTATTAATTCATTGTTTTTTTCAGATATTTCTTCGTATCTGAATAACTGGCTGCAAGGTTATTCAGAAATGTTTATCGCGTTTATTACCGATCAATATCGCAGCTTCGGCCAGTCAACAACATGCAGAGTTGAGGGTCAACACTCGTTGTTGAAATTATACTTAGGCAGCACACAGTCCAACTTAGACACGTTGTTGAGTTCGATCGATAAGATTCTTGTTGCGCAAGAAACTGCGATAAAGGAAACTATTAACAGAAGCAAAAATGAGAGAATGAAAAAATTTAATGTACCACTATTTGAAGAATTGTGGTATAAAGTTTCCAAATATGCTTTGGAACTCATGTTCGATGAACTCCAACTGTCGATCGACGTCCAAGATTGTAGTCATCAGTTGCGGTCAGTTTATGGGTTACCATGCTTTCACGAACTGCTTTACTATCTGATTCATAGTAAGTATATTAAATTTATGACTATCAAGTTATTTTCCCCATTAATATCAGTAATTTATATAAGTCACTTTTAATGAATGCAGAAATGGCCATTCCACTGGATACAGTTGATATTTTTTGGAGAACCCTATCTATTCCATGGCCTAGTATCAATAATGAAGATGGTTCTTCTTGTGAAGATGACATACAGGAATTCAAGAGTGTTTTTGACAAAATGTCATCGTTTGTCAAGAAAAATATGTTAAAGAAGGTGAGAGGGATATACAATCCCCAATCTGTTGATATACGTCAACCTGCTGTTCACAAAAGTACTCGTGGACGTCCGAGCGCAAAGGATAAAAAGTCCCAGTCTACAAAACTCCCAGACTTGAATAAAGTACCAACCGTAGATCACCGAAGAAGCACAAATTCAAGATCTACAAAAGTCCCGAACTTGAACAAACAACCTGCGAGACATAGTTCTTACATGGGTCCTAGAGTTGTACAAAGTATAAGACACAGGTTATACGTTGGAGATGTGTTGGGTCCGTCAATACCCAAGCGTCCTGAAAACAGGATTTGGACACAAATTAGCCAAGTGTTAATCAACCTTAAACACTCTCAAGTCACTGAGTGAACAGTCACTCAGTGAGTTACCTTCAAGTTGCTTAGGACGAGTCTAAGAAGAAAGATTCACCATTCAGTGAGGCGAAACTCCCTGAGTGTCACTTAAGCCAAAGAAGAAGGTAATGGGTTCAATGAGTATTTGACAAGAACTCACTGAACCCCAGTCTGCTCAACAACAATAAATGATTGAAGACTGAAGACCTAGACTGAAGAATCAGAAGTCTGAAAGAAAGGCGGGATTAGGCGGGAAGAGTTTGAGAAGATAAGGAGAAGTCTTATCGGGCCAGAAACAAACCTTCCCTAATACGGCTTAAAGTCAAGAAGTGTCAGACCTGACACTCGGAAAGACTTTTAGACTATTCCTATTGGTTCTTGGAAATGACAAATACTGTTGTAGTTGTCAGACACGCTAGGTTATTCTTTTTGTATTTTTTAATCATAGGTGCTCTTTTATACTTGTGTATAAATAGGAATAGATAGGAGAAAAGTGGGTTAAGTTTTGTGCATTAAAAGCTTAGACTTTCAAAAAACCACTTTTCTCCTCCAAAGAGTAACCAATTCCCTGAGATAGCTCAGTGGGTCATTATTGTTGCCACTCAAAGCATAGCTTGAGTTTAGATAGGAGAACACACCATACCTTGTGTATTCGATTCCAAGTGTTTATTCCGCAAACACTTGGGTAATATATTCTTTTGGTTAATTTTTAATAAGAATTTAAACGTTGAAAAACTTGTGTGTTTTATCCTTACGTTTTATTTATCTGTTATAATTAATCAATACATTAATCTCAGTCATAAACACAATTAGATTAACTTTGTAGTTACTTCTAAGTGTGTGAAGGGAACAACAAGTGGTATCAGACCCTCTGGTTTATTAAATCTTTCAAAAACTAAGAGTGCTCAAGGTTTTTAAAACCAAGATCCTACTATGGCTGATATTAATGTGCCCCAGCTCGTCGATAAAAAGGGTGGTAGCTTTTCAGCTGTTGCCCCCAGACTTGAAGCTGGAAAATTTAGCAAGTGGAAAAAGCGAATGCTTTGCTACTTGACTGGTATGGAACCATACTACATCACTTGTATCAATGAAGGTCCTTATGTCCCTAAGACTGCTGAGGGGTTAAACAAACCTGAAGCTCAGCGGACTATTGATAAGAGAAGGGTGGTCAATCAAGACCAAAGCCTGAAAAGCATAATTATATCTTGTCTTCCTGACGATATAATGGAATCTGTCATTAACTGTGCTACAGCCAAACAAACTTGGGTTGACTTGATTAATAGCTTTGAAGGTCCCTCAGATACCAAGGAAAACAGGATCATGGACCTGAAACTTAAGTACAATTCTTTCAGGGCAAAGGACTCTGAAAGTCTCTCTCAGACTTATACTAGATACAAGACCCTGATAAATGAATTGTCAAATGATGGTGTAGTTTTGTCTAAGCATGAGATCAATGTTGGCTTTGTCAACAGTCTCCTTGAGAAATGGCTAAACTTCTCACAGGGCCTCAGGAATGCTAATCACATTCAGACCTTTGAGCTCCCCGAGATCTATGGGAAATTTGTCTATGAAGACAAGTTAATCTCTAGGAGATACCCAGACTCAAAGAAAGCTCTTGAGACCAAAAAGGCCCTGACTTCCTCACCCATATCAATTGCCTTTTATTCTAATGGTGTTGTGCAGGATTTTCAAGAGGATTTTGATGATGAAATTGATGAAAGAACTAGTGATGAGTACCTAAATGATTTAAACTTGGAATTCCAAGAAAGGGCACTCCTTGCTAATTCAAAACGTTTTATCAATAGAAATCAGTCAAACTTTTCAAAAGCTAAAGCAAATGAAACCACTGAATGTTTCAGATGTGGTAAAAAGGGTCATTTTGCTAAAGACTGTTATTCAAAAACCATCTCAGAACCCTCTTACAAGTTTTCTGGAAACAGTTCCTCAGGAACTAGCAAGTTTCAACCTAAAATGCTTCAGTCGACCCAACATTTTCAAAACAATAATGTTCAAAAGGGTCAAAAAGACTTTGAGGCTAAATATAGGAAAGCTAAGGATAAACTTGCCCTACTTGAAACTAATACCTCAATGTCTCAGACTGCTCAAACTTCCAAACCTGTTCAGATAAAGAACAAGGTTCTTGTAGCAGAAGCTTATGACTGGGATGAAGAAGAGGTCTCCTCAGAAGATGAGGAAATTAGAGTAAGTGCACTGATGGCACTTTTTGAAGGTGATCAGCTGGCTGTTGGAAAAAGCCATGCAAGAAATGGAGAATGGGTGAACATAACCATGAAGAAGGTAAATATTTTACTTTCAATGGATGATGATTCTGACTGGCAGTCCTATATGAATTACATTTATATAGATCTTAAGTTTGTAGAAGAACAAAGGCTTAATTTGCTTTCAAAGTATAACAATCTTGTGTTAGAATTAAATAAGTGTAGAGATGAGTTGCTTGTATTAAAACAAGCCAAGTTAGAAACTATTACACTACAAATTCAAAACACCGAAATTTTGAAACAAAATCAAGCTCTTCAAAATGAACTTAACAAAGAAAAGGCTGTCATTGAAGGCTGGACTAAAAAGAACTCCAAAGTCTATGAAACTGTGAGTCTAATTCCTAGTAAAAACAAGAAAGTTTTAGGAATAGACCAACTCACTAAAACCCCCAGTGATAGTCATTGAGAAAAGACTTTTATTCCAGCTGGCATATCTTTTGAGCAGAAAATGGAACACAAGACAAATGACTGGATTGTCAGGGACAACCTAGTCAGTAAGGTACCAAACTTTGAGACTGAAAAAATCTTGCTTCCTGAAAGTCAGGCTCTGAAAAATATGCTTGGACTCACTGACCAACCCAGTAGTACTGAGTCAGTCAATGAGTCTGAATCTGAATCATTTACACCACTCCCACCTCTGAAAGTCCTTTAGGGAGCTGCACCAAGCTCAGACCTCACACCATTGGTCTACTCTCAGCATTCTCCAAAGGAGAAGCTAGGAATGGGAAAAACCATCCTGAAAAGGCAAACCCCTGAAGTCTCAGTTCATACTGATGACTCATCAACTTCAGTTCCTTCTGAAGTAAAAACAGAAAGCCCTGACTCAAAAATTGATCAGTTGGCTGAGCTTCTCAGGAAGCTGAGTGAGAATATTGAATCTTCTGAGAAGCCTTCTCAATCTAAGATGAAGGAACCCAAATCAGCTTCCTCAAGCACCAAACCAAAACCCTCCAAACCTCTGCTAAGGTGTGAGCTGTGTCACTATACCAATCATTCCACTGATGATTGTTTTAGAATCCTTTACTGCATGATATGCAAAAAGGAAGATCACAGGACCTCTGATCACCAATCTTACACAACCACATCAAAGATGGCAAACTTTAAGGCACAAGCTTTAAAGTATCCCTCTGATTCTAAGCAGAAACAGAAACAAAAGGCCAAACCTTTTGCACCTTGCCCTCACTGTGGCTTCAATGACCACCTTCCTAAGGATTGTCTAATGGACAACAATTGTGAAATTTGTGGAGATCCCACTCATGACACCTCAGGATATGAGAAGGTCATTCAGACTAGAAGAGGAATTCCCAAGACATCCTCTCAGTCCACTGAGTCAACATCTGCAATCAAATGCAAAATTTATGGTAGCTCAGTCCACTCAACCACTGACCATGAATCAATTGTTACTTTTAAGAAGGCTACTAAAGCCAAGCCCTCCAAAAAAAGGGGTCCTAGAAAGAACTAACTCAGTTTACCATTTCTGCAGAGACATGCCAGGGAGCCTGTTTGGCATCTAGATAGTGGATGTTCAAGGAGCATGACTGGTGTGAAAGAGTATCTGCATAAATATGTAGAAGAACCAGGACCCAAGGTGGTTTTTGCTGATAATTCATCATGTCTCACTGAAGGTTATGGTTCAGTAAACTGTAATGGTATAGTCTTTACTAGGATAACTTATGTCAATGGTCTTAAGTACAATTTGATCAGTTTTAGTCAACTATGTGATGCAAAGTACATAGTTCAGTTTGATGATAAACAAGGAACCATCTTCAATGCAAATAAGGAAGTTGTCCTTATTGCACCAAGAAGGCAAGATGTTTATGTGTTAGACATGTCCAGTCTAACTCAGAATGGAACTTGTCTCTTTGCTAAGGCCACTGAAACCCTCAACTGGCTCTGGCATAAGAGACTCTCCTGAACTTCAAAAACATAAACAATCTTGTGAAACAAAAAAAGGTCCTTGGCATACCATCACTTGTGTTTTCAAAGGATAAACCATGCTCTACCTGTGAAAAAGGTAAACATCATAGAGCATCCTTTAAAACCAAAACAAACTTTTTCCATCAGGAACTGCCTTCATCTTCTCTATATTGATCTCTTTGGGCCCATCAGTCCTAGATCTATTAACCATGAGAAGTACACTCTGGTCATTGTGGATGAATACTCAAGATACACTTGGGTTTACTTTCTGATCAAAAAGAGTCAGGCAGCTGAAACAATCATGTCCTTTGTCAGGAACATTGAAAATAAAAATGACATTATAGTCAAACAGATTAGGACTGACAATGGGACAGAGTTCAGAAACTATGAACTTGAATATTTCTGTGATGAGAAAGGAATTTCCCAAAATTTTTCCTCTCCTTACACACCTGAACAAAATGGTGTTGCTGAAAGGAAAAATAGAACACTCATTGAAGCAGCTAGGACAATGCTAAATGGATCAGTCCTTTCCAAACACTTTTGGACTGAAGCAGTAAAAACTGCTTGTTACACACAAAACAGATCCATCATTGTCACGAGACGTAGCAAAACCCCTTATGAGTTATTCAAGGGAAGGATCCCTGACATCAGCTACTTTCATGTCTTTGGGTGTCCTGTGTTTATTCATAATCACAAGGATCACTTAGGGAAATTTGATGCCAAAGCTGATGATGGATACTTCCTAGGATACTCTCTTGTCTCAAAGGCCTTCAGGGTGTTCAATACTAGGAGACAGCAAACTGAGGGAACATTCCATGTTACCTTTGATGAGAGCACTGATGCAATCAGTGTCTCTAACACCTCAGTGGAAGAGATAGGTATTGATGATTCATCAAGATACCCTCCTGATGAACATCATCCTGACAATGATCCTTCCACTCAGTACCAAGCTAATGCTGACATCTCCTACTACATCATCCCTCATAACCTTCCTTACCCAACCATCACTGAGTTTGTTGAAGCACAAGAAGTACTGATACAATCAATCAGTCTGAACTAAGTGCTCAGGAACCAAACAATCTCAGTGATCAGTCAACCCAGTCAGACACTCAAGATCCTGAAGATCATCAGGTGTCTACACCAGATCCTACCAATCGGGCCTCCACTAGTTCTAATCAGTATCCAAGACCTCAGGACAGTTGAACTAGGTCTCAAGATATATAACTTGTCAATATAATTGGAGAGCCCACTGAAGGTATGCTCACCAGAAGCATGTCTGTTAAACTAACAGCAGCCTCAGCCAATGAATGCCTATTTGTGGACTTCATCTCCACAATTGAACCCAAAAGTGTCAAAGAAGCACTTAAACATCCAAGTTGGGTTCAGGCCATGCATGATGAACTGGAATAATTTGACAGAAACAAGGTAATGACCTTGGTCAAATGTCCTGAAGATGTTTCAGTCATTGGCATGAAATGGGTGTTCAAAACAAATCTGATGAAAATGGCATAGTCATTAAAAACAAGGCCAGACTTGTAGCCAAAGGCTATAATCAACAAGAAGTCATTGACTATGAAGAAACATTTGCACCAGTGGCAAGGATGGAAGCCATCAGGATCTTACTTGCATTTGCAACCTACATGAACTTCAAAGTGTACCAAATGGATGTTAAAAGTGCATTCTTAAATGGCTTACTGAAAGAAGAAGTTTATGTTCAGCAACCTCCTAGATTTGAAAGCAGTGAGTTTCCTGACTATGTCTGCAAGCTTAACAAAGCCCTTCATGGACTGAAACAAGCACCGAGGGCATGGTATGAAACTCTCTCAGCCTTCCTGATCCAAAACAAATTTTTCAGAGGCAAGATAGACAACACATTGTTTATCTATAGGACAAATAATGATGTCATACTTGTACAAGTATATGTTGATGACATCATCTTTGGCTCAACAAGTTATAAACTTTGCAAACAGTTTGAAAAACTAATGGCAAAAAAAATTTGAAATGAGCATGATGGGAGAACTGACTTACTTCCTTGGACTGCAAATCAAGCAAACTGATAAAGGAACCTCTATCAGTCAAGAGAAGTATGTCAGAAGCCTATTGAAGAAGTATGAGCTCAGTGATTGTGCCTCAGTCAAAACTCCCATGGTTCCACCAAACAACCTTGGTCCTGACCTTACTCTAAAACCAGTGAATCAAACTCTTTTCAGAGGAATGATTGGGTCACTGATGTATCTACTTGCATTAAGGCCTGACATCCAATTCTCAGTATGTTTATGTGCCAGATATCAATCTGACCCAAGAGAATCTCATCTCACAGCTGTGAAAAGGATACTCAGGTACCTGAAAAGTACTCCAAACCTTGGATTATACTATCCAAAATGTTCAGGCTTTGATCTCAAAGGATACTCAGACTCTGACTATGCTGGATGCAACATGGACAGAAAAAGCACCTCAGGCTCCTGCCAAATTCTTGGTGGAAAATTAGTCTGTTGGAGTGCTAAGAAGAAACAATCAGTTGCTATGTCCTCAACAGAAGCTGAATATGTTGCAGCAGCCAGTTGTTGTGCAAATGTACTCTGGATGAAAATTCAACTCAGCGACTATGGAATCCAGTATAAGATGGTTCCCATCTTTTGTGATAACACAAGTGCAATTGCCATCTCAAACAACCATGTTCTTCATCAGAGAACAAAACACATTGATATTAGATATCACTTCATCAGGGACCATGTCATGAATGGTGACATTGAATTACACTTCATTCCTACTGAATATCAACTAGCTGATATATTCACCAAACCATTGGATTAACCAACTTTCACAAGACTGAAAGTTGAATTAGGAATGTTGGATATTGAGAATCAGTCCACTGATCGAATCCATCCAACTAAGTGTAAATTCTGAAAACCCCAGGTCCTTGACTCAATGTGTCCATCAGTGAAAAATATCACTGAATCACCTGCCCTGAACCCCTCACTGAATGAAAAGTCATTTAGGGCCCTCAAAATGACATTCAATGCTAACTTAAATGCTTTAAGTATTTAGTTAGTAAATGTCCGAGGTTGGTAACTGAATACCTATTTAATATAGGAATATATGTTCCTTTGCCTTCTGGCATACACCTCTTAGGCCCCCACTTACCCACTTGGCATTTAATGCCTCTTCTTACACATCATGTATGTGTGATGATGTAAACTCTGCAAATTACACTTTTTGCAGACAGCACAACTGTTCACCTCGACTGTTGCGCAAAACCCGAGAAAGTGGAGTGGTGGCATTTAATGCGGATCCCAAACATTTTATACAAAACGGTTTTCAAAATTTTGTAAATAATTTCGCTTAATGCCTAAACCACCCCTCTCCACTTCCCTATAAATACCCCCAAACAAATCAACACACACACGTTTTTAGAAAAAATTTAAGCAAAACTCTTGCCCTTTTTTCTCTCAAAAATTAAGTATGTGTTGTTCATCTTTAGACCCAGACCATAATTTTTTCTTGCAAAACCAAGACTTTTCAAAAAAATGGCTGCTTCTAAAGCTATCACCTACGCCCCAAATGTGGAATTCACAATGGAGGGCGTGGACCTGATAAAAAATAACGTCGTAGGAAATTTTGGCTACCCCGAAAATTTTTGGGCGTACAAGAATGTAGTCAAATATCTTCAAAACTGCTTTCTTGCTACGGTGTTTACAAAAACCCCCTCAGTCATATATCATGACTATCTGAGGGAATTCTAGTGTACAGCAGTGGCAACAAGCCCTGAGGACACCAAAGACTCCATAATCACGTTCTCAGTGATGAATGGGAGATGGACCCTCTCCCTGGATTACCTAACCTTCATCAAGGCCACAGGTCTTGATTTCACTGAGAACTTTGAGCCTCACCCCTCTGACGCAGAAGTATAGGCTGAATTGCTTTTACTAGGGCCACATGATGAAAAACATCCTGAAGTGGCCCTAGGAACCCTTTTGTCCAAAGCGCCTATCATTAAGACCTGGTTCCCTGCTGTCTGGAGGATCCTGATGACCTTTGTCATTCAGGTCCTTGGAGGCAATAAATCCTCCACGAAGCAATTGAATGCATCACAACAATTGATGGTGTTCAGCCCCCTGGAGGGTAGAAAGATAGATATCAGAGGAATAATCTTCTGAGACCTCGTAGCCAAGCTATCAGGTAAATCTAGGCAAAGACACATGTCTTACCCTAGGTTCATTTCCTGTGTGCTTCAGGACTTACTAGGCTCTAAATATGTTAGGCTAAACGTTGAGGGATCTAAACCTGACGTCTTACACAATGCCAACTATTCAAGAGACCTTACTGAGGTACAACCAGTCCCCCGGACCAACTACATGCTGATAGTTATTCAGGGGATAAATGCTATCTCACCAGTTCCTTCTCCTACAAAAAAGGAGAAGAAGAAGAAGGCAGGGTCCAAGAAGGTGGTTAAACCCAAACCACTCGCCCTTGAGACTTCTGCCTCAGAGCCAAAAGAAAGGAAAACAACTGCCAAGACCTTTGAGACACCCACTCCTGAGACCCTCTTGACCTTAAAACAAACGCCAATGGAGGATACTGAGAAATCATCCTCAGTGTCCTTGGGCAAAACCTTTCCTCATGGCTCTATTGACATACACAAGTCAGTGGGGTCTGGAACCTTCGCCCTTTCACATCCCGATGAAGGCATTAGTAAATCACAACCTTTGCCTGAGGGAGTACAGGGTCCTATACTCTCAGTGGAGTAGCACTACTCCACTGAGAAGGGGACCCACACCCAATCACATCCTGTTTACGGTCCTGAGAAATCACACTCAGGATCTTAGGGAGAAACGGTCTCTAAATCCTCAGAAGGGCAGTACAACCCTAATGGGAAGTGGGACCTCAACCAATCATTGCCTCATGATAGTACTGGAACACACCCGCCAGTCCTTGAAGGTACCTAGGGGGACAAAGACTCAGAGGGATTAAAACCACCCGCTGATACGGAACCCAAAACCCCCATGGCGAATCCAGTCACTTGGGAACTGACTCCACAGTCCAGGCTGAGCAAACCCACTCAGTGCATTTGGAGGGGTCAGGACCTGGCCACAAGGAAGGCAAACCCTTTTCTGAGGGGGAGCTGGATTCTTCCCTGGTTCCAACTATGGCGGATCTTCAGAACTTAATAAATGATGTATCAGACGAAGAGATGGTAGATTTTGGGAACGAAGAAATTTTGGGTGCTGGGGAGGAAACGGAGACTGACACATACAATTCTCCTCTGCACAATGAACAACCATCTCATCCTCCTGAGAATCAGCCACAGTAACTCACCCAACCATCAACATCATCATCATCATCAGGTCACTCATCTGCTCCTGCAACTCCTCAATGGCTACAAAAGTACGATAATATTCTTCCACTCAATGAAAGGCAGCTGGTATTGTTTCTCCGCAAAGCCAACCATGCTCTCTTTCATGAGCTTACTGAAAAATAATGGGAACAACATACTGAAGTACCCGCCAACTACGCTGACTTCAGGGCTACTGTTGAAGAATCTCAGGGAAAGTTACATCAGGTCGCCAAACTCACTGACAAACAACTCGGTGACCTGAGGGAATCTTTTGACAATATGGGTACTGAACAAGACAAGCAGCTCACCAACATATTGAAGACTCTTGATTCCATCCAAGAGGAAGTCAAAGATGACCCAACCCTGATCCAAAAGCTGACTGAGTACATGAATACTCAGAAAACCACCTCCATCAACATTGCTGAGCTTCTAAAGCTTCTTCAGGGGGTGGATCTTAAACCCATAAGGTCTCAGCAAGATTCTATTCAGCAGTCAGTCACTGATTCTAAGGAGTGCCTCAACAAGATATCCTCAGCCTTTGATCAACTCTCCACCAAACATAATGAGCTAATCACCCATTACACCACAAAGGTAACTGAACTCGCTAACACTCAGGCTACAATGGCGGCAGACATCTCCACCCTGAAGAATGAGACCACTGACATAAAGAAGATGGTCTCCAGCATCCTGTCTATTCTTCAGGCCTTTTCGGTTACCCCACCTCCTCAGTCAACAGATGCATACACTGAAGTTCCAGCATCTGTTGAGGGGGAGAAACTTGATGATCCTACTCCTGAACCTTCAACTTCCGCACATGTTGTTACTACAACCCCTGTTCAACCTGAAATAGTAGCAACAGAAGTACCTGAGACATCCACCAGTTAATCCCTTACCACTGACAAAGGGAAAGGAATCATGGTGACTGGCGAATCTCCTCAACTGCAATTGGTTCCAGCATCAACTGAAGGGCGTCCAGACCCTGATGCACCATTTATGGTTGAATTGGATGGTGGAAGGAAGTTCTTTGGAACTCCAGCGGAAGTGGCCATAGTCTTGCATGAACAGGACATAAGAAGGGACAAAGAAAAAGCTGAGCAATTCAACAGACCTATAATTGTTGAGGTTGCCAAGGAGGTAATATAGGAGACTGACAAGGTCATCAAGGGGGAAGAATTCCTCAAGCTTCAGGCTGACCTCATTTAGGAACAAAATCAGCAGGCCAAGCTTAGAGAAGAAAGGAGGAAGAAAACCTATGAGAGGAATATGTGGCACATGACAAAGACCAAGGGAGAAGGCACCATCACTGATATGACCATTCACCTGACCAAGCCTATAAGCGTAACGGTTCACAGGGGATCAAGAAAGTCTGAGGTAAACAAGCCCTTCAAGTTCTCAGACTATGGGCTAAGGGAATGGGACATGATGATGCCCATCCTAAGGAAGAAGCAAGGCAAGATCGTTCCAAGTCTTCTAAAAACCCTGTACTCCAAATACGAAGAACTGGAATAGGTAGCAAAGAGTTTAGGAATAGATCACGAGAAGGTGCTTGCTTCTCAGGGACTGTCAATCCCTGAGCCTACTCAGATGATTGGGAGGAAAAGAAAAGCTGTGGGTCAGGAGCCTGAACAATTCATAGCTGCTCTTCATTGCGACAGGATTCCTCCTCAGGGAGTCAAGTTTGTCCCCAACCTAGTCATCAAGGAGCCTGAGTACGGTATCTTCTTTGTGGATGAGTTTGACCAACCGGCCTTTCAGCGAGTCAGTGATATCAACCTTGTGGAAATGACAACTCTCCTAGCATACAAGCTAAGGGCACTTCAAGTGAAAGGCCCTGAAAATGAAGAGTTTGTCAAGATGTTGGATAGGATGATGAATGAGCGACCTGACAAAGAAGTTTTAGTGTCGAAGAAAGCTAAACTGGAACTCTTGGGTATCTTGGAAGGCGGAGAACGAGAACCCTGAGTATTATGTTAGATGTTAGGACTTTTGTAATGATATTAATAAAATGATGCCCATATTTTTGTTATATCAGTGTCCTTAATAAGGTTTCTAGTATATTCAGTATGAGAAGAAGTCCATTTGCTCACTCATAACTGATCAAAAACTTAGGCATAATTTATATCCAAATAGGGGGAGATTGTTGGGTCGTTAGTACCCAAGCGTCCTGAAAACAGGGTTTGGACACAAATTAGCCAAGTGTTAATCAACCTTAAACACTCTCAAGTCACTGAGTGAACAGTCACTCAGTGAGTTACCTTCAAGTTGCTTAGGACGAGTCTAAAAAGAAAGATTCACCATTCAGTGAGGCGAAACTCCCTGAGTGTCACTTAAGCCAAAGAAGAAGGTAATGGGTTTAGTGAGTATTTGACAAGAACTCACTGAATCCCAGTCTCCTCAACAACAATAAATGATTGAAGACTGAAGACCTAGACTGATGAATCAGAAGTCTGAAAGAAAGGCGGGATTAGGCGGGAAGAGTTTGAGAAGATAAGGAGAAGTCTTATCGGGCCAGAAACAAACCTTCCCTAAAACGGCTTAAAGTCAAGAAGTGTCAGACCTGACACTCGGAAAGACTTTTAGCCTATTCCTATTGGTTCTTGGAAATGACAAATACTGTTGTAGTTGTCAGACACGCTAGGTTATTCTTTTCGTATTTTTTAATCATAGGTGCTCTTTTATACTTGTGTATAAATAGGAACAGATAGGAGAAAAGTGGGTTAAGTTTTGTGCATTAAAAGCTTAGACTTTCACAAAATCACTTTTCTCCTCCAAAGAGTAACCAAGTCCCTGAGATAGCTCAGTGGGTCATTATTGTTGCCACTCAAAGCATAGCTTGAGTTTAGAGAGGAGAACACACCATACCTTGTCTATTCGATCCCAAGCGTTTATTTCGCAAGCACTTGGGTAATAGATTCTTTTGATTAATTTCTAATAAGAATTTAAACGTTGAAAAACTTGTGTGTTTTATCCTTACGTTTTATTTATCAGTTATAATTAATCAATACATTAATCTCAGTCATAAACACAATTAGATTAACTTTGTAGTTACTTCTAAGTGTGTGAAGGGAACAACAAGATGCGGCTAGCGAGTATTTGATTGAGCAGATTCCACAGAATTTTCCGTCGATACATCATAAGTATTTATAATATGCGAGGTGATGGAAATTGTGGGTTTCGGTGCGTTGCCCACGGTATTGGTCAACACGAAGAAAGGTGGCGCGATGTTCGAATGTGGTTATTGCAAGAGTTAGACATTAATCGTGCCTTTAACATAAGTGTTAGGAATTAAGCTTAAGCAGTTAAGACTGTTGGAGGTAACAGTTAGAACTGTTGAAAGAAGAAGTTAAGACTGCTGAAGAGTATTGAAGGCAAGAGCAGCTAAGACTGCTTAGAGAAGAAGTTCAGACGGTTTATGATTTATTGTAAAGTAGATAATTATGGAAAATATATTGTGTATATCGTATAAGAATAGATTGATAGTTATCTTGTATAGGAATCCTTAGTCTATAAAAGGATTGCCTAGGTTAAGGGTTAGACACGAATACAATACGATAGAAAGAGGAGTGAGTTTATACGTATTATTAAGATTCAAGGTTGTAAACCCTAGTGATAGGAAGATCACTCGTATTATTTGCTAATTATACTGAATCGTTGGAAGTTATTTATTCTGTGTTCTTTGTTTATTCTAATCATACAAAACATACAAGGTCTTCTAAGTGCTAGCTAGTAAATTCCGCATGCTAGACTAAGTATATTTCTTCGTATCACATCTAACACAAGGAGTGTATGTAGATCCGGTTAAGTGGTATCAGAGAAAGGTTGCTGATACATCGATTTAGAAGATCCGAGAAGAACAAAGATGGACATGGAAACAACACCATCCACAACCAACATTGCTGCTAAGCTTCCTATACTTAAACCTAATGAGTTCGACATGTGGAGACTTCGTATAGAGCAGTTTTTCCAAGTGCAAGACTATGCACTATGGGAGATCATTGAAGATGGAAACTCGTTTACCCCTGTTGAAACAACAACTGTTGTTGAAGGTAAATCTGAGACTACAGTACAAACAAAGCCAATTTCTAATGAAGAGAAGGCAAGATACAAGAATGATCTTAAAGCTAGAAGTTTGCTTCTGATGACCATTCCTAATGATCAGTTGCTGAACTTTAGTAAGGTCAAGTGTGCTAAATCTCTTTTTGAAGCTATTGTTGCAAGATATGGTGGGAATGAAGCCACCAAGAAAACTCAGAAGACTCTTCTCAAGCATCAGTTTGAGAACTTTACTGCAACAAGTAATGAGTCGTTGGATCATATGGTCAATAGGCTTCAAAAGTTGGTGAGTCAACTGGCTATTTTAGGGATTGAGATGCCTCAGGAAGATCTCAACTCAAAATTTCTAAGAAGTCTACCTTCTGAATGGGCGATGCATGTGGTAGTATGGAAAAACAAGCCTGATATAGATTCCATGAGCTTAACGGATCTATATAGCAACTTCAAGATAGTTGAACATGAGATTAAGAAGTCTGCTGGATCAAGTTCAAGCTCAAGCTCAGGGAATTTGGCCTTTGTATCAACTCCCAGTTCCTCAAGTCCAGATGAAGAAGTGCAAGTTGCTGGAGCAGTTGGAACTGCTAGTGCAAATCTTGGTACTGCTAGCACCTCGAGCAGTACTAGTGGACTTTTGAATGATGATACTTATTGTGCTTTCCTGACTACTCAGCACAATGGAAGTATGTTGACTCATTCAGATCTTCAAGAGATTGATGAAGATGATATTGAAGAGATGGATATTAAGTGGCAGCTCTCTCTTCTCAGTTTGAGAGCTAGAAGATTCTTGAAGAAGACTGGCAAGAAGATTGTCATAAACAGTAATGATGTTGCAGGGTATGACAAATCCAAGATTGAGTGCTACAATTGCCACAAGAAAGGTCATTACTCAAGGGAGTGCAGATTGCCAAGTCAACAAGATGGAAAGAGTAGAGCATATGGAAACAAGTCAAGAGTTGTGGAGGTTACTGATTCAAGCTCGAAAGCCATGGTTGCTATTGATGGCTTAGGATTTGACTGGAGCTATATTGCAGAGGAGGAAGCAGAAGCATCTACAGAGGTTGCTCTCATGGCATTTTCTGATTCTGAGGTACAAGTTTCAAAATGTTCTAAATCTTGTGAATCTTTAAAAGAATTAGAAACACTTAAAACTAAATATGAGAGTCAGTGGAAAGAATTAAGAGAAACTGCTTTTAGCTTAGCAAATCATAAGAGAGCTTTAGCTGTGTTAGAAGAGAAAATTGTTCATTATCAAAACAATGAGTCTAAGTTTTCTGATGATATGATTATTGTTAAGAGAGACTTAATGTTTAGAGAGATTGAAATTACTGTTTTAAAACATGAGCTAGAACAGGTTAAGAAGGCTAAGGAGAACATTCAGATGAGTGTAGATACATTTGAATACACATCACAAGGTGTTAAAAAGATAATTGAGAGTCAGATTCAAAATAAAGCTAAGTCAGGCCTAGGTTATAAGTCTGTCCTACCTCCTTATAGAGGAATACCATCACCCAAAGGTATAGACTTAGAACACACAAGACTCCCTGAATTTCAATTACCTGAACTTAACTATGGTCCTCAACCTAAGAAGGATGTAGTTGATAAACCTGTGTTTGTTAGTGCAAGTGATAAATCACTATCTGAGGACAAGGTGTCTTCTGATAGGTCCTCACCTAAGGACTCAGATGCTCCAACAATTGAGGAATGGACTTCTGATGATGAGCATGATCAAGCTGTGGTTAAGCCTATTAGTGCTAAAGTGGAGGAACCAAAAGTTCCAAAGATGGTTAAACCTGAGACTGTTAGGCCTAGTTTAAATGCCAAACCTTTTAGACCAACAGTTAGGTATGCAGAGATGTATAGGACCACAAACAAGCCAAGAGGTAACCAGATGAATTGGAATGACCTCAGATCCCACCAATTAGGAAAGGATTTTGTGTGCTATAGGAAAGCTTGTTACTCTTGTGGTAGTTTTGATCATCTTGCAGATTATTGTGATAAATGGGTATCTGGATATACAAATCATAGGTTGAGCATTGCAAAACCTTAATCTTTTCTTAGGAATGATAGGATGATACCTAGATCAGTTCTTTTAAGGTTTGGACCTAGAGCAGTTCCAACTGCTAGACCAGCAGTTCAAACTGCTAGACCAACAGTTCCAATTGTCAGAACTATGAGACCAATTCACCCAAGGCCACCAGTTCAAAATCAAATACATGTTTTTAAACCATCTTACACAACTGGTAAAAGAACTTTTTATGAGAAAGCAGTGGTGAAAAACCAAGTTTGGAAACCTAAGGTAACAACTGCCAAGCCAGCAGTTCCAACTGCTAGCAGGGTAATTGGTACTGGTGTGAATAAAAACACTGCTAAGGGAAACATGGGAAATGGAGTGAATGCTTCAGCATGTTGGGTATGGAGACCAATTCAACCCAATGGTGCTAAGACTGTTTTGAAAAGAATAAATTATGTTGATGCTAGAGGAAAGCCTAAGTCTGATTTGGCTTGGGTTCCACAAGGAAATTAATTTTTCTTGTTATATGCATTGTTAGTCATGTGCTTGTATTTGGAATTATTTGTTTTTGGACTAACAATTGCAGGATTGGAGAGTAAACACCAAGGAATTATGAATGCTTGATGTTTTGGACTTAATGGTGTTCTGAAGATTAGTATGTGATTCTTGCATACAACAAATGGTAATTGGTTCACCATGTCTTATCCACATAAGAACCAACTAGTCCAGAGCAAACGGTTTCTGGTAAAGACTAATCAAATCCGTTTATGGTTGACAATTTGCCAAAAATTGTATGGTTATCAGCTCACCATATCTAAATGTGAAGAGTTGGCTAGTCCAAAGCAAACGGCTATTGGTAAAGACATATCAAATCCGTTGATAGCTGATAGTTTGCTAAAAACTATGTATGAGCCATGTTATTTTAAAATTCTTATTTCAAAAAGTTGAGACGGCTCAATAAAATTTTTCAACAGTTGAGACGGTTAGTACAAAATATTGGTACGGTTCAACTAGCCGTTATGACTGACGTGTCGGTAATTAATTTTGGAGTAAAAACTAGCCGTTGGCGGTTTGTTGCGATTTTTACTGGATGAATTACGGATTTCGAGGGATCCTCTTATAGATATTTTTAACTTTTATTTTATTATATCCTTATACTAAAATAAATAGTTACCATATTCTTTAAGTCGGTCAACTTGTAACCCTAACTCTCTCCATAAAATCTCAATATTACTTTCATCTTCTATCCTTTCACTCACCATTATTACTATTCACAGCTGTTAACTAACATTTTCTACTAAGAATGGCAAGATTGGATTTTGCTAAGCGTCACAACCAGGTTGCATTTTTAGAGAAAACAGAGCAAGGAGATGGGCCAAAATTTTATGAGGTTGTGGATTTTCTCAACCACTCTCAAATAAGGTATGCTCTAACTGTTTCTCCTACTCTTTATGTTTCGCACATCACACAGTTCTGGCAGAATTCATCTATCTTGACAAGTGATGATGGAAACTTAGAAATTCATACTAAAGTAGATGGCATTAAATTTGTTGTTACCGAGTCTATACTTAGGAGACATCTTAAACTAAATGACTCAGATGGTATCGACACCATGCTAAATACTGAAATTTGGGAAGAACTTGAAAAAATGGGGTATAATACATCTGAACATAAATTGACTTTTCAAAAAGCATGTTTTTCACCCCAATGGAGATTTTTGATACATACTCTTCTATTATGTTTAAGTAATAAAAAGACAGCTTGGGAACAATTCAGTAGCAATATTGCTATTGCTCTCATTTGCTTGTCTACAAACAGAGTTTTTAACTGGTCAAAATATATTTTTGAGGGTATGGCATCAAATGTTGATAGTAAAACAAAGTTTTTAATGTATCCCAGGTTTGTTCAAACAATTTTAAATAAAAAGAAAAACCTGCTTACAGAACCAACTGAAAATTTTCCTACGCCTAGTCTACAATCAAAGGTTTTTCAAAATATGACTATGGCTAGTAAACATTTTCAAGGGGAACCAGTTCCATTATTTCCTCACATGATTCAAACTGAGTTGGGTGAAGGTTCAGCAGTTCCAACTGATCCCCATCACACATCCACTCAAGACTTTGAAACAACCCAACAACCACCCATCACTTATAGGAGAAGGTCTAAACCTAGTCTCACTAGGGTTGTGACTGTATCCTTGCCCAAAGATTCACCTCTCATAGCAGGTAATACAGCTAGAAGTGATGAGGGTAGTTCTTCACAAACTAAATTGACGGCTTTATGTACCAAGTTAGTAGCTCAGGTTGGCACTTTGGAGAAGGAGCTAAAGCAAACCAAGGAGGAATTTAAAGCTCACAAGGTGATTTTTGCCAAATTCTATACAAAGTTAACCAAAAGGGTGAAGCAGCTTGAAGAACAGTTGAAGAGTAAGAGGGCAAGAGTGATAGTGAATGATTCTTCTTCTGACGATGATTCAGATGGCTCTGGACTGGATGTTGAAAATTCTTCCAAACAGGGGAGGAAATCTGGTAAAGAGAGGAACTTTTGAAGAAAAGGATAGATCAGGATCTTAGGGGATGTATGAAGAAAGTTCTGAACAAGAAAAAGGTTATGATAAAGGTTCAGGTTCTGGTAATATTCATGAAGATTCAGCTGAAGCAGTTCCTAATGAAGAAGCAGTTCAAACTGCTGAGTCAGAACAACAAGTAGTTCCAACTGAAGACACTTCTGATGAACCAGAATATGAAAGGAGAAGAGCAAATAAAGGAAAGAAACCTATGACATCTGAAGAAGTGGCTGCTGTTCAAGAACTTGAAAGGCTTAAAAGGTTGAAACTAAAAACTAAAGAACAGATTGATCATGATGCAGAGGTTGCAAGGCTAATGTTAGAAGAAGATTTAGCTGATAAGGAAGCTGAAAAGGAAGCTAAACAAGCCCAGATGGATCATGATGAAGAATTTGCAAGGAAATTAGCTGCTGATGACATAAGGAATATATCTAAATTCATGAAAAGAAAAAGATCAAATGAAGTTGATGTAGAAGAATTCAATGATCATTTGCAATATTTTCTAGATTCTGATGTAATGGTAAGAGCACAAGCTTCTATGGTTCTTAGAGATCAAGAGTTAAATGAAGATGAGAAGACAGAGGAGCTTAAGAAATTTATACTCAAGAAGAATGGAGTTAAAAAGTGGGAAGATCTGATTCATAGAATAAGAGAAAGCCAGAAGTCAGGGTACAAGACTAAGTTATCTACAAAGAGAGAACTTGTTGAGGATATGAAGCATTATCTGAAGAACTCAGCAAATTATTTAATGAAAGATTTCAAGGGAAAGTCTTATGCTATTATTGAAAAAGAATTCTGTGAAACTTATACTATTTTGAATTCTTCAATAAGAAGTGTCAAAACAGGTAAGAAGAGGTAAGCAGAATCTATAGAATCAGAAGTTGCTAAGAAACAAAAGTGTGATGAAGAAGGATTAACTGATGAGAAGATTAAAAGCATGATGGTGATTATTCCAGAGTATTCTTACATTAAACCTTTGCAGGTCAAACATCCAATAATTGACTGGGAAGTGTTTACTGATGGTAGAATGAAGGGATGGAAGATTATTAGACATGGAGATATTTTTGAAAGATATAAGTTGTTTGAAGATTTACTTAAAGGCTTTGACAGAGAAGATCTAAATCAGCTGTGGAGCTTAGTAAAAGAGAAGTTCAGAGATATTGATCCAGTTGAAGATAAAGACAAAGAACTATGGGTTCAATTGAAGAGAATATATGAACCAGATGGTGGAGAATCGATTTGGAGATTTCAAGCTCAAGTCAAGGATATCTCTTGGAAGTTATTTAGTACATGTGGAGTACACAGAGTATCTACAAAGGATGGAGTAGAGATATATATGCTGGTTGAAAAATACTATCCACTCAGACCAGGTGTTTTGACTATGCTGGTATTTACTAAACTAGAAGCTAATGAAGAGTCTGAGATGGCTAATATGCTGGTAACGAAGATATTCAACCTTGCACAAGAAGTAAAAGCTAGATCGAAGAGATTTGCTTGATGGGTATTTGAAAGAATTTTCAGCATTAAGAAGAAGAAGCTTAATTTGAAGAAACTTAATGATTGGGAGGAAATCATAAGTTTAGGGGAGGATTGTTAGGAATTAAGCTTAAGCAGTTAAGACTGTTGGAGGTAACAGTTAGAACTGTTGAAAGAAGAAGTTAAGACTGCTGAAGAGTATTGAAGACAAGAGCAGTTAAGACTGCTGAGAGAAGAAGTTCAGACGGTTTATGATTTATTGTAAAGTAGATAATTATGGAAAATATATTGTGTATATCGTATAAGAATAGATTGATAGTTATCTTGTACAGGAATCCTTAGTCTATAAAAGGATTGCCTAGGTTAAGGGTTAGACACGAATACAATACGATAGAAAGAGGAGTGAGTTTATACGTATTATTAAGATTCAAGGTTGTAAACCCTAGTGATAGGAAGATCACTCGTATTATTTGCTAATAATATTGAATCGTTGGAAGTTATTTATTCTGTGTTCTTTGTTTATTCTAATCATACAAAACATACAAGGTCTTCTAAGTGCTAGCTAGTAAATTCCGCGTGCTAGACTAAGTATAATTCTTCGTATCACATCTAACACAAGGAGTGTGTGTAGATCCGGTCAATAAGTATGTGGTGGCAAAATGACTATGACCATCTTCAGAGATCAGTAGACTGGTTACATAATGGATTTGCACCGTGAGACCACCGGATGATTATGCCAAACACGGGGTTGGTTATTGCTTCAGTGCTTAACCGGCCTGTTGTATTTTATATCCGAGCGACAAAGTCATACATGTTTTCCACTTTTTTCCGGTCCAGATTTATCACAAGGAACTGGCCCCCTTGTGATTGCCCGTGTGGGGGATGACGAATGTGCTCACTTCATTTATCTGACGCTAGACGAAAATTCACCAGTTCCAGATATTTACCCACAATGGAGGGCGTTCAGAGTTGCCGATGCATCCGAATGGGCAACTTTATATTACGATCGACTACACCTGTATACTGAGATTAGACAAAGACAAACATAGTAAATGATTATTGATTTATGTTGTAAATAATTATACACTCAAAACATTGTAAACGATTACTGATTTATGTTGTAAATAATTATACCGACAAAACATAGTGAACGATTATTGTCAATATGTTGTGAATATCTGTTTGTATTATTTAAATTAACAATACATTACTGATTTATGTTGTAAATTATTATACAAATTCTTTGGCCAGGTGGAACAAAATAATCCTTTCATGTCTCGCTGTCGGAGAGGATTGATTATAGAAAGGACATCCTGTAGAGACACTAGTTATGGTCAACCGTATTATGCATGTCCTTTTTCAGTGGTAAATAATCATACGTTTGCTTAGTTATGTAAATTATTTGTTTGTTAAGAATACATTTCTTATAATTTTCATAACATGTAACAACCAGGAACAGATGACTTTGGGTGTGGGTACTTTATATGGAAGGATGCTTTTTAGAACTAGTACTTTAGTCAAGTTTCTTCTTCAACGCAGTGCTCAAACTGCGTAGTTAAAGATAATAAAATTGACAAGTAAGATAATAAGATTGACAAGCTTGAAACAAGAAACAAGATGTTAGTGTCTCAAAACAAGATGTTGATGACAAGAATAAAGACGCTCGAGGCATCACTGAAATTGGCAACGAATCCTGAGGATCACACATGTCAGTCGGGTGCAATGCTCCATGAGCTTTTAGATGACATAAATAATCTTCACATATAGTAGGTGTTGTTGTTTTTAAATAATGTGTTAATGTTCTTGTTTAATTGAATAATAACAGTTGTTTTTGTAGTTGTTTAATGTGTTAACGTTAACGTATTATTGTTGTTGTTTAATTAAATAGAAACACATTAGACGAATACAAATAACATAACATTAAAAACATAACAAATAAACACTAAAATAAACATTACACAAAATAAAATAAAACAAATACATACTAAAAAAAAAAAAAAAAAAGAAAAAAAAAGAACAAAGGTACTCCTCCCACTAAAGGGGTGCCCTTTAAACTTATAGGGGGGTTAGGATAGGGGCTCTACTATACAAACACCCCCATGATGTCAAATCAGGGGGTGTTTTGTCCTTTATTCTCTTTGTCCCCCTTTTTGTTTACAGTACATCACAGTTTTTTTCAATTTCTGTTCCGTATTTTTGACAATTTTAAGCGTTTAACTTATTGAACTTTATATTTTCTGTTCCGCACTTTCAGATTTATAGTTTTTTTATATAAACAAAATTATAAAAATAAAAAAAAAATAAAAAAAATGCAAAAATAAAGGGGTGTGTGGTTGGTGTTTTTTGAGGGTGTGGGGATAGAGATGTGATCCTTTAGAAAGTGAAGAAAATTAAAAAGGCTAGAAAGCTATTCACAATGTGACAAGTGTCCACCAACCGTTCCCTCCTTTTTTTCCTTATTAAATTTGATTAGGGGGCATTTTGGTCATTTTAATCCTTTTTTTTATTCCACCCCAAAACTTTAAACGTAAATAACTTTCAAACGATAAACTTTTATGAAAAACCGATTTTACCATAATTTTTAAAAATTCAATTCTCTTTAATTTGGTATGCATTATGATATATGAATCGCAACTTTTTTTTTTTTCAAATTTTTAAGTAGGTGTTGATTTTTTTGAAATTTTCGGCATTTTCAGCTCTAATTTTGCCTAGTTTAAAGGCAGAATTTTGCAAAACTTAAAACACGAAAGTTGTAGCTTTTTTGCCATTCTTTACTCATAAATTTGAATCACTCAAATTCGATATAATATGAGTGAGATATTGCATGTTAAATATGAACAATAACTAATGAACGTTATCAAAAATAACTGATGAACCAAAACACTTTGAAAAACAACTGACGCTAACTGATAAACCTAAACACTTTGAAACACAACCGACGCTAACTGATGAACCAAAACACTTTGAAAAACAACCGACGCTAACTGATGAACCAAAACACTTTGAAAAACAATCGACACTAACTGATGAACCTAAACACTTTGAATCACAACCAACGCTAACTGATGAACCAAAACACTTTGAAAAACAACCGACGCTAACTGATGAACCAAAACACTTTGAAACACAACCGACGCTAACTGATGAACCAAAACACTTTGAAAAACAACCGACGCTAACTGATGAACCTAAACACTTTGAAAAACAACCGACGCTAACTGATGAACCTATAACTGATGAACCAAAAAAATAGCACAACACAATAACTGATGAACCAATAATTGATGAACCAATAATTGATGAACAAAAAAAATAACATAACACATGACAATAATTGATGAACCAAAAACACATAACAAGGGTCAATAATTGATGAACCAAAAACACATAACACCAAGATAATAATTGATGAACCAAAAAAATAACAGCACAATAACTGATGAACCAAAAAAATAACACAACACAATAACTGATGAACCTATAACTGATGAACCAATAATTGATGAACCAAAAAAATAACATAACACATGACAATAATTGATGAACCAAAAACACATAACAAGGGTCAATAATTGATGAACCAAAAACACATAACACCAGGATAATAATTGATGAACCAAAAAAATAACAGCACAATAACTGATGAACCAAAACACATAACACAACACAATAACTGATGAACCAATAATTGATGAACCAAAAAAATAACATAACACATGACAATAATTGCTGAACGAAAAACACATAACACCATAATAATAATTGATGAACCAAAAAAATAACAGCACAATAACTGATGAACCAAAAAAATAACACAACACAATAACTGATGAACCTATAACTGATGAACCAATAATTGATGAACCAAAAAAATAACATAACACATGACAATAATTGATGAACCAAAAACACATAACAAGGGTCAATAATTGATGAACCAAAAACACATAACACCAGGATAATAATTGATGAACCAAAAAAAATAACAGCACAATAACTGATGAACCAAAACACATAACACAACACAATAATTGATGAACCAAAAAAATAACATAACACATGACAATAATTCATAACCAAAAACACATAACAAGGGTCAATAATTGATGAACCAAAAAAATAACAGCACAATAACTTAATCCTCACACTCGCATTAAAATACGACCTTTTTCTCAAATTGCTCATTTATAAACAGATCCTTATTGTTCCAAGTCAACAAGGTCACAAAGATTTATAAAAGTCGTCATTATCGAAAGTCCAATTGGTTGGGATCTAAAAAATAAAGTTAGGCATTCTAGTGGGTTCTTTTACTCTACAAAAACACATCTTTTACTCTACAAATCCTTCAATCAAACTAAATACAAATTATTCTTGAAATGTTGGGTTCTTGCCTCCATCTGTTACACCATCAATTCCAATTCACTTAACGAACTTGTACCCTATGTAGAAAAACTTGTACACTAACACAAAAAGAATGTCAATACCATATATGAACGAAAAAAACTTCTTTTACTGTACAAATCCTTCAATCAAACTAAATAAAATATTTTATTGAAATGTTGGGTTCTTGCCTCCATCTATTACACCATCTTTTACTGTACAAAATCCTTCAATCAAACTAGATAAAATTTTTTCTTGAAAGGGGTTCTATTTTGCCGTTCATCGTCGTCGTCGTAGTATTCTTCTGATGATGTTGGTGATTGTGCATCGTTATGGTTGCGGCGCGTGGATCTCACGCGTTGTTGTTGTTGTTGACGTTTTTGGAGATCTCACGATTATTATCAACCTCTGATTATTATCAGATGGTGGTTGTTGATGAAGGAGAACAGATCTGATGGTGGTATTGGTTGTAAAGGTGTTAATAGATCTGATGGTGAGTGTGTGTTTTTTGGGTGGTTGTGAGAGAAATATGATGATAAATAGAAAAGAGGGAAGAAGAGGATATAGCGGGAAGGAGGGGAAATTACGTAAGTATCCTTGGGGGAAAAAGGGAGGGGGGACACGTGGCAGCACCAAAATACTTTTTAGGCTTTGCAAATTTGTGATACTTTGCAAATGATCCAGATTCTGTGGGGATAACCTATCCCTTAGGATAGACCGAGCCTAATTTAAGGGTCAAATTCATATTACAAACGAACTTTTCAAACATTATAAATATCGGTAACATTGATTTTTTATTAAGATTTTAATTATTCTAACCAAGGTTGTCAGGATCACGATCCTGCTCGTAGGATCGTACGATCCTACGATCCTACACACAAAAAACGAGCAGGATCGTTACGGGATCGTAATTCAGGTAGGATCGTTACAGGATCGTGGGATCGCTCGTAGGATCGTGAACGATCCGATCCTGTTGGTAACCCTTCTTTCGGGTAGGATCGTTACAGGATCGTGGGATCGCTCGTAGGATCGTAGGATCGTGAACGATCCGATCCTCTTTTTTTTTGAATTTTTTGGACTTTTTTTGAGAGGAAGGTTTTTAAAAATGGTTTGTATACATGTGTAAAGGAAAAGCCGAAAACGATCCTAGGTAGGATCCGATCCTACGATCCCGATCTTGCAAAGCCGAAAACGATCCTAGGTAGGATCCCGATCCTGACAACCTTGATTCTAACTTTCATATTCGTTACATTTTCACTAATATGCTCACCTACTACTTGATAAACATGTTGAATTATATGGCATTTTTATTTTATTTTATGTTGATATGTAATGCTTATGTGAAACAGCGATACTTAATCTTCTTTTCTTCAACATCTTTTTCCCATATGAGAGGTTATACAAACCACCCTTAAACTACAAAGGGCACCCCCTTTTGCAGTTTAGGTACTTTTTTTTTTTTTTTTGTTCTCCGTCTTGTTGTTGTATTTTTTTTAATGATTAATAAACTTTGTAAAAAATTAAGCATAAACTTTTGGCGAGGATATGTCATTGCCAAAAGATTGATCTTAATTCGTCTAATATTGCCATACTACGTTGCGCGCACTACAAGCAAAAACACTTTTGAGGACGGGGTTTTTTTAGTGACGACAATTTTTATTTTTCACTCTTTTTTACTTTTCACTTTAATTCATTTTTTTTTTGTTACTTTTTTAAAATTTTATGATTAATAAACTTTGTAAATGGTTAAGAAAAAACTAAAGCAAATTTTTGGCGAGGATATATCCTTACCAAAAGATTGAGCTAAATTCGTCTAATGTGTTTCTATTTAATTAAACAACAACAACAATAATAACACGTTAAACATTAACACATTAAACAACTACAACAACAACTGCTACTATAACAGCAACAACAACATTAACACATTATTTAACAACAACAACACCTGCTCCATATGAATATTATTTATGTCATCTATAAGGTCATGGAGTATTGCACTCGACTGACATGTGTGATCCTCGGGTCCTTTCCATTTCCAGTGATGCCTCCAGCGTCTTTATTCTTGTCTTCAACATATTGTTTTGAGACAATAACATCTTGTTTCTTTCTTCAAGTACGTTAATCGTAATATCTTTAGCTTCGCGGTTTTAGTATTGCATTGAAGAAGAGGCTTGACTAAAGCACTTTTCTTCAAAAGCATCCTTCCACATAAAGTATCGACACCCATAATCGTTTGTTCCTGACTGTTACATGGTAGGAAAATTATAAGAAATATATTCTTAACAAACAAATTATTTATATATTTACGTAAATAAGCAAACGTATAATTATTTACCTTTGATAAAGGACATGCATAATACTGTTGACCATAAGTATCGGGTTGTCTGGCACGGTACCACTAAATTTGGTGGTACCGTGGGTGATTTAGTGATACCGTGTACACATAATGGCTAGATTTTTTCTGCCTATAAATACCAGCCCTCTTCACAGTTTTTGGGCATCCTTTTTCACACATATCTTTCTGAGTTCAATACTCTTACCACATCTTTTCTTCTTGATCATTTAGTTTAGTTTTCTTTTGTTTAAAGAGTGATCCAATCATCCAATCAAGTGATCACCTTCATTCCTCTACTAGTGCAAGAGAAGAACACAAGGTATCCAAGAAGATACAAAGTGTTGTAGTTGTAGTTAATGCACTTGTAACATTTGTTACACACTTTAATGTATTCTAGCATACATCAAATTCATTTTTCTTTTGAGAGTTTGTGAGAGTAGATCATTGTGATCTTGTAGAGATATAGAGTATCTTTTATAGTTTTTGAGTTAGTGTGTGGATCAAGTGGATCAAGGGTAGATCGGGTAGATCGAGTCAAGTGTGTTGATTGTGTGAAGTAGAAAGGATCGTGTGGATCGTGGTGGATTGGTACTAGCTAAGATTAGTACTCGACATCTTGCTTAGTGTCAGAAATTAGGATAAGCGACGTTGTGCGGTTTTCTCCGCCTGAAGGGAGGTTTGTTGACATAGTGCTTGAAACTCTCGAGTGTGGTACTCAGGGAGTGGAGTAGGGCAAAGAAGAGCTTCATGACCGAACCACTATAAATCTCTCTATCCCAGTTTGATCTTTCCATCTCTTTTCTTTACATTCATTATTTGCATTACATAGTATAGTTTAGTGTTCATATTGGTGTTGATTGATTACACATAAGATTCGAATAAAAGTTTTTCAAAAGTGAAGTTTTGAAACAAATCAAAAACCGGTAAAACTATTCAACCCCCGCTTCTAGTTTTCAACAATTGGTACCAGAGCCACGTCAGTCAAGATTTTAAAGTAAATTGTATTTTAAAACTTGAATTGATCAATGGATTCCGACAAATATAAAGAAGGGCAATCTATGCAAAGTCCACCACTTTTCGAAACCGATTGTTTTATATATTGGAAAACAAAATTCGAAACGTATGTGAAATCGAAAGACATTGATCTTTGGCATATTATTACCGAGGGTGACATTCAACCGATTCAAAAGAATCCGAAAAATAAAAGGGATGAAATAGTTCCTTATAGTAAACAAAGTGATGAACTTAAAAGAAAACTAGCCAAAAATGATGAGGCTAAAATGATGATTTATAATGCTTTGCCGAAAAAGGAATTTGAAAGAATTTTCATGTGTAATACGGCAAACGATATTTGGAAAACTTTGTTAGTCACTCACCAAGGTAATAATCAAGTCAAAGAGAACAAGATAGATCTTCTTGTGCAACAATATGAACAATTTTTCATTTCGGAAGATGAATCTATTGATAATGCTTTTGCTAGATTCAATACTATTATTACTAGTCTTAAATCTCTTGATGAAGGTTATTCTAGCAAGAACTTTGTTAGGAAGTTTCTTAGGGCTCTACATCTCAAATGGAGAGCAAAGGTCACCACCATTGAAGAGTCAAAGGACTTGGCGACATTAACACTTGATGAACTTATTGTAAACTTGAAAGTTCATGAAATGATAATCAAGAAAGACTCCGATATAGTCAAAGGCAAAAGCGACAGAGTTAGATCTCTAGCTTTGAAAGCAAAAAAGGAGTCTAGTGATGAGGAATGTTCGGATTCCGATAGTGAAGATGAAGAGTATGCGTCAGCCGTTAGAGACTTTAAAAATTTCTTTAGGAGAAGAGGTAGGTTCGTTAGGCAACCTTGTGATGATAAGAAGCCATTACAAAAGAACCGAGTTGAGAAGAAAGGAACGAATAGTAGGAAATGCTTTAGATGCGGAGATCCTAATCACCTCATAGGAGAATGTCCTAAACCACCGAAAACCAACAATCAAAGAGCTTTCATAGGAGGCTCTTGGAGTGATAGTGGTGAAGAAGAAGAGAAGAAGCCCTGATGTTTAATCAATTATATCCAAAGGAATTGCAAAGGAAATATGCAAAACCCGAGTCGTTATCCCGATGAAGATTGAATGGAATTTGTATTTTGGGATCGTGAAACGTGTAGTGAATGTGAGATAAGAGTGAGATATTTTGGAAATTAAACTACAAATTATCAAATATTAACTAAAAACAAGAATTAAAGCAATTGGAACAAGTAATAAATGCAAACGTAACCTAAAACGTAAAGGAAAACTTAAAATACGCAAAACCCGGGCTAATCCCGAGTTTAAAAGTGAAATAAATGAAATACTAATCCTAGGGGTGCCAAATTAATTTTATAAAGTCCTAATTAGTAAAATAAAATTTTAGAAAAAAGAATTATTTTTATTTTTATTTTTATTTTTATTTTTATGAATTAAAAACTAAGTTTAAGAAATTAAATAAAGAAAAATAGCAAAACGATTTTGAAAATTATGAAACTTTTCTGGAAATTACTTTAACCTAATATTATCCTAGGAAAAATAAGAAATCATAAAAATAAGTTCAAATTAAGCTATAATAAGCAAAACTGTTATAATAAGCAAATAAGAGAGAAAAGGGTTAAGTAATAAATTGTGTAATATGTTTACAAAAAAAAAGACCCAAGGGCAGAGTGCTAAGGTGTGTGTGTGGTGAGCTGGGTGGCCAGGGTTCGAATCCCAGCAATGGCTTTTTTGAAAACTTATTTATTATTATTATTTTTTTTTCTTTTCTTTTTAAAACTGATTCAATGCTTAATTATAAGCACTTTTTGAAAAGGAAATATTTTTGTAAACTTAAAATAAGCTCAGAAAAAGCTGAAGATTAAAACAGTAGCTAAAAATCAAGCAAAAGCTACTAAGGCAAGGGCTAATAAGCTATATAAAAGCTAAGGAAACTGAAATAAGCTGAGTTTAAGCAAAATGTGATCTAAGTGTAACATCAAGCTGAGAATAAGCCATAAATAACAAGCAATAAGCACTGAGAATAACCAAATAAGCACACTGAGGTCTGCTGATATGGCTGAGGTGCAGGGCAGATTAAGTGCTTTTCAAGGCACTAAAAAGCTACTCAAAATAAATTCTAAAAATCTAAAAAAAAATATGGAATGATAGATAAGCAGGGCAACTATAACTGAGATAAAAATTAGATTCTAACAACTTATATATAAGAAATTAAAAATCAACAAGTGAGGGCTAAAAATGGGAAAAAACCAAAAAAAGCAGTCTGCTGTTGCAGATGGGGTTTTTGGTCCTCAAAACTTTCAATAATCAATTTAACACTACCAACTCTTAAATCCTTACTTCAACTACTGAGTTACACCTAAAAATACCAAAAAGATGGACCAAATAAGCCTTGGCTTATAACAAGCTTATATGATCAGTTGAGATTCCAACTTTGCACTATTCAACTAATCCCTCAAAGATACTTCAAAACTGTTTAAGACCTACTGAGAACTACTTATCTAACTCACAAAAAGCTCAATCAAAACTCATTAAGTAGTCAATGAACAGTAGTATAGCTGATTTGACCAAAAGAGCCACTATTCCAAACACCCCTTATGAATCTGTTTTTGCAATTTTACACTACTAACCACCAATTTAAACCACAATTCTGATTCAATAATAATTATCTAACTTAAATATCAACTAATAAGCAGATTTCAACTTATAAATAAGCACTATATAAGCTAACTCTAGTATGTCTATTTTTTTTGGCTTTTTATGACTTTTTAAGTAAAAACGGAATTACTAGCTAAACCACTAATCAAACAAGCTCAAAAATGACAGAATAAGCTACTTAAATTCAGAATAAGCACTAACTAAATGGAAATAAGCTACTGAACAGAATAAGCTAGATATTACATATGCAAATTTAAACTAAATTTGAACTTTGATACTCACTTTTGGCCCAAGCTAAACAAGGGCACCAATTTAATGGCACCTACAAGCTCCTAGCTTATCAAGGATAAGCTAGGTAAAGTCCATCTTGCCCCTCCATTGCAGGCAACTTCCAAAAGCTTTCCACAAAATGCATAGGTATAGAACTTTGATATTTGGACTGAATTGATCACTAAATAAACTCACTAAAGCTATAGAGAGCTAGAATGAGCTTATATAAACTGAAAACAAGCTTGTTGAAGCTTAGCTAAACTACTTTACTATATTTTTTTATTTTTCAAAGGATTTTTCTATCTTTTTTTTGTGTTTTTGTATATAAAACAGAACAAGTAAAAATAAATGATCAAAAAACTTTTAAAAGCTTATAGAAGGCTGAAACAAATGTAAATGAGCTTATACTAATTTATGTAAACATAAATGAACATTTAAATGAAAGCTCAAAATGGAAATTAAAGTACAAATTTAAAAGTAAATTGCAATTGTATTAATATAAAAGCTTGAGTACAACTAAATAAAGGATTACAAACTTAAATTGAAAGCTGAATTATACTAGAAAACATTTAAACATAATAACGACCTACAAATTACATCCCAAATGTGAGGAGAGGAGTGGGGTATTTATAGCTGAGCTTGGGTGTTGATTAGGTTTTAAGAAGCTCCTAGACTCCAAATCACAGCCCTTGATTTAAGCTTGGTCACCAATCTTTGATTTTCGGCCCTTGGATCATTTGTGTGATGTGTCTCGGCCAATAATAGGCCTCCATTTGTCCACGCTGGCAATCCTTGGGTGCATCTGACATTCCCTGCCATGTGCTCAGGTTTCTAGAAGTTTTAATCATTGGGTAATTTTGGTACGTGTAAGTTGGGAGCAGGGTAAAACCTAGGGAAGAAGATCCACAGTAATTAGGCGCGCCCTTTTTTTAAGGTTTGACCTGGGTTATTTAATTGTTGACCGGGTTTAGGTTGCGGGTTTATTTAATTTGAACGGGTCATGGGTAGTGAGGGGATCCGGATGGGGAATTAAAGAAAGGAGTGGGCTTGTTTCTTTTCGTGGGCTGGGTTTTAGCATCTTGGGTTGGGTTTTGGGGTAGTGTTATGGATTGGGTTGGTTTATTATAAAGGGTGATAATGGGAATTAGTATTAAGGTTTAAGGGTAAGTTTTGCCAAGTTGTAAATTCAAGGGACTTTTTCTGTCATTTATTCAAAGTTGATCCAAGGGCTATTTTTGACAATCTTTGCTTTTTCAAGGTTGACTTTTGACTGAATGAGCATATCTTTGATCCAATATTGAAATTTGCTTCCCCGGCTTCGGGTTTTGACACTTTTCCAAATCTCGTGCTCGTTTTGTCTTTTTTTCCCTTTATTTTGTCCTTTTTTTGAGATATCCGCACCTGCATATAAACAGACACAAAAACACAAATATCTTTGGCATTTTGGTTAGTTTTTGGTTGTTTTGGTCTTAATTTGGTCAAGAAAAGGTATGTGTTTAAGCACATACCAAGCCCAACGATGAAACATGTCTTATTGGTCAGGCTTCAAATGAGGTACATTCCGACTCCTCTTATTATAATGATGATAATTCATCAATAGATGACAATAGATTATATGACAAATATAATAAACTATGTGAAGTATGACCGGATCTACACACACTCCTTGTGTTAGATTAATACTTTGAATGATGTCTAGTCAAGCACGCAGAATTTACTAGCTAGCACTTAGAAGATTTATTTGTTTGTGTTAAGTTTTAACGAATTAACAAAGAATGAACAATGAACAATGAACACAATACTTCAACTTCAACGATTCAATATTATTAATCAATAATACGAGTGATTTCCTATCACTAGGGTTTACAACGATTCAATATTATTTTTATATTTTTTATTTTTCATATGACGGTTTGTTGACTTTCATTATCTCACGATAACTTTTAGGATAACGGAGTAGGAAACACGACTCATAAAGAAGTGACCATACGGATAAAATTCGTCATCCTTGATTTTTCACGAGTCCCCAAACTAAGCTCAAAAACGAAATCATTGTTATTTACAAGTTAGATGCCAACACTACCCATGGAAGTTACTTGTGTAATTACCTCTTGCTCCCATTTTCCTAATTTGCCTCTATTTATTTTATTTTTGGTGAGAAATGAATTGCTTCATATTTTCTCGTTTTGATTGGTTTTTAGTCCGATAAAGATACTAAATTAAGTCGCTAAGTAGTTTTCAATCTTCTCTCGAGAACCGTTGCTTTGAAAATGAGGTCCACATCAAGGTTTTTATTTATATTTTTGACTTTTTTCTCTTTTTCATTCATCACTATATATATATATATATATATATATATATATATATATATATATATATTATATATATATAGTCCACATCAAGGTTTTTATTTATATTTTTGACTTTTTTCTCTTTTTCACTATATATATATATATATATATATATATATATATATATATATATATATATATATATATATATTATTATATATATATATATATGTATATATATATATTTTTTTTTATCACTAACTTTTCACTTGCGTACCCTAAACGACAGAGCTTCACGGTTTAGTTCCAAGACCTTACACCTTCCGGAATAAAGGATCCAAGGGCGGTTATAACAGAGTGTTCTAAGACTCTAGACATTCCTGAAATGTGGATCTGTTGGGAATTAAATATTCTGAAGTTAGAGTATTGGAAAATACTTTAAGAAGAAGGTACTGCTAGTTCATGATCAAGGTACTACTGAAACAAGAAGGTACTGCTAGTTCAAGTAGAAGGTACTGCTATTAGAAAATGGTACTGCTGATCAGTGAGTCATAGAGCTGCTACAAGGATAAGATCGAAGAAGATATTATTTGTATGAGTCACTCTTATGCAAAAATAATATCTAGATATGTTCTCAGTCAACAAGTTGATGCATGTGCTTGCATTAATTCATTTGAACAACTTGAGAGATATTATCTTCCATACGCTAGCTCGACTTGATCTTTTGTAAGACAAGTGTTGATAAGACATAAAGCAATATTGTAAGAGATCTCTTGGACTATAAAAGAGATCTTAGATTAGTGATTATGTACATGTGTGAATATACGAACTCATATCTGTTAAGACATAGAACAAACAAAAACATATATCACAAATCTAGAAGCATAAGATTCAAGGTCTTTGTAACCCTAGTGATAAATTCAAGATCACTCGTATTATTTTGAATAATATTGAATCGTTTAGTGATAAACTTTATTTGTTCATTGTTAAGTAACAAACATAATTCTTCCATTTCCATAACATACATAACCTTCTAAGTGTGATTAAGTAAATTCCGCGTACTTAATCATATAAACTCAATATATCATTACACACAAAGTATACAAGGTTTAACCACCTTAACCGTGTGTCGAATCCTCTCAGTTGGTATCAGAGCCAGGTTGATATAATTGAATTAGAAGAAACAGAAATGGATGCACATGATGCTCAAACAAATGTTGCTGCAAAGTTGCCCATGATCAAACCAAATGAGTTTGAGTTATGGAGGATGAGAATTGAGCAATATTTCATGGTCCAAGATTACACTCTTTGGGATATCATTATATATGGTGATTCTTTTTCACCAAGCTATTCAGATGTTGTCCTAGAAGGTAAAACACTTAGGAAAAGAAATACTGGACCAGTTTCAAATGAAGAAAAGATACTGAAGAGAAATGATCAGAAAGCAAGAAATTTGTTGCTTATGACCATTCCTAGTGAACAGATGTTATCTTTTAACAAGTATCTTGATGCAAAAACTCTTTTTGAAGAGATTTGTGCATATTTTGGTGGTAATGAAACTACCAAAAAGACACAGAAGACATTACTAAAGCAACAATTTGAAAACTTTACTGCTTTTAGTAATGAGTCTCTTGATAAGCTATTCTCAAGGTTACACAAGCTTGTCAGTCAGTTGGCTGTGTTGGGTGTTGAGACAGAGAAGGAAGATCTCAACATGAAGTTTTTGAGAAGTCTACCTGATGAGTTCCATACTCATGTTATTGTCTGGATGAACAAACCAGACATTGAAACCATGAAGCTCAATGATTTGTACAACAACTTCAAAATTGTTGAACAAAGTCTGAAGAAATCTAGTCATTATGGTACTAATTCTGGGAACGTGGCACTTTTGTCATCTCCTAGTATTGGTAAGTCTGAAGAGGTAGAAGAAGTTGAAGGTGTTTCTAATGCTACTTATGGTGGTCCTTCTACTAGTTCACAAAAGACTGTTGCAGGACTTGGTGATCCAGCATTTTATGTATTCATGTCTAGCCAATCTAGTGGTTCTTCTCTAAATCATGAAGACCTTGAGCAGGTTGATGGTGATGATTTGGAAGAGATGGACATCAAATGGCAGGTTGCTTTGCTTAGCATGAGGGCCAAGAAGCATTGGCAGAGAACTGGGAAGCAAATTACCATAAATGGTAATGAAACTGCTGGGTTTGACAAGAAGAAAGTGGAATGTTTCAACTGTCATAGGTTGGGACACTTTGCTAAGGAGTGTAGAAGCCCAAGGAAGCAAGAAAATAGAAACACATGGTATAAGCAAGATAGGAAAAAGGAAGTTACTGTTGAAGAGCCAAAAGCTATGTTGGCTATTGATGGTATTGGTTATGATTGGAGCTCTGTGGCTATTGAAGAGGAAGCACCACCAAATGCTGCTCTTGTGGCCAATGAATTTGCTCTAATGGCCTTTTCTGATTCAGAGGTAAATTCTATTCAAAATTGTACTGAATCATGTCCTAATCTTAAAGCTTATGAAGACCTTAGTAAGAGATTTGATGCTCATAGAGCAGAGCTAATTGATGCTCTTTTTAATTTAGCTAATCACAAAAGAGGTCTAGGTGTTGTAGAAAAACAAGTCTTACATTTTAAAAGTAATGAATCTAATTTTACTAATGACATCAATATACTAAAAAATGACATTAAGATCAGAGATGAGTGTATTGTTGAGTTGAATGATTCATTAGTTAAACACAAAAATGAAAGAGAAAATGTTAAGGTATCTGTGGATGTTTTGGCTCATGCCTCAGATGGATTCAATAAGCTTTGGGAAGCTCAAGTAATTGATAAGGTTAATTCTGGTGTTGGATTTAAGTCTGTCCCCCCACCATACAGAGGTGTTCATTCACCTCCAGGTATTGATTTAGCACACACAGGATTAGCTGAGTTTCAAGAACCAATCATGGAATATGGTTCTAAGGCCACTAAGAGTCCTAAGATAGAAAAGGTAAGTAAAAGTTTAGATAAAACTTTATCTTATCAAGACAAGGTGTCCTTTGTTAAGAAAGGAGATGCTATAGTTGTTGAGGATAGTACAACTGATAGTGATAATGATGATCAGGTTATGTCTAAACCTGTCTTGGTTAAGAAAGTAGGAACAAGTGTTCCTAAGATAGTCAATCACAACACTAACAGGCCTAAGTCAAATATTAAGACTGTTAGGAAACCAGTTAGATATTGTGAACAATATAGAACTACAAACAAGCCCAGAGGTAACCAAAGGAATTGGAATGACCTCAAGTCTCACCAACTAGGTAACGACTTTGATTTTTACAACAAAGCTTGTTATACATGTGGTAGTTTTGACCATCTTGCAACTTTCTGCAACCAATGGGTAACTGGGTATGAAAACAATAGGGTGAACTACAAAAGGCAAACTCCTCACACTCACTCTAACACTCATAAAACAAAACCCAGAACAGTCTCAAACAAGTACAACTCCAACTCATAGCAAGGTACTGTTAGTTTGTCAAAAGGTCCCGCTAGACCAAAAGGGCCTGCTAATAGACCATTTAAGACTGTTAACCCAAAATCAACAGCAAAGGATGCAAAAACAACTTTCAAATATGCATCTAAAACTGTTCGAAGGCCCATTCAAACAAAAGCAGTGGTCCACAAACAAATTTGGAGACCAAAGGGTGTGACTTCAAAGCTAGCAGTCACTTCTGCTAAGCATGTTACTCACCCTGCTGCTAAGGGAAATAGGGCAAATGCTGTTAAGGCCTCAGCATGTTGGATTCTTAAATCCAATGTTGCATCAACAGTTCTCAAAAGATTACACTTTATTGATGCAAGAGGCAGATCCAAGTCAGTAATGGCTTGGATCCCCAAAGAAAACTAACACTCTTATTTGTGTGCAGGAACATTCAACTGATAAACAAGAAGATCAAGGATACTAAGATAGTGGATGTTCAAGGCACATGACAGGAAACATGTCTTATCTTTCAGATTTTGAAAAATTCAATTGAGGATATGTTACCTTTGGAGGTGGTTTTCGTGGTAAAATTTCTGGTAAAGGTACAATCAAAACTGGAAATTTAGATTTTGAAGATGTGTACTATGTACAAGAGCTAAAGTATAATCTTTTTAGTGTCTCACAAATGTGTGACAAAAAGAACAATGTTCTCTTTACTGACTCTGAATGTCTTGTTCTCTCTAAGGATTTTAAGATGCCTGATGAAAGTCAAGTGCTTCTTAGAATTCCTAGAAAGGCCAATATGTATAGTGTTGATATGAAGAACATTATTCCTAAAAAGGATTTAACTTGTCTTGTTGCAAAAGCCACATTGGATGAATCAATGTTATGGCATAGAAGCCTTGGTCATATTAATTTCAAAACCATAAATAAAATTGTTAAGAATGGTTTGGTAAGAGGTTTACCTCATAAAAGATTTGAAAATGATCAAACATGCATTGCTTGTCTAAAAGGCAAACAACACAAAGCCACTTGTAAGCCCAAGATTTTTAACTCTATCAATCAGTCATTGTTTATGCTTCATATGGACTTATTTGGACCTGTTTCGGTAAGGAGTATGCAACATAAGAAATATTGTCTTCTTATAACTGATGACTATAGCAGATTTACATGGGTTTTCTTTTTAGTGTCTAAGGATGAAACATCAAGCACTCTTAAGACTTTCATAATAGAAATAGAAAACCTAGTAAGCAAGAAAGTAAAAGTCATTAGGTGTGATAATGGGACAGAATTCAAAAATAGAGTTTTGGATGATTTCTGCAAAGAAAAAGGTATTAGGAGAGAATATAGTGTTGCTAGAACTCCACAACAGAATGGAGTGGCTGAAAGAAAGAATAGAACACTAATTGAAGCTGCTAGAACAATGTTAGCTGATTCTAAGCTACCTATAATCTTTTGGGCAGAGGCAATCAACACTGCTTGCTATGTTCAAAATAGAGTTTTAGTTGTGCAGCCTCACAATAAGACATCATATGAACTCTTTAATGGTAGAACTCCTGCAATAGGATTTCTTAGACCTTTTGGATGTCATGTGCCAATTCTTAATACCTTAGACCATTTAGGAAAATTTGATGGTAAAGCAGATGAAGGTTTCTTAGTTGGATATTCTCTTGTTAGTAAAGCTTTTAGAGTTTACAACTTAAGAACTGAGAAAGTACAAGAAGAACTACATGTGGAGTTTCTGGAAAACAAATCCAATGTATTAGGCCAAGGACCAAAATGGATATTTGATCTTGAGTATCTAACAAATTCTATGAATTATATACCTTTTGTTGCAGAAACTAATGATTTTTCAGGTTCACAAGCAACAAATGAGGCAGAGTTAGAAAAGGATCAACATGATGGCACAATGCCAATATGGTCAAGTGCAAGTGTGGAATCAACTTCAACAAATGATGTATCTTCTTCTAGTAAAGCTAAAGGAGATGTTGAAGATGACAACAAGGATGATGGAACAAAGGAACAACTCAATATTTCAAATATTGATGGTACTGCTGAGACAGAGCAAGGTACTGCTAGTATCTATAAAGGTACTGTTAGTACATTTGGAGGTACGGCTAGTTCATTTGAAGATACTGCTGGTCCTTCAAATTCAAGAGAAGCAGAGTTCCAAGACGATGAAGTGGATTTGGGTAATCTTCCACCATCTTATCAAGTTCCTTCTACACCACACACAAGGATTCACAAAGTTCACTCCCTGGATAATGTGATTGGAGATGTACAATCTGGTGTGAAGACAAGGAGACAACTGGTCTCTTCAGACCAACAAGGGATTCTTGATGCCCTTTATGCTTCAAAACAGCATGAGGTTTCAAACTCTTGTTTGTTTGTATGTTTTCTCTCACAAAAGGAACCAAAGAACATTCTTACAGCCCTAGATGATTCAAGCTGGGTAGAGGCTATGCAAGAAGAGCTTCTTCAGTTCAATATTCAAAAGTTTTGGGTGCTAGTTGATTTACCTAGGAATGAAAAGGTGATTGGCACTAGATGGGTTTTTAAGAACAAAAGGGATGAAAGAGGGATAGTTATTAGAAATAAGGCTAGATTAGTAGCCCAAGGGTACACACAAGAAGAAGGGATAGATTATGATGAAGTTTATGCTCCAGTAGCAAGGATTGAGGCAATTAGGCTGTTTCTAGATTATGCTTCATTTTTAGGCTTCGCAGTCTACCAAATGGATGTCAAGAGTGCATTTTTATATGGTACAATTGGAGAAGAGGTGTATGTTTCACAACCTCCAGGCTTCATTGACCCTGTCCATCCAAACAAAGTCTACAGAGTAATGAAAGCTCTATATGGCCTACATCAGGCACCAAGAGCTTGGTATGCAACACTTGCTTCCTATTTATTAGAAAATGGATTTCAAAGAGGAAAGATTGATCAGACACTTTTCATCAAACAGCACAAGAAGGATCTTCTGTTAGTACAGGTGTATGTGGATGACATTATCTTTGGATCTACAAGGAAGGAAATGTGTTTAGAATTCGAGAAGCTTATGCATGATAAGTTTCAGATGAGTTCTATGGGAGAACTCACATTCTTTTTGGGTTTGCTAATTAAACAATCATCTGAAGGCATTTTTATCTCTCAAGATAAATATGTTGCAGAAATTCTTAGAAAGTTTCAATTTGCTGATTCAAAAATGGCAAGCACACCAATGGACTCAGAGAAGCACCTTCTGAAAGATGAAGATGGAGAGAATGTAGATGTACACACTTACAGATCTATGATAGGCTCTTTGATGTATCTTACATCATCTAGACCTGACATCATGTTCCCTGTTTGTGTTTGTGCAAGATTTCAAGTAACTCAAAAGGTTTCTCATTTAACTGCAGTCAAGAGCATTTTTAGATATCTCAAAGGACAACCAAGGTTGGGTATATGGTATTCTAGAGACTCTCCTTTTGACTTAGTAGCATTTTCGGATGTGATTATGCTGGTGCTAGCTTGGACAGAAAGTCAACAACTGGAGGATGTCAATTCCTTGGATGTAGACTTGTCTCATGGCAGTGTAAGAAGCAAACAAGTGTGGCAAATTCAACAACTGAAGCTGAATATATAGCTGCTGCAAGTTGCTGTGCTCAAGTCTTATGGCTTCAAAACCAACTTCTTGACTATGGGTACAATTTCTTAAACACTGTTATTCATATTGATAATAGTAGTACAATTTGTATTATTAGAAATCCAGTGCAACATTCTAAAACAAAACATATTGAAATTAGACATCACTTTATTAGAGATTGCAATGAGAAAAGATTAATTCAAGTAATGAAAATTGCTTCAGAATACAATTTTGCAGATCTACTTACAAAAGCTTTTGATGTTGGAAGATTTGAGTACTTGGTAGCAAGTATTGGAATGCTTAATCTTTAAAATTTTCAAATGATGTGTTTATGTACATAAATTTTTGTTGGTACTGCTGGATTTATAAGGTACTGCTAATATATCAAAAATGTAAATTATGTTATTCATACAGTTGGTCTTATGCTTATTCTAATGCAAGACAAGTACTTTGTACATTGTTCTTTTGGTCTTAGACTAACTATTTCAGGTATGAATATGTGAACACAAAGGAGATTTCAAGTGAAATGGGAGCAGCAGAATGCTTATCCAATTGCTAACATAGTAGGTTTATGATGGACTGAGTTTAGGAATTTAAACTCCTTAAAACTTCTTTCTTGAAACCTAGTTATGATATTTCACATTGAATTGATGACTTAGTTGATCAGATAGTAACTGAAGCAACTTACTTTCTATCATTTTATACTTTCAAGTATAATGAGCAAGTCTAAGGACATCTGATAGAAAGAACAGCTAGTAAAAGTGAATCTAACACTTGTGTTAGAGGCAACAATTGCTATGAGCTGGAAACCCTGTCAAGAAAGCCTTTTGAATAGGTTTATCTTTACACAGGCAGTTATTTATAACTGAAAAACATTGGTTCTCACACAACCAGAGGTTGCTTTAAACCGAAATTTTGATTAAGTGTCTGTTATACACTTGATCCCTTCAAAATGGTTGAAAGTAGTATGATTTTTCAATTCTAAAATCATGAACATACTGCTAAGTCAAATAATTTCTTAAACAAGGATTTTCAAGAGATTCACAAAAACCATCCATTGATGGATCATGAATCAAAATGTCCACTGATTCACCTCTCATAGGAGTTAACACACCTAGAAGTGATGAGGGCAGCAACTTAAACTTTTAAGGAATTGATGGCTTCATGTACAATATTGTCTGACAACAAGTTCACATTGATAGATCAGACAAAGGTACATAGTGAGATCTTCCAAACAAGGGGAGGAAAAAAAAGTTATTTGCTTCAGGGGAGGTTACAATCTCAAGGAAGGAAATAATTGCCCAGAAAAGGAAGATAATCCAATAAAAGGAAGGAGAAGATAAGAGCATACAAGATGATGACATAGAGGTTGAAAATGACAAGAATAGATCATATATTCAGAAGGGATGAAGCATTCCTAAAGGAGAAAGTTCTATCTAGATCAAACGAAGGAAAGTTTCAATTCAGTTCATTATGTTTGTTTTTCACTTGCAAAGGCATGCTGATAGATGATTTCACTTGTTGAAATCATTGCCTCTTACAATTCCTCCATCCAAGGAAATTGCACCATCTTTTGGTTCAATGTTTTGATATTGCTGAAGTCAAAGAAGAACAAAGCAGATCAGTTCAGAATAACCAGAATAGTTCAGATTCATGAAGTGTTTGAAAGATCTTCTCAAGTCCTCATTTAATTCAGAAAACATGTTTGAAATGATTCACATGTTTAGGGGAGGATTGTTGGGAATTAAATATTCTGAAGTTAGAGTATTGGAAAATACTTTAAGAAGAAGGTACTACTAGTTCATGATCAAGGTACTGCTAGAACAAGAAGGTACTGCTAGTTCAAGTAGAAGGTACTGCTAGTAGAAAATGGTACTGCTGATCAGTGAGTCATAGAGCTGCTACAAGGATAAGATCGAAGAAGATATTATTTGTATGAGTCACTCTTATGCAAAAATAATATCTAGATATGTTCTCAGTCAACAAGTTGATGCATGTGCTTGCATTAATTCATTTGAACAACTTGAGAGATATTATCTTCCATACGCTAGCTCGACTTGATCTTTTGTAAGACAAGTGTTGATAAGACATAAAGCAATATTGTAAGAGATCTCTTGGACTATAAAAGAGATCCTAGATTAGTGATTATGTACGTGTGTGAATATACGAACTCATATCTGTTAAGACATAGAACAAACAAAAACATATATCACAAATCTAGATACATAAGATTCAAGGCCTTTGTAACCCTAGTGATAAATTCAAGATCACTCGTATTATTTTGAATAATATTGAATCGTTTAGTGATAAACTTTCTTTGTTCATTGTTAAGTAACAAACATAATTCTTCCATTTCCATAACATACATAACCTTCTAAGTGTGATTAAGTAAATTCCGCGTACTTAATCATATAAACTCAATATATCATTACACACAAAGTATACAAGGTTTAACCACCTTAACCGTGTGTCGAATCCTCTCAGGATCCAAGGTGGTTAGACCAAGACCTTACACATTCCTGAACTAGAGGTCCAAGGGCCGGTGCAAGAGGGTAAGCAAGACCTAAACGCCTTTCGGAAATAAGGATCCAAGGCCCGATCTCGAATTCGTAGCTTAGAGCACTTAACTTATTATTATTAAACGTATTTATTAAGTAACCTTGATGTGTGCCCAATTTTTAAAGCAATGATTCTTTTAAGAAGACCAAGAACTAATCATCGGCAAAACCTAACATCTTTAATTATTCTTACAGTTATATATGGTGAAACAATTTTGTGGGAGCAAAAGGCCACAAGTAACTTCGATGAGCTTTAAAGAGAACCAACTACTCCACGCTTAGCATCTAACTTCTAAATAAACTCTATCATTTCTCGTTCTTAGCAAATTTAAAATCTTAAATAATAAGATCCGCCAATGCTTAGCCGAATGGTTAAGGAGACAAGCTAGGGCTCAACACGCCCGATCAAGTCAAAATTTTATTCCTACTCTCACCAGCGGAAAGTCAACAAAATGTCAAAATTTATTATATTTTTGCACAAAATTTTTTAAAATTTTCTCATTTTTTTGGATTTTTTTTTTCAATTTTGGAGGAAAAACCGGGTTGCATGAGTAAACGGCAAAAAAATGCAAGGCAAAATCAAATCGAAAGATCACCCCCAGACTAAAATGAGACATTGTCCTCAATGTCTTAAAGGTAAGGGTTCTCCTACAAAAATCTAAGGCCGTTTATTAATTATGCCAAAGATAAACGTAAAACGATAAGATTAAGGATATCGGATGAGCAACGAATGATGAAACTCAAGTGGAGAGAAGCAAACCACGAGCACGAGAGTCTTCATTATTCGGGCAAACCTGGACTCATCACAAAAAACCATGAAACACAAGAAATGGAAGAGGTGCCCCTCCTCACTTTTATTAAGAAAATAGAAAGAAGATAGATGGATAAGCATGGGGCTCCTCCCACGAAGCGCTTTGTTTTTGTTAACCGAGTCACATAGCTTGACTCGGCCCCGAATTTATTTGTCCATGGGGAAAGTTTGGAGATCCGGGACAACCATGGATGGTGTGTCCCCTCCAAAATAGTGCTTGAGCCTATGACCGTTCACCTTGAAGTTTGGACCGTCGTTTTGAGCTAACTCGACGGTTCCATATGGAAAAACTTGAGTAATGGTGAACGGCCCAGACCAGCGGGTTTTGAGTTTGCCCGAGAAAATCTTTAATCGAGAATTGAAGAGGAGGACTCGATCACCAACGTTGAAATCGCGGTTCTTAATCTTGGAGTCATGAATCCTTTTTGTTTTCTCTTTGTAGATTAAAGAGTTCTCGTAGGCTTGATCCCGAAGTTCCTTTAATTCATGCAATTGAACTTTGCGGTGATCACTCACGGTCTTGAGGTCAAAATTGGCATGTTTTAAGGCCCAATATGCCTTATGTTCCAGCTCGATGGGCAGATGGCAAGCCTTTCCGTAAACCAGATTGTATGGAGTGCACCCGATGGGTGTCTTGTAAGCGGTACGGAAGGCCCATAATGCATCATCTAATTTGTTGGCCCACGAGGCTCGATTCTCAGCAACGGTTCTTTCCAAGATACGTTTTAATCCAGGATTCGAAATCTCAACTTAACCGCTAGTTTGCGGGTGATACGCGGTAGAAAGACGATGGGTAACACCATACTTAAGCATAACTTTAGCAAATTGATCATTGCAAAAGTGAGTACCGCGATCACTGATTATAGCACGAGGAGCTCCGAATCGGGAGAAGAGATTTTTTAAGAACTTAACCACAACTCGGGTGTCATTGGTTGGGAGCGCTTTCGCTTCAACCCATTTGGAAAAGTAGTCGATGGCCACGAGGATATACTTATTCCCTCGTGAAGACGGGAATGGCCCCATAAAATCGATGCCCCATACGTCAAAAATCTCGCAGACTTGAATTGCATTTTGAGGCATTTCATCTTTTTGTAAGATTTTTCCTTGACGTTGGCAAGAGTCACATGACTTTACCAAGTTGTGGGCATCGCGGTAGATTGGCGGCCAATAAAACCCAGAATCAAAGACTTTTTTAGCGGTGTAGCTGGCATCATGATGTCCCCCCGTGGGTCCATTATGGCAAGCCGTGAGGATGTCAACGGCTTCTTGGCCATGCACACACCGTCTAATCACTTGATCGGCACATATTCTGAATAAATAGGGGTCGTCCCAGAAATAATGTTTAACATCTTTGAAAAATTTCTTTTTCTGTTGGGACGACATCTGATGCGCATGTATTTATTGCTCTAATTCTTTTATATCCACGGTAGCGGCGCCAAAGACTTGGTGCGCGCGTGATGTGTCGTTGTGGTTTTAGCAGTATTAATGCCTACTCAAGTTTTAAATTTATATTTAGCCGAGTTATCAATAAAACACACACTTAACGAGCAGTGTACCCAGTCAGTATGAATATAATGGTAAGTAGAGTGTCGATCACTAAGAGTGGAACGTATTATCAAGTTATTCTAATCAGTATTTTATTATCCTAAGTTAGCTATACAACCTAATCTAACGCAAGGGGGGTCGGCCTGAGAGACTGGCACGGTTTGGTTATGATTAAATAGTAAACTTAGCTAGTGAGCACGAATCAGCGATTAGCACACACATACATAGATAGATACTTGAGACAATAAGAAGACCTGTCCTGATAATTAAGTAGCTTGTCACTTGTTTTATTGCTAGTTTTATATGAAGTGTATAAAATTAACCCTTTCTCATTGGCTCTAATCTTATCGGCGAGTAAACCCTTAATGATTACTTATGTCTATCCTATTATCCTAGAAACGATAGAATAAATAGGCGAGGAAGGGGCATGGCGACCCAAGCAATGCTCAGCTAGACACAGATGTTATCAATGCACTATTAAAAGTCACCAAAGACATCAACATATAAACTTTAATTAATGGGAAAGCAATTTTAAGGGGTGCCCATGGTATTCCGTAGTCACATGAAATCGGCTTATCAATCCTGATGAATTAAAGTGTACTAATACAATAAAACAAAACTACTTAATGAATTGAATACATGCAGGACCTTCTTACAGCTCTTGTATCTTCGTTTAGGGTGTGTCTTGTGCTGCTAATACGTCTGAATTCGGCTTTAGGGTTTCTGTCTCTCTCTTCTGAGTTTAGCTAAAAGGTCCCGAAATTCGTCTGGCCTTGGGGTATTTATTGTTTCTGTCTGAGGGTTAGATGCGGCGCATAGGATAAGTAGATGCGGCGCATTGACTTAACTTCGCGTGGGGTCCAAGATTAATATATTCAGGAATATTCGTACACCGCCTTAAGATGCGGCGTAACTCCATTTCTCTATGCGGCGCATGTCCTTTGCCGTCTTGGATTGTAACTTGTGAAATCTTGATAGTGATGCGTCGTATGTACGAAGTGTGTTGCGGCGTATCTGGAGCAGAATGATCTTGATCTTGTACATTTCAGTAGACTCTTAACATCTTGCTTGTTTTGCACCATAATTATTACAAAATCGCCAAGTTTCACATAATACTTGTTTTTACCTGAGAATTACAAAAGTAAATATTAACGTATCAATTCTCATATATAATATAATAAAACAAGTCAAATAAATAGGATAAATGATGATAATAAAATGTACTTATTTGAGTTCATCAAATATCCCCCCACTTGAACTTTACTTGTCCCCAAGTAAACCTTAGAATAAATCTTATGAAAATGTATCCTAAAAGATATTAGGATTTATTTTTATATTTAAGCATGTATTCGTTTTTGTCATAATTGCACAACCAAACACTTAACAAATTAGAAATAAAATAAAATATTTCGATAAAAGCAAATCTAATCGTTTAACTGTCCAGTCGTGACGAATATTCTATCATAAGCTTGGCAAGTATACGCATCTCCTCCACTAAAGCTAAGGAATAACAAGTCTAAAGCGGTAAAAAGGGTTTGTTGGTTAAGGGTTAATCATTCTTCTTAATCTCTATCGATCTCACATTCCAGAAAAGGCGACAAAATCACAAATACATGATCGAATCCACGACCACGATACTTGCAATTGCTCAAATCCTTAACTCGAATGGGCTAAAGATAGGACCAAGTAATCTTTACCAATAATATTATATCAAAAAGGGCGACAAAATCATAAATACATAGCCGAATCCACGACTACGATACTTAAGATTGCTCAAATCCCTAATCTCAATAAATCAAAGGTTTGGATAAGGAATGATATAGGGTATGGATAATATTTGGGATACAAATTGGTGTAAAATGAAAAATAAACAAAACAGATAAATTAAAATCCTAAGTGTGGTAAATCACTTTTCCAACCATCCCATGAATAAGACTCATATCATTGAATAACTCACGCTTTAACACTTGAAACACACACTTTAGGTAGACACGAATTATACTCAACAAGATCTCAATCAAAGAATAACCTTAGTTGGCGTTCCCATAACGGCCAACTCCCATTCAATCCATAAATATAATATACAACAAATAGTGGTGATATCGCCCACTTAATACAAAACTTTACATATGTTGGTTAAAACGAACTTCCAACTTTTCCTTTTTCTTTTTCTTTTCTATTTTTTCGATTTTTTTTTCTTTTTTTTTTTTTTTTTTAACATCAACATATGTGTGTAAAATTTCACAACTTTACTATCACTATTTTTCTGGATAATTTTTCCATACTCTTCATACTTTCAGAAATAACTGTAATAGTGAAAGTAGTAAACACACGAAAAATAAACTCAAAGATATACAATATTTACTTTCATACCAATTGCATTGTGCAATTTCCTGACTCAACCAAAGATAATGAATTACGCATGCGAACACAGGTAATGTAAGGAAACACACTTTGCCTAAAGCAATTAACCACGGATTTTAATCTACAGGGTAGGCTAAGGTGTAAGGGTGTAACGAAACATTATAACAAAGGTGTAAGAAACGAAAGGAATGGGTCTGAGGGTTTTTCTAGGGGTATCTTAATCTAAAAGTGAGAGTAACAAAGGGGTTTATACAGGGGTTAACTAACCAGTGTAGTTAGTTAATATCACATAACATATAAAGGCTATTTGGGTGTAATCCTAGAAATTTACTAATTTAGACAAGTCATTCCAATTATATAGATAATACTTATTACGGTGGTCTCGAATAGTATACAAGCCAAGTTCTAAAGTTTACAAGTCACCGGCACACTCATAGATTTGTGAATTTTGATAAGTTCACAATTTTTGAAAATAACGTCATGTGTGCAGCTATGCAACTTAGACTTTAAACAAAAACATGCTAAAAAATTTTAAATTTTGATATATTAAGCGCATTTTAAGCATATTTTGAAAAATTTTAGGACAAATAAGTGTTCTAATTCTCCAATCCCCCCACTTAAGTTAAACAACGTCCTCGTTGTTTGTATCAAAGATTAAAAACTGGAAAATAAAAGAATTAGAACAGAAAAACTCCCCTGAGATTTGCTCGGTATGATCCTCCATTATTCGTATAAGAGCAAAAATCAACTTTCTTATGGATGAGAACATTTTAGCTTCATAGATGATGTATTCACAGGAATGCAGGAATCTATAATACCATTCAGACTTTAACACACCTGAGTTAAGAAGGTTCAAACTTGCATAATACATTAGTAGTTAGAAAAAATAAAACTTAAAAAATTAAAATGAAAATCATTAGGTCAGTCGATACGCCGTATCTTATGGAAGAAGATACGCCGTATCGAGCCTGGAATAAATACGAATCAGAATGAAAGATGTGTCGCATCCTTAACCAGGGATGCGCCGCATTAAAGTACTGACAGAAAGTTTTAAAGTCAAAAATAAAAATGCAGAAAATTAAATAAGATATGACCAGTGCAGGCGATGCGTCGCATCTTTGGAATGAGATGCGCCGTATCTTCTGCAGGTCTGACATGCTCGACACAGAACAGAATGTAAAAATTCTCCGGGTTGTCTCCTGGTCAACACTTGTCTTTATTCCAGAGTCTTCAAGTTAGACTCACGTTCAGCTCCTTAATCTGTTCTATTGATCCCCACATGTCCGTGCACGATGTAGTTGCAAATTACTTCGTCACGAACATATTCCGGCCCCAATTCAAGTACACCTTTGTAGAATCCTTTATCTTTTGGTACGGATACTCGATCCCTTTCTCAGCGTCATTTTTATCTACAAAAAGAAATGGTGTAAATTTGTAACAAAATTTGTTAGGGGCATGTTTAAACCTTGGGTGAGCACGAGGCATCAGGTAAGTGATAACGTTGCTTCCACTATTAAAGGTGATCTTTCCTTCAAATCTTTTAGCGTTAATTTCGACCTCCTTACAAAATGGTTTCCCAACGATCACGTCACCCATCTCAACATCACGATAAGCATCCATGTTTTCCACCACGGTGAAATCTGTAACAATAGTTAAATTCCCAACAAAAATAGGTACATTCATGAATATTCCAACTACGTTTTTCCCTCTATACTCAATTTTGTTTTTCATTATAGAATTATAGAAATCTTTTGACATTACATTAATTGGTAAAATAGGGAAAAAGTTGGCACTAACCTGTTTAAATCCTATCATGCAAGGAAATTGTAAATTATAAGCACAATCTACATGGATCTTTCTACCATAATCACAGAAACTAGGATATCCTTCAAATTCATCATAATTCTTAGTGTTGATCATATTGATTCTAGGTATATCCATAATTTCTCCTTCTTCAATTTCGGGTTCAAAATCCTCCATAAATTGATCATTGATTCCTATTGGTAAATTAAGATCATTTAATTCAATGTAGTCTCCACTATAGGTCTCAAGTGATTCATTATTTACCAAGGTTTCTCCCATAAACCTAGCTTCTAGATCGAGGTCCATACGTTCTCTTAATCCTAGCACATAGACGCTTCTAATTATGCTCTTAGCAGGATTTTGGCACTTATAGACTAGTTTATTTTTCCCTACCCTTAATGAGATTTTTCTTTTAAACACATTAATCTTAGCATGGGCGGTAGACAAGAAAGGTCTTTCAAGGATTAAAGGAATCTTAACATCCTTGGGCATATCTAATATAACAAAGTCTACGGGGAAAACAAACTTCTCAATCTTAACTAGCACATTTTCAGCAATCTCTTCAGGTCGTTTTACCGTTTTATCAGCCAATTCAATAAGCAACTTAGTTGGTGCTAATTTTCCTAGTCCTAAGGTAGTGAATGTCTTAAGGGGCATAACACTAATGCTAGCTCCTAAGTCAGCTAATGCATTATTGAAAGATATGTCATTAATTGAACAAGGTAGAGTAAAACTTCCTGGGTCCTTTTCTTTATGAGGCAAGGCATGTAAGTCGGTTGCAGAGCTCTCTTCTTTCATTGTATCCTTGATCTCTTCTTCAATCTTTGTCTTCTCCTTGAGTAACCTCCTTAAACTGATTGAAGAATTAAAGAAAAATTTGGGCTTTGCACCATCATTACCATTCATCAATCTTCTAGGAAAAGGTATGTTAGGTGTGACTTCCTCAGTGGTCCTTATGGCCTTGACATGATCTCTTGGGTTGGTTTCAGTTGAGCTAGGTAAACTTCCGTATCCCCTTTCTTGAAGAACTTTGCTCATTTGTCCGATTTGCTGTTCCAATGCTTTGATCGAAGCTCCTTGATTTCTTGTTATAGTATCCATTGAGGCTCGGATTTCTTTGATCATAGCTGTGTTCTCTTCATGTCTTTTAGCAGCATCAGCCATAATTTGCTTTAGAGTGTCATCTAAAGTCTGCCTCCTTTCTTGATAAGTGGGATTAAAGTTGTTCTTTTGATAGTATCCCGGAGTAGCTTCCCTAAATCTCCTTGAAGGTCGGAATGGTTGTCCAAATTGTGTGTAGTATGCTTCTTCAAAAGTCTCACTTTCAATCTTATTAGGGCAATCTTTAGTGTAGTGAGGTCCTTCGCATTTTTCACATCCAACTTGGGCAGCATAAACTTTCTCATCACGTTTCTTCATCTCTCTACTAATTTTATCCAATTGAGCTTGAATTGCAGCAAACCCGTCAAAATTAGTGCTGCTCTTAGATCTAGTAGAGGTTTCGTCGTGCCATTTTTGAGAATGATCAGCAGCTTCTTGGATAGCTTTTCTAGCATTGGCTGCACTCATTTGAGGCACAGCTCCCTTAGCATCCAAGATTTGTCTAGTAGGCACGTCCAATCCTTGATAGAACAATATTATCTCCTGCATTGGACTTAGATAATGTTGAGGGCATTTCATCAATAGGTCTTTAAATCGTTCCCAAGCTTGATAAAGAGTTTCATCAGGCTCTTGCTTGAAACTGTTGATAGCCTCCATCTTTTTAGCAGTTTTAGCAGGTGGACAATATCTTTTCAGGAATTTGCTCTTCAAATCTTCCCATGTTGTGATTGAACTAGCAGGTTCATTCCTTAGCCACTTATTAGCAGCTCCTTTAAGCGAAATTGGAAAGATTCTTAGCATAAGTTGATCGTCAGAGACTCCTTCTGTAGTAAACAAATCTGCAATCTAGAGGACTTTTTCAACATGTTCATTAGCATCTTCATGTTCTGTTCCACTGAAAGCATTTTCTCTTAGCTCCTTGAGAAACTGACCCTTCAACTCAAACTTTGACTTTTCATCAAACTTTGGTCTAGCAAATAAGTGTTCTAATTCTCCAATCCCCCCACTTAAGTTAAACAACGTCCTCGTTGTTTGTATCAAAGATTAAAAACTGGAAAATAAAAGAATTAGAACAGAAAAACTCCCCTGAGATTTGCTCGGTATGATCCTCCATTATTCGTATAAGAGCAAAAATCAACTTTCTTATGGATGAGAACGTTTTAGCTTCATAGATGATGTATCCACAGGAATGCAGGAATCTATAATACCATTCAGACTTTAACACACCTGAGTTAAGAAGGTTCAAACTTGCATAATACATTAGTAGTTAGAAAAAATAAAACTTAAAAAATTAAAATGAAAATCATTAGGTCAGTCGATACGCCGTATCTTATGGAAGAAGATACGCCGTATCGAGCCTGGAATAAATACGAATCAGAATGAAAGATGTGTCGCATCCTTAACCAGGGATGCGCCGCATTAAAGTACTGACAGAAAGTTTTAAAGTCAAAAATAAAAATGCAGAAAATTAAATAAGATATGACCAGTGCAGGCGATGCGTCGCATCTTTGGAATGAGATGCGCCGTATCTTCTGCAGGTCTGACATGCTCGACACAGAACAGAATGTAAAAATTCTCCGGGTTGTCTCCTGGTCAACACTTGTCTTTATTCCAGAGTCTTCAAGTTAGACTCACGTTCAGCTCCTTAATCTGTTCTATTGATCCCCACATGTCCGTGCACGATGTAGTTGCGAATTACTTCGTCACGAACATATTCCGGCCCCAATTCAAGTACACCTTTGTAGAATCCTTTATCTTTTGGTACGGATACTCGATCCCTTTCTCAGCGTCATTTTTATCTACAAAAAGAAATGGTGTAAATTTGTAACAAAATTTGTTAGGGGCATGTTTAAACCTTGGGTGAGCACGAGGCATCAGGTAAGTGATAACGTTGCTTCCACTATTAAAGGTGATCTTTCCTTCAAATCTTTTAGCGTTAATTTCGACCTCCTTACAAAATGGTTTCCCAACGATCACGTCACCCATCTCAACATCACGATAAGCATCCATGTTTTCCACCACGGTGAAATCTGTAACAATAGTTAAATTCCCAACAAAAATAGGTACATTCATGAATATTCCAACTACGTTTTTCCCTCTATACTCAATTTTGTTTTTCATTATAGAATTATAGAAATCTTTTGACATTACATTAATTGGTAAAATAGGGAAAAAGTTGGCACTAACCTGTTTAAATCCTATCATGCAAGGAAATTGTAAATTATAAGCACAATCTACATGGATCTTTCTACCATAATCACAGAAACTAGGATATCCTTCAAATTCATCATAATTCTTAGTGTTGATCATATTGATTCTAGGTATATCCATAATTTCTCCTTCTTCAATTTCGGGTTCAAAATCCTCCATAAATTGATCATTGATTCCTATTGGTAAATTAAGATCATTTAATTCAATGTAGTCTCCACTATAGGTCTCAAGTGATTCATTATTTACCAAGGTTTCTCCCATAAACCTAGCTTCTAGATCGAGGTCCATACGTTCTCTTAATCCTAGCACATAGACGCTTCTAATTATGCTCTTAGCAGGATTTTGGCACTTATAGACTAGTTTATTTTTCCCTACCCTTAATGAGATTTTTCTTTTAAACACATTAATCTTAGCATGGGCGGTAGACAAGAAAGGTCTTTCAAGGATTAAAGGAATCTTAACATCCTTGGGCATATCTAATATAACAAAGTCTACGGGGAAAACAAACTTCTCAATCTTAACTAGCACATTTTCAGCAATCTCTTCAGGTCGTTTTACCGTTTTATCAGCCAATTCAATAAGCAACTTAGTTGGTGCTAATTTTCCTAGTCCTAAGGTAGTGAATGTCTTAAGGGGCATAACACTAATGCTAGCTCCTAAGTCAGCTAATGCATTATTGAAAGATATGTCATTAATTGAACAAGGTAGAGTAAAACTTCCTGGGTCCTTTTCTTTATGAGGCAAGGCATGTAAGTCGGTTGCAGAGCTCTCTTCTTTCATTGTATCCTTGATCTCTTCTTCAATCTTTGTCTTCTCCTTGAGTAACCTCCTTAAACTGATTGAAGAATTAAAGAAAAATTTGGGCTTTGCACCATCATTACCATTCATCAATCTTCTAGGAAAAGGTATGTTAGGTGTGACTTCCTCAGTGGTCCTTATGGCCTTGACATGATCTCTTGGGTTGGTTTCAGTTGAGCTAGGTAAACTTCCGTATCCCCTTTCTTGAAGAACTTTGCTCATTTGTCCGATTTGCTGTTCGAATGCTTTGATCGAAGCTCCTTGATTTCTTGTTATAGTATCCATTGAGGCTCGGATTTCTTTGATCATAGCTGTGTTCTCTTCATGTCTTTTAGCAGCATCAGCCATAATTTGCTTTAGAGTGTCATCTAAAGTCTGCCTCCTTTCTTGATAAGTGGGATTAAAGTTGTTCTTTTGATAGTATCCCGGAGTAGCTTCCCTAAATCTCCCTGAAGGTCGGAATGGTTGTCCAAATTGTGTGTAGTATGCTTCTTCAAAAGTCTCACTTTCAATCTTATTAGGGCAATCTTTAGTGTAGTGAGGTCCTTCGCATTTTTCACATCCAACTTGGGCAGCATAAACTTTCTCATCACGTTTCTTCATCTCTCTACTAATTTTATCCAATTGAGCTTGAATTGCAGCAAACCCGTCAAAATTAGTGCTGCTCTTAGATCTAGTAGAGGTTTCGTCGTGCCATTTTTGAGAATGATCAGCAGCTTCTTGGATAGCTTTTCTAGCATTGGCTGCACTCATTTGAGGCACAGCTCCCTTAGCATCCAAGATTTGTCTAGTAGGCACGTCCAATCCTTGATAGAACAATATTATCTCCTGCATTGGACTTAGATAATGTTGAGGGCATTTCATCAATAGGTCTTTAAATCGTTCCCAAGCTTGATAAAGAGTTTCATCAGGCTCTTGCTTGAAACTGTTGATAGCCTCCATCTTTTTAGCAGTTTTAGCAGGTGGACAATATCTTTTCAGGAATTTGCTCTTCAAATCTTCCCATGTTGTGATTGAACTAGCAGGTTCATTCCTTAGCCACTTATTAGCAGCTCCTTTAAGCGAAATTGGAAAGATTCTTAGCATAAGTTGATCGTCAGAGACTCCTTCTGTAGTAAACAAATCTGCAATCTAGAGGACTTTTTCAACATGTTCATTAGCATCTTCATGTTCTGTTCCACTGAAAGCATTTTCTCTTAGCTCCTTGAGAAACTGACCCTTCAACTCAAACTTTGACTTTTCATCAAACTTTGGTCTAGCAACTCCTGAACTGTAATCAGCACGGGTTTTGTTCATGTATTCCTCCATAGTAGTGTTTTCCGCCATTGTTTCTGTTTCTTCTTCCTCTTTCTCTTCAGAAAAGTAATCAAGCTCGAACGAACGTGAAATTTCAAAGCTTTTTGTATTGAAAAGCCTTTTAAGCGAATGTAAGGCTCGTTCAGGATCTTCGAAAGGTTTAATCAAGTTCTTAGTTGAACTCCTGGTCATGCACTTCCTGAAACCATCACAAAAGCATCAGTAGGGTATGTTCAAGAAAGTAATATATCAGAAAATTAACAACAAAAACGGAATACGAATAATAAAAGTTACTGATATCTGCAAACGATGCGCCGTATCCAGAAAGTTGGATACGCCATATCTTATAATCGTTAAAATTTAATCAGACTTTTATTCAGAAAGCAGATACGCCACTTATAAATTTAGCATGCGCCGTATCCAGTTTTAAATTATCAAAAATCGTTTATATTTATTAAAATTAAATGTGTCGTATTAACAGAAGCTAATGCGCCGTATTTTCGTTACGTTTCAAAATACAAGATTTTTGATTTAGTAGATGCGCCGTATCGATAGAAATCGATGCGTCGTATCTGTTTAATATTTCGAAAACTGTTTTTAATTTAAATCGAAAATACGCCGTATCTGTTAAAACAGATGCGTCGTATAGCGTTAGGGTTTAGGAATTTTTTTTATTAAAAACAGAATACGCCGTATCTTGGGGAAAGATGCGTCGTACTCGAATTTATTAAACGCGTTGTATTTTATAAAAATTAAACGCAATACGCCGTATCTGTGAAAACAGATGCACCGTATCATTTGTATTAGCACAGCACAACGATAGCAGAATGCAAAAAAATAGAAAAAGAAAAATAAAAAAAAAAAAAAAAACAAACAAAAAGAAACTAAGATTAAAGAAAATAAAAACACACAAAACAGAAAATATGCAAATAATACAATGAATGCAGTCTATTTAATATACAACGGGTTAGCGGTTAGAATAAAAAAAAATTAAAACCTAATTAAAATACTAATCAAATTAACAGATAATAACAATTCACTCCCCGGCAACAGCGCCAAAAACTTGATGTGGTGCGTGATGTGTCGTTGTGGTTTTAGCAGTATTAATGCCTACTCAAGTTTTAAATTTATATTTAGCCGACTTATCAATAAAACACACACTTAACGAGCAGTGTACCCGGTCAGTATGAATATAATGGTAAGTAGAGTGTCGATCACTAAGAGTGGAACGTATTATCTAGTTATTCTAATCAGTATTTTAATTTCCTAAGTTAGCTATACAACCTAATCTAACGAAAGGGTGGTCAGCCTGAGAGACTGGCACGGTTTGGTTATGATTAAATAGTAAACTTAGCTAGTGAGCACGAATCAGCGATTAGCACACACGTACACATATAGATACTTGAGACAATAAGAAGACCTGTCCTGATAATTAAGTAGCTTGTCACTTGTTTTATTGCTAGTTTTATATGAAGTGTATAAAATTAACCCTTTCTCGTTGGCTCTAATCTTATCGGCGAGTAAACCCTTAATGATTACTTATGTCTATCCTATTATCCTAGAAATGATAGAATAAATAGGCGAGGAAGCGGCATGGCGACCCAAGCAATGCTCAGCTAGACACAGAGGTTATCAATGCACTAATAAAAGTCACCAAAGACATCAACATATAAACTTTAATTAATGGGAAAGCAATTTTAAGGGGTGCCCATTGTATTCCGTAGTCACATGAAATCGGCCCATCAATCCTGATGAATTAAAGTGTACTAATACAATAAAACAAAACTACTTAATGAATTGAATACATGCAGGACCTTCTTACAGCTCATGTATCTTCGTTTAGGGTGTGTCTTGTGCTGCTAATACGTCTGAATTCGGCTTTAGGGTTTCTGTCTCTCTCTTCTGAGTTTAGCTAAAAGGTCCCAAAATTCGTCTGGCCTTGGGGTATTTATAGTTTCTGTATGAGGGTTAGATGCGGTGCATAGGATAAGTAGATGCGGCGCATTGACTTAACTTCGCGTGGGGTCCAAGATTAATATATTCAAGAATATTCGTACACCGCCTTAAGATGCGGCGTAACTCCATTTCTCTATGCGGCGCATGTCCTTTGCCGTCTTGGATTGTAACTTGTGAAATCTTAATAGTGATGCGCCGTATGTACGAAGTGTGTTGCGGCGTATCTGGAGCAGAATGATCTTGATCATGTACATTTCAGTAGACTCTTAACATCTTGCTTGTTTTACTCCATAATTAGTCCAAAATCGCCAAGTTTCACATAATACTTGTTTTTACCTGAGAATTACAAAAGTAAATATTAACGTATCAATTCTCATATATAATATAATAAAACAAGTCAAATAAATAGGATAAATGATGATAATAAAATGTACTTATTTGAGTTCATCAACATCCCTTTCACCACAAAATTCCCCGCATGGTAATTCGCATAGTCGGCAAACCATGGGGTACTTGGATCATTCTTTAAAGATACCATCCCAAGTGTCTCGAGAGGAAATGTTTCAGTGATTTCCTTTTTCTCGAGATCACTTTGATAGGGATTTTCAAGTCTGGATGAGTGATCAGCGGCTATATTCTCTGCTCCTTTTTTATCACGAATGATAATATCAAATTCCTGGAGCAGAAGAATCCACCGAAGTAATCTCGGCTTAGCATCTTTCTTTGCTAAGAGATAGTTGAGAGCAGAATGGTCCGTATACACTATGCTTTTGGATAAGACAAGATACGGTCTAAATTTCTCAAAAGCGTAGACAACGGCCAACAACTCTTTCTCGGTAGTAGTATAGTGAGATTGAGCATCGATCATTGTCTTGCTAGCATAGTGTATCGGCTGGAAGTACTTTGATTTGCGTTGCCCCAGGACTGCACCAATAGCATAATCGCTAGCATCACACATTAGCTCAAAGGGCAAGTCCCAATCCGGGGCAACCAATATTGGTGCTTCGGTCAATTTCTTTTTGAAAACCTCGAATGCTTCGATGCATTCAGGAGAGAAGAAGAACGAAGTATCTTTTTCAAGAAGATGGGTCAGAGGCCGGGCGATTTTAGAAAAATCTTGAATAAATCGCCGGAAGAAACCGACATGACCAAGGAAACTTCGGATTCCTTTTACGGTAGTGGGATGAGGTAGTTTTGCGATTACATCGACTTTGGCTTTATCTACCTCAATCTCGGCATTAGAGATTATATGGCCGAGGACAATGCCCTCTTTGACCATAAAATGGCACTTCTCCCAATTTAGCACAAGATTGGTGTCTTTACAACTTTGCAGCATTTTGTCTAAATGGGAGAGGCACGAGGAGAAAGAATTTTCATAGACGGAGAAGTCATCCATAAAGACCTCCATTGTCTTCTCGATCATATCGTGAAATATGGCCATCATGCACCTTTGGAACGTGCCCGGAGCATTGCATAAGCCAAAAGGCATGCGTCGGTAGGCAAACGTTCCGTAAGGGCGCGTGAAGGTGGTCTTTTCCTGATCTTGGGGATCAATTGGTATTTGAAAATACCTGGAAAAGCCATCGAGAAAACAATAGAACTCATTTCCCGTCAAACGCTCAAGCATTTGGTCCATAAACGGTAGAGGGAAATGGTCTTTACGGGTAGCATCATTGAGTTTTCGGTAATCGATACACACTCTCCATCCGGTGACGAGACGTGTGGGAATCAACTCATTTTCTTCATTCGTCACAACGGTCATTCCACCCTTTTTCGGAACACAATGGACCGGGCTAACCCATGAGCTATTGGAGATGGGATAAATCATCCCTGCATCGAGGAGTTTAAGAACTTCCTTTTTTATGACGTCATGGATTTTTAGGTTAACCCGTCTTTGTTGTTGGACGGCAGGTTTAAAGTTATCTTCAAGTAAGATCTTGTGAGTACAAAAATGAGGGTCTATGCCCTTTATGTCAGAGATCTGCCAAGCGATGGTACTCTTATGCTTCTTAAGCACGTCTAGGAGTTGGGTCTTTTCCTCATCTTTTAGGTCTTTAGAAATGATGACGGGAAATTTGTCGGTATCTTCTAAGAAAGCATATTCGAGATGAGAAGGTAAATCCTTGAGCTCGAGCTCCGGAGGATTCTCAGTAGACGGCTTTACTTCTTTGATTTCTTCATGTTGAATTTCCTTTGGAGGGAGAGAAGGTGATGGGTCTTCATTCAACAATTTTTCAAGCAAAAGAATATCTCCCTCAAGATCAAGATAAAAATCATCAACTTCCAGTAAAGTTGGTGTATCAATAGCAAGAAAGTCATCGACCTCTTCCAAGAAGAAATCACCTCCCTTAAACGGAGTGAGGGACGGGGAAGGGTCGGAAAGAATAGGTTGAGAAGAAGGAGTGGGATTGCCACTCGAGGATTTGTCGAAAAATCCAAGAACTTCTTGAGAGTACTCCTCCGAAGCAACATCAATCACATCAATTCGATTAACCGGAACAGAATCATGATTGGAGGAATATTTGAAAGTTCGATCAAGATTAAAGGTGACGGCCTCATTATCCACTCGCGATGTTATTTCTTCACCATATACATCTATCAGAGCCCGCCCGGTCCTCAAGAACAATCGTTCGAGAATTAGAGGAACTCGGGGGTCAGCGTCAAATTTTATTACCACAAAATCAACGGGGAAATGGAACTTCCCAACCTTGACAAAAACATCCCCGGCTATTCCAAGTGGACGGGTTATAGAACGGTCCGCTAGCTCGAGGGTCATGCAAGTAGGGGTGAGTTCGGGAAGAGAAAGCTTTTCCCAGACTGAAAGTGGCATTAAGTTGATGCTTGAACCAAGATCGGCCAAGGCGTGGCATTCAACCATCCCTGGAAAATCACATGGGATGAGGAATTTTCAGGGATCTCCGAGCTTTTCGGGAATCTTCTTGAGGAGAACCTCTGAGCAATTCTCACTCAACGGAGTTTTTGCTAATTCCAATAATTTTTCCTTGTTGCTCAATAAACCCTTGATGGTGGAAGCAAACTTAGGCATCAGAAGCAAAGCATCCGCGAAGCTTATATCAAAATGCAAATCTTGAAAGATTTGAAAGAATTTCTCCATTTGATTTGAAGCTTTTTCGCGGAGCTTTTGATCATTCAATCTCGAAGGATAAGGAAGTTTGGCTTTTACGGGAGCTTCTTCGGGCTCAAGCACAACCTTTGGTTTAGACGGTTGGACAACCAGAGGTTGGACGTCTTCGGTCCTTCCGTTATTAGTAGGAAGATCCGTGTCCTTTGTCGCCTCGGTATCACGGACGACTACCTTGAGAGGTAGAAAAGAAGAGGTAGTCAGAGCCGTGGTTCCGTCATATGATACACCACTCCTTGTAGTGATCGCTTTCACATCGCCCCTCGGGTTAGCGATCGTATTGCTAGGAAGAGTTCTTGAGCCCGAGGGTCGATTATTTAAAGATTTCTTCATCTCAGTCATTTCCTTAATAAAAAACCTAGTTGTTTCTTCTTGGGATTTATTGTAATTTTGCTGATTCTGATTTTGAAGCATTAATTGTTTTAAAATCTCATCCGAGGCCGATTGATTTTGAGCAAAGCCTTGATTGAAATTTTGCCCTCGGTTGTTTTGATAAAATCTCTGATTCTGATTTTGAAAATTCCATTGATTCAAATTTCTTTGATTTTGGTTAAAACTTCCTTGATTAAAATTCCCTTGATTTTGATAACCTTGGTTTTGATTTTGATTGTAATTCCCTTGATTTTGAAAACCTTGGTTCATCTGATTCTAATTTTGGTTAACTTATACGTTTCGGTTTTGCACATTCGGATTTGGAATTTGATTAAAACCAGGTGGTCCGAGAAAATTATTGGAGCGATAGCTGAGAAGATTACGATCTCCTTGCGTTTGGTAACCGTTACCTCCCGTGTTGTAGGTTCCCGTTGTAGCATAAACATTCTCTTGAGTGTAGCCACCGGAGGCTGGGCACTCGAAATACGGATGAGGACCACCACATGTTTCACAACTTTGATTGACCATATTGACTTGATGATTATTGTAATTTTGAGGAAAATGGTTTTGATTGTTTTGGAATGAAGAAAACCCGGGTGGTCCCATTTGGTTATTAGCACCTTGAGGACGGAATCCTTGAATCTGATTGTAGGTTACTGATGCTACGGTAGCATTCAAACCTTGGCCACCGGAGGCTTGACAATCATAATAAGGATGTGGACCACCATAAATCTCATATTTTTGATTCACAACATTGACGGGCTGAGAAGGTCTTTCTTTAATTAAAAGCCCAATTTGTTTAGTGAGAGCGGCAAGATTCTCTTCTGTTTTGCTAAAAGCTCGGGTCAAAGCATCATCTGATTTGTTACTCATACTTGAAACTTAAGCTTTGGTTCTAGAACTCCTCACTCTGGCTTTATTTTCAATGATAGTGAAAGCTTCTTGAGTATTTCTAGTCAGAAAATTTCCACCCGCAGTAGAATTGAGTGAATCTTGATCAGATGGATTCAACCTATTGTAGAAAGTATCAATTTGGTGCAAGGTTGAAAATCGGTGATTAGGACATTTTTTTAACAACTCTTTGAATCTATCCCAAGCTTCGTTGAACGATTCATCGAAAGCTTGCTGAAATCGAGTGATTTGATTTCTGAGATTCGATGTTTTAGAAGGAGGATAAAAGTAGTTCACGAACTTGGAGGCTAAGTCATCCCAAGTAAAAATCGAATTAGGAGGTTCCTTGTCAAGCCTAGTCCGGGCTGCTCCTACGAGAGAAAAAGGGAATAACTTCAATTTAAGCACATTATGAGGAACGTGATTTAAGTTAAGTGTTTCAGTGATGTCGATGAATTTTTGGACATGGGAATGAGGATCTTCATTTTCAAAGCCGCGAAAGGAAATACCGGTGATAAGATTAAGTAACCCAGTTTTAATTTCAAATTGATTTTAAAACATATTGGGTATCACGATTGCTTTGCCAACATCATTGAAAGATGATTGGAGTAATTCTTCCATTGGTCGGAGATCGGGAGCCGGATTATCCAAATTTTGAGGGGGTGGCCCCTCATCTTGGTTGTGATCATCCATAGTGAAAAGTGATGGGTGACGACGATTACTTTGACGTAATAACCTCTCGGGGTTTGATATAGGAGAATTAAGCTCAAAAGACAAAGATCGAGTGCGCATGCACTAGAAGAAAATTTAAAAAGAAAAACAAATTCGAAAATGAAAATCTTTTTCGGTTTTTATATTTAAGAAAAATACAAACACAATATTTTTGGTAACCGATTCGTTAATCGATAATCGTTTCTCTCAAGACTACTCGCAGAGTGGCGGAAGAGAAGAATGGATCTCTTTTCGGTTTGCAATTTAATGTCAAAACCTCCTTAAACCCCTTGTATAGGTTGTAATCTCGAGATAATCCGAAAACAATTAATTTCACGATTTCTTTTGTTGGTTTTTGATTTTTTTGGTATTGTTAACACTTTAGGAAAAGTGTTAGTGGTATTTTTAATTTTTTTGGATTTTATGTTTTTTGAAAATATTTACAGATAAAAACGATAACTTCCCGGGAGAAGGGTCTTCAAAACACGAATCGAAGAACGGAATTACGAATTCACGTCAATCTTCCCCGGCAGCGGCGCCAAAAACTTGTTGTTTAATCAATTATATCCAAAGGAATTGCAAAGGAAATATGCAAAACCCGAGTCGTTATCCCGATGAAGATTGAATGGAATTTGTGTTTCGGGATCGTGAAACGTGTAGTGAATGTGAGATAAGAGTGAGATATTTTGGAAATTAAACTACAAATTATCAAATATTAACTAAAAACAAGAATTAAAGCAATTGGAACAAGTAATAAATGCAAACGTAACCTAAAACGTAAAGGAAAACTTAAAATACGCAAAACCCGGGCTAATCCCGAGTTTAAAAGTGAAATAAATAAAATACTAATCCTAGGGGTGCCAAATTAATTTTATAAAGTCCTAATTAGTAAAATAAAATTTTAGAAAAAAGAATTATATTTTTTTGATTTTTATTTTAATTTTTATGAATTAAAAACTAAGTTTAAGAAATTAAATAAAGAAAAATAGCAAAACGATTTTGAAAATTATGCAACTTTTCTGGAAATTACTTTAACCTAATATTATCCTAGGAAAAATAACAAATCATAAAAATAAGTTCAAATTAAGCTATAATAAGCAAAACTGTTATAATAAGCAAATAAGAGAGAAAAGGATTAAGTAATAAATTGTGTAATATGTTTACAAAAAAAAAAGACCCAAGGGCAGAGTGTTAAGGTGTGTGTGTGGTGAGCTTGGTGGCCAGGGTTCGAATCCCAGCAATGGCTTTTTTGAAAACTTATTTATTATTATTATTATTATTTTCTTTTCTTTTTAAAACTGATTCAATGCTTAATTATAAGCACTTTTTGAAAAGGAAATATTTTTGTAAACTTAAAATAAGCTCAGAAAAAGCTGAAGATTAAAACAGTAGCTAAAAATCAAGCAAAAGCTACTAAGGCAAGGGCTAATAAGCTATATAAAAGCTAAGGAAACTGAAATAAGCTGAGTTTAAGCAAAATGTGATCTAAGTGTAACATCAAACTGAGAATAAGCCATAAATAACAAGCAATAAGCACTGAGAACAACCAAATAAGCACACTGAGGTCTGCTGATATGGCTGAGGTGCAGGGCAGATTAAGTGCTTTTCAAGGCACTAAAAAGCTACTCAAAATAAATTCTAAAAATCTAAAAAAAATATGGAATGATAGATAAGCAGGGCAACTATAACTGAGATAAAAATTAGCTTCTAACAACTTATATATAAGAAATTGAAAATCAACAAGTGAGGGCTGAAAATGGGAAAAAAACCAAAAAAAGCAGTCTGCTGTTGCAGATGGGGTTTTTGGTCCTCAAAACTTTCAATACTCAATTTAACACTACCAACTCTTAAATCCTTACTTCAACTACTGAGTTACACCTAAAAATACCAAAAAGATGGACCAAATAAGCCTTGGCTTATAACAAGCTTATATAATCAGTTGAGATTCCAACTTTGCACTATTCAACTAATCCCTCAAAGATACTTCAAAACTGCTTAAGACCTACTGAGAACTGCTTATCTAACTCACAAAAAGCTCAATCAAAACTCATTAAGTAGTCAATGAACATTAGTATAGCTGATTTGACCAAAAGAGCCACTATTCCAAACACCACTTATGAATCTGTTTTTGCAATTTTACACTACGAACCACCAATTTATACCACAATTCTGATTCAATAATAATTATCTAACTTAAATATCAACTAATAAGCAGATTTCAACTTATAAATAAGCACTATATAAGCTAACTCTAGTATGTCTATTTTTTTTTGAATTTTTATGACTTTTTAAGTAAAAACGGAATTACTAGCTAAACCACTAATCAAATAAGCTCAAAAATGACAGAATAAGCTACTTGAATTCAGAATAAGCACTAACTAAATGGAAATAAGCTACTGAACAGAATAAGCTAGATATTACAAGGGCACCAATTTAATGGCAGCTACAAGCTCCTAGCTTATCAAGGATTAGCTAGGTAAAGTCCATCTTGCCCCTCCATTGCAGGCAACTTCCAAAAGCTTTCCACAAAATGCATAGGTATAGAACTTTGATATTTGGACTGAATTGATCACTAAATAAACTCACTAAAGCTATAGAGAGCTAGAATGAGCTTATATAAACTGAAAACAAGCTTGTTGAAGCTTAGCTATACTACTTTACTATATTCTTTTATTTTTCAAAGGATTTTTCTATCTTTTTTTTGTGTTTTTGTATATAAAACAGAACAAGTAAAAATAAATGATCAAAAAACTTTTAAAAGCTTATAGAAGGCTGAAACAAATGTAAATGAGCTTATACTAATTTATGTAAACATAAATGAACATTTAAATGAAAGCTCAAAATGGAAATTAAAGTACAAATTTAAAAGTAAACTGCAATTGTATTAATATAAAAGCTTGAGTACAACTAAATAAAGGATTACAAACTTAAATTGAAAGCTGAATTATACTAGAAAACATTTAAACATAATAACGACCTACAAATTACATCCCAAATGTGAGGAGAGGAGTGGGGTATTTATAGCTGAGCTTGGGTGTTGATTAGGGTTTGAGAAGCTCCTAGACTCTAAATCACAACCCTTGATCTAAGCTTGGTTACGAATCTTTGATTTTCAGCCCTTGGATCATTTGTGTGATGTGTCTCGGCCAATAATAGGCCTCCATTTGTCCACGCTGGCAATCCTTGGGTGCATCTGACATTCCCTGCCATGTGCTCAGGTTTCTAGAAGTTTTAATCATTGGGTAATTTTTGTACGTGTAAGTTGGGAGCAGGGTAAAACCTAGGGAAGAAGATCCACAGTAATTAGGCGCGCCTTTTTTTTAAGGTTTGACCTGGGTTATTTAATTGTTGACCGGGTTTGGGTTACGGGTTTATTTAATTTGAACTGGTCATGGGTAGTGAGGGGATCCGGATGGGGAATTAAAGAAAGGAGTGGGCTTGTTTCTTTTCGTGGGATGGGTTTTAGCATCTTCGGTCGGGTTTTGGGGTAGTGTTATGGATTGGGTTGGTTTATTATAAAGGGTGATAATGGGAATTAGTATTAAGGTTTAAGGGTAAGTTTTACTGTCACAACCGTGATTTTTAGCAGGTTAGTTTGACCTATAGTCTCGACTCATTTAACTTTTGCTTGGTGTGTATTACTTGTTTAATTGTGATATGTGTATTATCTGTGGTATATGAGCGGTATAAATGCGTGTGTTGACCACTAAATCCCTTGGTGTGTGATTTTGTCATGTTGAGTAGTGTTGGATTTTGGGATGAGTTCATTTTGATCGCCTTTGTGGTGTAGAAATGGCTTGTGTATTTGGTTGGAGTTTTGTGGTTTTGTGTAACGATTCTTCGTTCAAGTGTTTTGAGCGTAAGTAAAATATCAAAAATACAAGGTTTTAAGTGTAATAAATAAATTTGATAAAATATATATATATATATATATATATATATATATATATATATATATATATATATATATATATATATATATATATATATATATTTCGGCCGAATAAAGAGAAAAAAAGAAAAATAGAAACTAAATTTGATTAGGATTACAAATCTTGGAGGAAAAGTTATTCACTTAGGGTTTCTAGAGGTCTATAAATACAAACCAAAAACCCTCATTCCCCTCTTGTTGCAAATTTCGGTCGATCACACCCAAGGGAAGAGGAGAAGATTTTTTTGGAGTTTCAATAATTCAATTTAAGGTATGTCTAGTAAACCCTAATTGTGTAATTAATTTTTATTATGCATGTAACAAATTATGGTGGATCTAGGGTTTATATTAAGATCTGTAAATTTATGATATTAAACATGTAGGAATCAATAATTAATAATCTTGTGATAATTGGTGAAGTAATTAGGGTTTAAAAGTTGTTAACTAAAGAGTCATGAATCTGGCAGATTTAAAAGTCTGTAAAGATATGATTGTAATTAATAGATGAAGATGAGTTAGATCAGGAATTTTATGTCTAAATTATAGTACAGTGAAAGGGCTTTCCAAAACGTCCGACCACAAGTGTTTTCGAGGTCGGGAAGTCAGTCAAACGAATTTTATGAGTTAAGGTGTCAAAACTGTTAAACCAGGACAGAATTAGGGTAAAAGTATTGAGGTCAAAGGTGGCTTTGAAAATGGAATTTGGATAAGGCCTTCTGTGGGAATCAAGTTCTATATTATATTTGACTTCCACGTGAAAATTAGACGATAATAAGTTGTGCGAGTATGTCGAATAGGTCAAAACTTTTTGATGTCCGATCAGATCCAAATCTGGATAGTTGTCATGTTTGATTTTTCATTGGGTATTTGTTTATGTTTTTAGTGCATGATCTTCTAGGAAAAGCTTGTATGCTTATGAAAGATCATGGTGAATTTTTGGTGTGTGTTGCGAAGCTTTATTTGCTGTGATTTTATGTGGGTGAAAGTACTTTAGAAATCTGCGTTTCTGAAAGTGTTAATTAAGGGATTTAGTGAGTGTCAAGTATTGAGTGGTGATTAGTATGGTGTCTAGGTAATCCATAGTGGGTTATATGAACCTTAGACATCCATCATATGTGTGTTACATGGACTATGGCTTTTAGCTTGGTCGCGTGTAACGTGATTGTTATTTTTGTGATATAGATTTGTGTGTGGATAACTTGGAAGCTGCGGATTTGAGGTGAGTTCATAGTCACATATTTTTACTTTGTTTTAAACTTGGGATGGAGATGATGCTTGTTTAAATTGTTTTGAGATTACTGTGATTATGTGTTTAATAAAAGGCATGGACGTGTAATTGTTATTATACTTATACTACATGTTATTATGGTGTTTATTTTTGGTGATTATACGAGTGGGAAGATGCCCTAGTGGCTCTACTCGTTATTATTATGTCCGGCCGGAAGGGGAATTATATTGGATCGATGGGCGCATTCCGTCCCAATTATTGTGAACTTGGATGGTGGGCACGTTCCGTCCCAATTTATACATGGATCGGTGGGCACGTTCCGTCCCAATGGTGGTGATATTTGGATCGGTGGGCACGTTCCGTCCCAGTTTATTGGATCGGTAAGCTATGATTGCATGTTAGTTGTTCAATTACTATATTGTTGCTGTCCTGCTATGCTATGTTTTATAATCACAGTGAACTAATGATCAAGATGTTTTGTGTGTCGTAAACCTATGAATCTCACCAACAATATGTTGACGTTTTTAAGCATCATTTTCAGGTGAGCATTCTAAGGCTAAGATAGAAGGGCGCGATTAGAAGAGACCTAGTTTGCATTTGAGGATGACTATCTTTGAGTTTTTATTTGATTAAGTTGGATTTGTTTTATGATACATTTAATGTCGTTCATTAATACTTTATGTTTTAATGGAGATACCTTGGAGTTTGTTTTGGTTGTTTTATTTTGGGGTATCGTTACGACACTTTGTGTTTGTACTTTGCTCTATTAAGTTGCATGTAGTATTCCTCTATTTAGACGCCAAGTTTTGTGATGATATCCATGATGTTACACTCGCGTTTCCGCCATTGGCGAGGTGTGACATTTACCAAGTTGTAAATTCAAGGGACTTTTTCTGTCATTTATTCAAAGTTGATCCAAGGGCTATTTTTGACAATCTTTGCTTTTTCATGGTTGACTTTTGACTGAATGAGCATATCTTTGCTCCAATATTGCAATTTGCTTCCCGGCTTCGGCTTTTGACACTTTTCCTAATCTCGTGCTCGTTTTGTCCTTTTTTTGAGATATCCGCACCTGCATATAAACAGACACAAAAACACAAATATCTTTGGCATTTTGGTTAGTTTTTGATTGTTTTGGTCTTAATTTGGTCAAGAAAAGGTATGTGTTTAAGCACATACCAAGCCCAACGATGAAACATGTCTTATTGTTCAGGCTTCAAATGAGGTACATTCCGACTCCTCTTATTATAGTGATGATAATTCATCAATAGATGACAATAGATTATATGACAAATATAATAAACTATGTGAAGTATGACCGGATCTACACACACTCCTTGTGTTAGATTAATACTTTGAATGATGTGTTGTCTAGCACGTGGAATTTACTAGCTAGCACTTAGAAGATTTATTTGTTTGTGTTAAGTTTTAACGAATTAACAAAGAATGAACAATGAACAATGAACACAATACTTCAACTTCAACGATTCAATATTATTAATCAATAATACGAGTGATCTCCTATCACTAGGGTTTACAACCTTGAATCTTAACAAAACAATACTTATGAACTCTTATCGTACACAACCTTAAACCTAGGCAATCCTTTTATAGACTAAGGATTCCTTCACAAGATAACTATCAACTAAACATTATAAGATATACATTAAATCTTTTCCATAAATATCTTTACACAATTTTATCATAAACAGTACAAACTTCTTCACTCAGCAGTACTAACTGCTTATGTCTTCAAAACTCTTCAGCAGTACTAACTTCCATCTTCAACTGTACTAACTGCTATCTTCAACAGTTCTAACTGCTATAGCTTAATTTCCCAACAATCCTCCCCTAAACTTATATTTCTATCCAAATCACTAAGTTTCTTCAAATTCAGCTTCTTCTTCTTAATGTGAAAAATTCTTTCAAACATCTATCCCATCAGTCACTTTAACCTTTGACTTTTCTTTGCTCTACAAGGTTGAAAATCTTTGTAACTAATAAGTTTACCATCTCAGAGTCTTCTTCAACCTTGAGTCTTCCTTGTATCATAGCCAATAACGCAAATGTTCTGAGTGGATAGTCTTTTTCCACCAACATATAGATTTCTATCCCAGCTTGAGTAGAAACTCTATGTACTCCACATGATTCAAATAAATACCAATACACATCTTTAACTTGAGCTTCAAATCTCCATATTGACTCTCCACCATCAGGTTCATAGATTCTCTTCAATTGAACCCATAATTCTTTATCTTTGTCTTCAATGGGATCTTTATCTCTGAATCTCTCTTTCACTAAGCTCCATAGTTGATTAAGATCTTCTCTGTCAAAACCTCTGAGTAAATCTTCAAACAACTTGTACCTTTCAGAAATATCACCAAGTCTGATTATCTTCCATCCTTTCATTCTTCCATCAGTGAACACTTCCCAGTCAATGATTGGATGTTTTACTTGTAAAGGTTTGATATAAGAAGATTCTGGAACAATCATCATCATACTCTTGATCTTCTCATTTGTTAACCCTTCTTCTTCAGACTTTTGTTTCTTTGCCAACATCAGATTCCATAGTTTTTGATTCTCTCTTCTTACCTGTTTTGAAACCTCTTCTTGGAGTGTTCAGAATAGCATAAGTTTCATAGAATTCCCTTTCAATTATAGCATAAGATTTTCCCTTGAAGTCATTCATAGTGTAGTTTGCTGAGTTCTTCAAATAATGTTTCATAGACTCAACTTGTTCCCTCTTTGTTGACAACTTTATCTTGTATCCTGACATCTGCCTTTCTCTTATCCTCTGAATCAGATCTTCCCATGTTGCTACTCCATTCTTTTTGAGTATGAACTCTTTAAGCTCCTCTGTCTTTTCTTCTTCATTCAACTGTTTGTCTTTGAGAACCATTGAAGCTTGAGCTCTTACAATCAAATCAGAATCCAACAGATATTGTAGTTGTTCGTTGAACTCCTCTTGATTTGTCTCTTTAGATCTTGTTCTTTCCATGAATTCAGCTATGTTTCGTACATCATCAGCAGCCATTTTTCTTGCAAATTCCTCATCTTGAGCTATCTGAGCTTCTTCAGCTTGTTTGTCAGCTCATTCTTTTTCTTGAATATGCCTTGCTACATCTGCATCAAAGGCTATCTGTTCTTGAGTTTTTGGTTTTGATTTCTTTAGCCTTTCCAATTCTTAAACAGCATCAACTACTTCAGATGTCATTGGCTTCTTTCCATTATCTTCCCTTTGAACTGGTTCATGCTCTGTCTCAGCAGTCTGAACTGCTTCAACAGTTTGAACTTCTTTAGCTTCTTGAATACCAGTCTGAACTGCTTCTTGTGTCTTAATAGTTTCTTCAACATAACCAGAACCAGAACCAATATCTGCAACATTACCAAAACCTTTATCATGTTCTGAGCCTTTATCATGCCTCCCCTGAGAACCTGATCTATCCTTGTCTTTACCAAATTTCCTCCCCTGTTTGGAAGAATTTTCATCATTCCCTTCTAAACCATCTGAATCATCATCATCAGAAGAATCATCATCTAATACCATTCTTGCCCTTTTCTTCTTCAACTGTTCTTCAAGCTTCTTCACCCTTTTTGGTAATTTGGTGTAGACTTTGGCAAAATTCTCCTTGTGAGCTTTGAATTCCTTCTTGTTTTTCTTTAGCTCCTTCTCCAAAGTGTCAACCTTGGCTACTAACTTGGTACATAAAGCCGTCAATTCAGTTTGTGAAGAACTACCCTCATCACTTCTAGCTGTGTGACCTGCTAGGAGCGGTGAATCATAGGGCAAGGATCTAGTCGCAACCCTAGTTTGACTAGGTTTAGACCTTCTCCTATAAGTTGTGATGGTTAGTTGGTGGGTTATTGCAAGTACATGAGTGGGTGTGTGATGGGGATCAGTTGGAACTGCTGAACCTTCACCTAACTCAGTTTGTAGCATTTGAGGAAACAATGGAACTAGCTCCCCTTGAAAAAGCCTACTAGCCATAGCCATATTTTGAAAAACCTTTGATTGAAGGCTAGGCGTAGCAAAAGTTTCAGTTGGTTTTGTAAGCAGGTATGTCTTTTTATTCAAAAGTGTTTGAACAAACCTGGGATACATTAAAAACTTTGTTTTGCTTGTAACATTAGATACCATACCCTCAAAAATAAATTTTGAAAAGTTAAAAACTCTGTTTGTAGACAAGCAAATGAGAGCAATAGCAATATTGCTACTGAACTGCTCCCAAGCAGTATTTTTAGGACTTAAACAACTTAAAAGGGTATGTATCAAAAATCTCCATTGAGGTGAGAAACATCCTTTTTGAAAAGTTAATTTATGTTCAGATGTATCATACCCCATTTTGGTAAGTTCTGCCCATATTTCAGTGTTAGGCATAGTGTTAATACCATCTGAGTCATGTAATTTAAGATGTCTCCTAATTATAGACTCGGTAACAACAAAAGATACACCATCCACTTCAGAATGAATTTCTGAGTCTCCATCTTCACTAGTCAAGACAGTAGCATTCTGCCAGAACTGTGTGATGTATGAGACATAAAGAGTAGGAGAAACAGTTAAAGCATACCTTATGTGAGAGCGGTTGAAAAAATCCACAATCTCATAAAACTTTGGTCCATCTCCCTCCTCTGTTTTCTCAAGAAACGCAACCTGATTATGACGTTTAACAAATTCCAATCCAGCCATTCTTAGTGATGAAAAATGAAAGATTATAGCAACACAATGATCGTTTAAATTGGAATTGAGTTTTTATGTAGTCGCTTGGGGTTTATAGGTGCTGTTTAGGGTTTTGCGTAATATGCGTATGAGATAAATTATCTTTTGAAAGAGAATAAATAAATTTGTGGTAAAAAGATAATTATCATCTATAAAAATCCCTATAAGTATCTTAAGAATAACGGTTTTACCCCAACGGCTAGAAAATTAATTACTGACAGATTTTTACAACGGCTAGTTGAACCGTACTAACTTTGTACTAACCGTACCAACTGTTGGAAAAATTTTGTTGAGCCGTATGAACTTTTGAAATAAATTTTAAAATACCATGGCTCAAACATAGTTTTTAGCAAACTATCAGCTATCAACGGATTTGTTATGTCTTTACCAATAGCCGTTTGCTTTGGACTAGCCAACTCTTCACAGTCAGATATGGTGAGCTGATAACCATACAATTTTTGGTAAATTGTCAACCATCAACGGATTTGATTAGTCTTTACCAGATACCGTTTGCTCTGGACTAGTTGTTTCTTATGTGGGTAAGACATGGTGAACCAATTACCATTTGTTGTGTGCAAAATTCACACACTCAACTCCAAATCACCATTAAAGTCCAAAACATATAGCATTAAATCCTTTGATGCTAATCATCCAAAACCTGCAAGTGTTAGTCCAAAAACAAAGAAACAAGCCACAAAGAACTTGTCTCACAATATAAAAGTATATGACTAACAATGCACATAACAAGAAAATTTAATTTCCTTGTGGTACCCAAGCTAATACAGACTTAGGCTTTCCTCTAGCATCAACATAATTCATTCTTTTCAAAACAATCTTAGCAACACTGGGTTTAATAGGTCTCCATACCCAACATGCTGATGCATTCACTCCAGTACCCATATTTCCCTTAGCAGTGTTTTTATTCATACCAGTACCAACTACTCTGCTAGCAGTTGGAACTGTTGGCTTTGTAGTTGTCACCTTTGGTTTCCACATTTTGTTTTTCACCACTGCTTTCTCATAAAAAGTTCTTTTACTAGTTTTGTATGATGGTTTAAAAAGAGTTATTGCATTTTGAACTGGTGGCCTTGGGTGAATTGTTCTCATAGGTCTGACAGTCTGAACTGCTGGTCTAGCAGTTTGAATTGCTTTGGGTCCAGACCTTAAAAGAACTGATCAAGGTACCATTCTATCATTCCTAGAAAAATATTGAGGTCTTGCTATGCTCAACCTATGATTTGTATATCCAGATACCCACTTATCACAAAAATCTACAAGATGGTCAAAGCTACCACAAGAGTAACAAGCTTTCCTATAACAGACAAAATCATCCCCTAATTGGTGAGATTTAAGGTCATTCCAGTTCCTTTGGTTATCTCTTGGCTTGTTTGTGGTTCTATACATTTCTGCATACCTAACTGTTGGCCTAAAAGGTTTGGCATTTGATCTAAGCCTAACAGTCTCAGGTTTAACCATCTTTGGAACTTTTGGTTCCTCTACATTAGCACTAACAGGCTTAATCACAACATGATCATTCTCATCATCAGAAGTACATTCCTCAATGGTTGGAGCATCTGAGTCCTTAGCTGAGGACCTATCAGAAGACACCTTGTCCTCAGATAGTGATTTATCACTAGCACTCTCATACACAGGTTTATCAACTACATCCTTCTTAGGTTGAGGACCATATTTAAGCTCAGGTAGTTGAAATTCAGGTAGACCTGTGTGTTCTAAGTTTATGCCTGGGGGTGTTGGAATTCCTCTATAGGGAGGTGGAACTGACTTATAACCTAGGCCTGACTTAGCTTTATTAAGGATTTGACACTCAACAATCTTAGTAACACCCTGAGTTGCAAATTCTAGTGTGTCAACAGTCATTTGAATGTTCTCCTTAGCTTTTTTAACCTGTTCTAGCTCATGTTTTAACACAGTAATTTCATTCTCCCTAAACATTAAGTCTCTCTTAACAATAATCATATCATCAGAAAACTTTGACTCGTTACTTTTGTAATGAACAATTTGTTCTTCTAACACAGCTAAAGCCCTCTTATGATTTGCTAAGCTAAAAGCAGTTTCGACTAGCTCTTTTCTCTGATTCTCATATCTTTTCTTAAGTGTTTCTAGATCTTTTAAAGCTTCACAAGATTTAGAATATTTTGAAACTTGTACCTCAGAATCTGAGAATGCCATGAGAGCAACCTCTGTAGATGCTTCTGCTTCCTCCTCTGCAATGTAGCTCCAGTTAAATCCTAAGCCATCAATGGCAACCATGGCTTTCGAGCTTGAATCAGTAACCTCCACAACCCTTGATTTGTTTCCATATCCTCTTCTCTTTCCATCTTGTTGACTTGGCAATCTGCACTCCCTTGAATAATGACCTTTCTTGTGGCAGTTGAAACACTCAATCTTGGACTTGTCATACCCTGCAACATCATTGCTGTTTATGACAATCTTCTTGCCAGTCTTCTTCAAGAATCTCCTAGCTCTCAAGCTGAGAAGAGAGAGCTGCCACTTGATATCCATCTCTTCAATATCATCTTCATCAATCTCTTGAAGATCTGAATGAGTCAACATACTTCCATTGTGCTGAGTAGTCAAGAAAGCACAATAAGTATCATCATTCAAAAGTCCACTAGTACTGCTTGAGGTGCTAGCAGTACCAAGGTTTACACTAGCAGTACCAACTGCTCCAGCAACTTGCACTTCTTCATCTGGACTTGAGGTACTGGGAGGTGATACAAAGGCCAAATTCCCTGAACTTGAGCTTGAGCTTGATCCAGCAGACTTATTAATATCATGTTCAACTATCTTGAAGTTGCTATAGAGATCCATTAAGCTCATGGAATCTATATCAGGCTTATTATTCCATACAACCACATGCATAGCCCATTCAGCTGGTAGACTCCTTAGAAATTTGGAGTTGAGATCTTCCTGAGGCATCTCAATTCCTAGAACAGCCAATTGACTCACTAATTTTTGAAGTCTATTAAACATATGATCTAGTGACTCGTTGCTTGTTGCTGAAAAATTCTCAAACGGTTGCTTGAGAAGGGTCTTTTGAGTTTTCTTGGTGGCTTCATTCCCACCATATCTTGCAACAATAGCTTCAAAAAGAGTTTTAGCACACTTAAACTTGCTAAAATTCAACAACTAGTCATTGGGAATAGTCATCAGAAGCAAACTTCTAGCCTTAACATCATTCTTGTGCCTTGCCTTCTCTTCAGTAGTGGTTGGCTTTGTCTGCACATTAGTTTCAGATTTACCTTCAACAACAGTTGTTGTTGTTACGGGTGTAAAGGAGTTTCCTTCTTCAATGATCTCCCAAAGAGTGTAATCTTGAACTTGGAAGAACTGCTCGATTCTTAATCGCCACATATCGAACTCATTGGGCTTAAGCATTGGAAGCTTAGCAGCAATATTAGTCTGACTTGTTGTTGTCTCCATGTCCATCTTTTCTTGAACAAATTCGTTTGGGGATCTTCTAAACCAAAGTATCAGTTAACCTGTCTCTGATACCAATTGACCAGATCTACACACACTCCTTGTGTTAGATTAATACTTTGAATGATGTCTAGTCTAGCACGCGGAATTTACTAGCTAGCACTTAGAAGATTTATTTGTTTGTGTTAAGTTTTAACGAATTAACAAAGAATGAACAATGAATAATGAACACAATACTTCAACTTCAACGATTCCATATTATTAATCAATAATACGAGTGATCTCCTATCACTAGGGTTTACAACCTTGAATCTTAACAAAACAATACGTATGAACTCTTATTGTATACAACCTTAAACCTAGGCAATCCTTTTATAGAATAAGGATTACTTCACAAGATAACTATCAACTAAACATTATACAATATACATTAAATCTTTTCCATAAATATCTTTACACAATTTTATCATAAACAGTACAAACTTCTTCACTCAGCAGTACTAACTGCTTATGTCTTCAAAACTCTTCAGCAGTACTAACTTCCATCTTCAACAGTACTAACTGCTATCTTCAACAGTTCTAACTGCTATAGCTTAATTTCCCAACAAAGTAAGTTCTAAAATCATAACTAGAAACAAAACACTAAAAGCAACATTGCATGAACTTGAAGTGCAAGTTTTAGAACTAAAGGGTCAAGTTAAAAGACTTGATAAAAATAAAGAAATAGAGGAAGGATGTAGGTCATGCATATGTCTTCGAGTAGAAAATAAAAAACTCAAAGAAAATGCATTAAGGATCATTAAGTTTGAAGAAGGAACAAAGGCACTTAATGATATGCTTGAAAACATTAGGTTTAGTGAACATACCGGTGAAGGCTTAGGATTTGACCCAAACCAAGCTTCTACAAGTGATACTAAACAAGTAAAATTTGTAAAGTATGGAGAATCTGAAATATCAGACGACGGCACCACTAAAGGTACAGACGGCACCACCAAAATTAGTGGTACCGTAGTACCGTCTGGTGCTAAAGTCAGATCTGGGTAAATTTTTAAAAATAACTTAAGTCCTAAACCGAGTCACATAGTTATTAATAATGTAGAAGTACCTATTGCTAGTAAAAAGGAAGTCAAAAGTTTTTACAAACCATTGTCAACTCCCGGACTTGGTTTTGTAAAACCTGATATTAGATCGAAGACTCCTTCACCTAGAAGAACAAATGTTCCTAAACCTCGGTGAAGAACTCCTCTACCGAGAGGTAACTTTAGAAGACAAAGTTATCCAAGTAACTTTCCCGTAACTTGGAATAACCGTCAACCCCAAAGTTACTTACCATGGGAAATGTGTCCTCCATTCCAACATCCTAACCAAATGCAACAAATGCATAGGATGTTTAACACTAACAACTTTGGACCCTTGAGATATTGGGGACCAAATGTTTGAGCTTCTGTCTTTGCTAGATAGATATGGTTGTGAATCAGCTTGAAGTCCAACGAATGGAGTATGATTAGTGACTGCACTAATCTTGTGACGCAAAGTCAAGTCTTGTCTCATCTTGCTTAGCTTTCAACAAAGGTAATCTAGTCTTCTACTTTTAAGGGCAACACCTCAGGCTAAGGTATGCTTTCTTAAAACCCCCTTGTTAGTAGACATGTCTAGCATGTAGTGTTCTTAGAATCTTACTTAGTAAGTACTAACATAATGGACGTGAAAAGTGCATCCCCAAATGGTTTTGTCAACAAGGAGGTATATGTAGTACAACCTCCAGGATTTGTTGATCCATAAAAACCATATCATGTTTATAAACTCAAGAAAGCATTATATGTTTTTAAACAAGCCTCTTAAGCTTGGTAAGACATATTAAAGGCTCTTTTACATAAACATGAATATACCATGAAAATGGTTGACAACATGCTTTTCACAAAGAAACGAAATTCACATCCCATCATGACTCAAACATTTGTCAAAGACAATTATATCAAACTCAACTTGTCCAGAAATGTACAATGATCGCTCAAAGATCATGCGTGACAAGTTTGAGATGAGCATGATGAGTGGATTAAGTTTGTGTCCTAGCCCTTATATATTATTACTTGAAGATAATATCTTCTTAAGTCTAAGTGTGTATATATATATATATATATATTATATATATATATATATATAAATATATATATATATATATTATATATATATATATAATATAGATAAATATATATATAGCTATTTAGCTTAGAACAATCTTAATCGATATAAATGCCCATGTCCGCGGAAGCAAATCTCACAAGAGACGATGAAAGTGAGTGCGCGGATAGTACTAGGTTAGGGGCATGATAGGTAATTTATTTTACCTAACGGCAAGTAGGCCCGATATCATGTCTAGCGCCTGCCCTTGTGCTCGCTTGTAAGAAGGATCCCAAAACATCTTACCTTAAAGCGGTTAAGCGTATCTTTCGATGCATTAAAGGCACTATACACTTGGGATTGTAATATCTCAAGGGGATTGGTGTAGAAACTATTGTCTATACCAACTCTGATAATGCGGGAGATAATATGGATTGAAAAAGTAAGAGTGATGTCTGTACCTTCATTGGTTGTTGTCTAACTTCTTGGTTCTCCAAGAAACAAACAACTCTTGCTATCTCCACGACCGAAGCCGAATATGTAAGCGCCGGAAAGGCCTGACAACAGGCACTATGGATGAAACAAGCTCTAATCGACTGCGACATCCATCTCAATGACATTCCTATGAAGTGCGACAACCGAGGTGGAAATTGACTTGACCAAGAACCCCGTGGATTGCTCATGTACGAAGCACATCGAAGTACGTCATCTACTCTGTCGCGATAATGTCCAAAGAGGAATCATTTTCCTAGAAAAGTTTCCCTCAAAGGAAAACATCGTCGATATTTCAACCAAACCTCTCAAACGAGAAACCTCTAAATATCTTCGTCTAGATCTAGGAATGATGGAACACATTTCGTGAATTTCACAATTCCCATGTGTTCAAATACGTCCTTCACATCTCTCTTATGATTATTTGAATATTTCACTGGAAATATTGAAGTCATCTCTCATATCTCGTCTCATGACTTTCTAAATATTTCACTAGAAATATTGAAGTCATTTCTTACGTCTCGCCTCATGACTTTTTAAGTCATCTCTCACATCCTCCTTATGACTACTTAAATATCACTGGAAATATTAAAGTAATCCCTTACGTCTCATCTCATGACTTGCTAAATATTTCACTGGAGATATTAAGTTATCCCTCACATCCTTCTTATGACCACTCGAATATTTCACTGGAAATATTGAAGTCATTTCTTACGTCTCGCCTCATGACTTTTCGATTCATCCTCTTCATTCCTCTCATGACTACTTAAATATTTCATTGGAAATATTGAAGTCATCCTTTACGTCTCGTCTCACGACTTTTAAATATTTCACTAGAAATATTAAGTCATCCTTCAAGTTCCTCATATGATTACTTAAATATTTCACTGGAAATATTGAAGTCATCTCTTCAGTCTCGTCACATGACTTTCTAAATATTTCACTGGAAATATTAAAGTCATCCCTCGTATTTCTCCAATGACTACTTATGCATTTCCTCGGAAATATTAAAGTCATTTCTTGTCATCTCGCCTAGTCGTTTTTGTTAAAAGAGTTTATTAGGTATAAACTTTTCCCTCGCGTCAAAAAGTCTTACTAATTAAGTAAGATTAATTCGTCAAAATTCAAAATGGAACAAAAATGGGTCTCATACATGCACGGCTCCACTAAAGTGGCACGGCACCACTAAACATTAGTGGTACCGTGTGTTTGATAAACCCGTTTTCTTCCCTCTTTCCCTCTGCACATTCATTCAAAACAAAATACCCACTTCTCTTTTGCTGTCAAAACCGAACACCACACCCAAATCCTACTACACTCTTGTGAATCAAGATCGAGGCATTTCAATTAAAGAATCTCAATCACTACAACATCAATTGTAAGTAAATTAACCTTTAGTTTCTTTCTAATTTGAGTCTAGGGTTTGTTCTTATGCATAAAATCGAATTGGAGTTTTTCATTTTTAGTTGATTTTTTATGCAATTAGGAATAGGATTAGACAATGTATAACATACATGATTCCCTAATCATAGGATTTGCATAAACCCATTTATCACATATATTCTAGTCCAAATTTTACTATTTATATTGGATTAAGATTAAATATTTTTAGTAGAATCATGTCTAGGATACTTGAAATTGAATTAGGAGTCATCAACATTGAAGCTTTTCAACTTTAAGAATTTTGGCACCAAATTGTCGCCTTTGCCAAACACCCCCAATTCCATTGTTTTCGAAAAATCTCACAAAAATAGGATCATGAGATATTTTTCATGCATTGTTGATGCAAACTAAAAACGTTTTTGTATGCATACATGATCTCACAAATATTGATCGAATTACATAACCAATGTGTATTCTTCAACATATTTGATTGAGCAAAAGTGAAGTTAGGAGCGTTTTGGTAATCTCATTAGTTTTGTTTTAGAGTCGAGATTACCGCACCTTAACATTGTTTGCATTTAGGCACACACGCACTAGAAATGTGATCATCAAAATGCAATAAGTTAACATATACATACTTATATTTTTGTAGGTAACAATGCCTCATACCGATTACCAAGACACCAAATCTTACATTCCTATCTTAGTCGATGATCCAAACATCTCCGATGAGCAAAAAGCTTATCTTCTTAGAGTCCAACATCGATATATACACGAAGGTCGTGTAGTCGATGCTTATTTTGTTCCTTTGAGTGGCATACAAGCATGTTTTCCCACTATCCAATTTGATTGTTTATATATAATAAATGATCAAATTTTTCCTCGTTTCGTCCTCGAATTCTACAGTCGTGTCCGTACCTTCAATGATCTTGAGGTTAATGTCTTTCTTGATTTTTGGATCTAAAACCAAAATATCATGTTGTCCATCACCGAGCTTGGGGACATTCTCGGTGTTCCTTCATATGGTCAATGTGTATAAACAGAAGACCATTCTTTAGAGTCACTTCACTATCACCTTGAAAGTGAAGGTCCATTTTGTACCGAAGTCCCCGACCTTCAAAGCATCAAGCAACATGTCAAAATTCCTCAAGTCGCCAACACGTACCAAAAACATGATGGTTCCATAGTTCATCTCGACCCTAATCGCATCTATCTCAAAGAGATTCTTCCCGATCTTAAAAATTGGGAACTCCTTCTGTGTGAAAACGTCTTGTGTCTTGCGAGCAACCGGGATCATGTTCCGGCAAGTATTGCCCATATGCTCTATTACCTAAGTACCGAGGAGCCATACAACCTCGCATACTACATGGAAAAAAGAATGGCAAACATTCACAGTCAGTCCGATAAGCTCATGCCATATGGTATGTTGCTTACTCGTCTCTTCCGTTGGGTTATGACAAATAACCCACATCTCAATAGTGTCGACTATTTTCTTGTTCATCCCATCATGAAACCTCTTGGTGGACCACACCGCCGTACTAAGCCACACAGTGACAAACGGGCTAAACGTGGTCGTAAATCCACCTCCAATGCTACTTTCTCTTCTTCCTCCTTCGGTCATGGATCGTCATCTCAACCTATGGATGAGGATGATGATGAGGTGAACGAAGAAGGAACATCTCATGCTCGTACTCCTTCTCCCAACACTTTCTTTCATAATCTTGACACGTCATCCTTCACACTAACAACCGACCTTCCTTACAACCAAACCAATCTTAGTGCGGTGATGAGAAGGCAAACGACGATGTATAATCGGAAAGTATCCATGCATGAACAAACGATCGGGGGGTTCAAGTCTATTGGAAAGGCACTTAAGGAGATTGGGAACAAGATCAAGAAGCTAGGTAAATCAAGAGATTAGTAATTACTAACTTAATTAGTATTACTAACTCAAGTAGTATTAAACTATTACTAATGGGGTCTTGGCTACGGCCATTTAATATTAACAAGTTTGAATTAACTTAGTATTTCTAACTTGGTATGAGTAACTTTGGTTAATTAATGAAGCTTTATGCTTGATTATATTTATGAGCTTTATCTAGTTCATATTCTTTATTTTACATTTTTCTTGCATGCACTAGATGATCATATTACTTGAAATATTGCATGCTTAGTAGTAGCCTAAACTTAGATAATCACATGATCTTATTAGTTGCTAGTTGTGGCTAGTGTTAGGAAAACTATGTGATTATTCTTTAGTGAATTGAGGCAATAGGATTTGCTGTAGGTCACGGCACCAATAAATAGGGCACGACACCACTAAATTTAGTGATACTGTCCCCTGGGAAGACGTTTTTAACTGTTTGCTTCCACTTTTTGACCTTCTTTTCCTCAGAATCTGCAAACATGTGCTGATTCCAACACTCCCAAATCCCTAAACTCACCATCCTATCCATCCTTGCATGCTTTGATTTGGATATTTAAGCCCTTATCATGCATTGATCTTCCTCACCATTCCACCTTCATCATAAACTCACCATGTCTTCTACCATGGCTACCACCTCTCACAAAGCAAAGAAACCTAGGCTAAACATAAAACCACCCAATGAGATACCTCTCATTGATCTTACCTTGGATGATGATGAAGACATTTACACACCACTACGCTCAACCAATTCAACCGCATCAATTTCTACACCTTAGGCTCCATCAAAAGCCACTTCAACTAGGCCTACCTCATCATCATCTTCCACCATTAGGGCTACCACACCTTTACCTCCACTGAGTCCTCCTCAACCATTAGCACTAACCTTTACCCTATCTCCAACAACTTCAAAGCTCATGTCAAGCTTTGTTTGATCCAAGTTATAGTTTCTTCTTTCCATTGGTGATCTCCAAGTCACACAAGAATTGTTTCTAGTAGAAGACTTCTATTGTTTTCCCCAATTCATCTCAACTTTTTAGCAAGGGGCTGAAGAATTTGGAAGCTAGGGTTACTTGTTCTTGTTCTAGTTCTTGATCCTTGATTTCCTTTCTTATAGAAAGCCAAAAGTTGTAAGAAAGACTAACTCACACTCTTGATCAACATCATTTACATGTTTCTTATACTTAATCCATGCTATATATGGTCATTATATTGAATTCATGATGTATAAAACCTTTAAAACAAATTGGAAAACTTATATACTAATTTAGGTTAATTAGTGTAAAAATGATGAACTTTTGTACAATTTTTCTACAAAACCAACTACATATACACTTGGTAATTTACATATCGTTGTAGACAAAATTAAAACAAAGACATAGCAATTTGAATCACCTAAAACAAGTATACGAGTCAAAAGATACGGCCAAATGAAGTTACCAAAACTTTACAAGAAAGCTATCAAACTTTCTGTGCGAGAAATATAAAACACGAAAAACGAGGCACTTATGGTCCGATTCATCAAAAAGTTAAAACACGAAAGTTATCCGTGTTGATGCAAATAATGTTCTAAAAATGTTATTTATATCTTTCGATAACTCCACGTTTTGATGATGACAAAATGTGAAGACACTTTATGTCAAAATTAATGTAAACAAGTTTTCAGTCAAAATATCCCGTGGGAATTAAATGTTCAAGACATTATTTTTGGTTTAGAACAGCTGAAGATATAACACTAACAGTACTAATGGAGTTAGTACTGCTAGTGTAAGTTGAAGACTGTTGAAGATATAACTAACAGTACTAACTGCTGAGTTAGTACTGCTAATGTAGAATATGATATTGTTGCATGAAGACTGAAGATTAGTACTGCTCTTGAGGACGTGTAGAAGGATAAGTATAGAAAAGATTGTATGTATATCTTATATAGTTAGAATTATACGGATATTCTGCATGATTAGAATATCAATACTTATCATGTAAAGGACTCCTTGTGTTATAAAAGGAGGTCCTAGGTTAGATGTTTAGGACGCATATGTTTTGTTAAGCTTCAAGGTTTTTTTAACCCTAGTGATAAGCAAGATCACTCGTATTATATCTAATAATATTGAAGCTTTTGGGGTTATTCATTGTTCATACAAAACTGTCCATTACTGTTACATTAACAAATTTTCTAAGTATCAATTGGTAGATTCCGCATATTAGTTGGTATACACTCAAAGTATCCTTAACACAATTCTAAGTGTGTTTAGATTCTCTCAAGTGGTATCAGAGCCAGGTTTCTGATACTTTGATTTAGAAGATCCTTTTCTGAAGGACTCTTTATTCCCTTTAAAGACGATGGACATGGAGACTACACAGACCAACACTGCTGCAAAGTTGCCTATGCTAAATCAGAATGATTTCGAGATGTGGAGGCTTAGAATCGAACAGTACTTCCAAGTGCAGGATTATGCACTTTGGGAAATCATAAAAGATGGGAATTCCTTCAAACCATCAACAGCTGAAACAACAGTTGATGGTCAGACAAAGACAACTGTGAATACTTTTCCAGTTACTGTAGAAGAAAAGCTGCAAAAGAAGAATGATGTTAAAGCTAGGAGTCTGTTGCTGATGACCATCCCCAATGATGCGTGGGTTTTGTAACCTTACAACAGGTTTTACCTCTCGAGGGATCTCAAGAGGCTTACAACCCCACCAGGCAGTGTACCTGACCGATGTAGTATAGTGTAGTGGTAAGTACGGGGGATTGATCGTTCTCCACAGGGAATAGTGTTCGTTAGGTATGAAAGGCTACTCTAATAGGTCTAAGGGTTGAGGAAGATTCTTTTTATGTTTTTATATTTTTTATGAAAGCAAGTAAAATCTCGGGTTTTGAAGGAGTGGGCGGAATTAGTTGCTAGTCAACTAACCCAAATTACTATAAATGCAAATAAAATAAATAACTGAAAATAAAATGTGGTGAGAAACTTATGTGTAGAGAAATGTGTTTACTTAGATTTCCTTACTCCCTAACTATCTTTTACCGGTTAATTAGTGTGTATTAGTCGCGTGGATGACGGGTGTATTCCTTAATACCATTCGTGGGGTGGCGTACTTACTTCCCCAACTCTACAAGCTCCTACTTCACTCCTATGTCGAGCCGGCTAGGAAGCTCCTAACATGGGATCACTAGAATTCGCTTGTGCATTAAATACAACCATAAAAACCTTTAGTACGCATTTGGTTCATGTTTCTTAAGACGTTCAAGCAAGTTACCGAATAGGAAGTTAGCCAGTTTTCTTAAGCCTAACATAGATAAACAATCATCCAATACAACTAATAACACACTAATAACCAATAATCAATAGCTAGGTTTCATTAGATCTAAGCAAACACAAGATAAATTTAGCCTAACATGTTAATCAAAAGACAAGAATAAGATAAAATCAAACAACACATAGACATATTGAGTGATTAATTGATAACTTATCTTCAATGTAACATGGAAGATCTCAAGGCAAAAAGCCTTGAAAAAGAAGCTAAAATCGTCCTAGGGTTTTCTCCCAAAATTCCACACACTAAGCTCTCCTAATGACAAAAAATTAGAAAACTATATATAGACTTTTGCATCTGACGGCGTCACCTTATAGAGTGTGACGCCGTCACCTCGCCGCTTTTAGGGTTCCCGGATGACCATCTTGACGCCTTCCCTCTTTAGCTCTTCCAAAATCCATTCTGGCTTATCAAGGCTTGACGCCGTCAGAACTTGTACGTGACGCCGTCCCTCTTTGATTTAAGCCGTGACGCCCTTGATCAAGTTAAAGCGTGACGCCGTCAGAATTTACATGCTATTTTCACTGGCTCATCATGAGTAAATTTCACGTCCACTTTTTCTTGCCAAAGCATGACGCCGTCCAGAGTAAATTGTGACGCCGTCAAAGGTAACTTTCAGCCGATTTTTGAGACTTTGTCGTTTTCTTCACTTTTATGCTCCAAAAACGTCCAAAATGCCTCCTTTTCCAGATTTCTCCTCAAAAGTACCTAATAATGACAAAAGGAACGATTTAGGGCGATATTTGATCAAATAAATACGATTTAGGGCTTAAATGACCCCTTAAAAGCGGTACACTTTTCGCTTCATCAAATACCCTTACACTTGAGATTTGCTTGTCCTCAAGCAAATGCGCTTTTATTCTAATCAAAATACAAGTTAGGGGTCATTTAATGCAAACATAAAAGTAATTACAACAACTAATCGTTCCACTTCAATCATAATAAGCACGGAGATTACATACTAGCACCTCACAAGTAGTGTTTAGATACTCACATCTCTCAAGTGTCATCAAAATAAATCTCATAAATGAAAACGGATAATATCTCTCACTACCTGTCATAGCAAATAGATTACCATAGGCTTGGGAAAGGATCGAAAACCTCCTCCACTAGGCGTAAGCACCTAAGATAAACTATCAAAGAGGGCTTTTAAATGGGTTATAACGTTAGGTGTAGGGAAAAGGAAAACACGGTTTTGTTGGATAAGGGATATTTTACTGGTGGCGAGTTAAAGATCTTGATTAATTACATGTACTATACAATGTTGCTAAGCCAAGACTAGACTCGATCTTAAGCTAGAAACGAAATAACAAAAACAAAAACATAAAAACAAACATAAAATGAAACGGGATGGTAGTCTGTATGTTTTTTTTCTATTTTTCTTTTTCTCATTTTTTTTGTATTTTTCTTGATTTTTCGATTTTTTTTTTTTTTTTTTCATACACTCTTGCCCTACCATCCAAAATAATACATCATAGGGGCATTGCATCCCCCTTACACTTGAACTTTTACATAACTTTACAAATACTAATCTAATGACTCGAATTAAGATAATTGAAAAACTTGGAGTACTTTTAAAACATTTAGCACATATGGGGGTAATAAATGATCTTCTTCCCCATTACTCCATTACACTAGTACTTTACCCATGAGTCCCAATCGTCCCAAAACAATATGTACAAGGATATGACTCGACTTAGCAACCATGTAATCAACTAGATAATTAACTTGGGTTTAAACAAATGTTGTAACAATAATGCACTAAAAATGAGTGCATACAAGGTAGGCTAAGGCGATTTGGGTGTACATTTAAGTGGGGTGTAACAAATTCTTCCTTTAAGTAAAATGCTTAAAGGTCGAAACGAAAAGATAGGCTCTGAGGGGTGTACTAGGGGTATCGTGTACTAAAAATGAGTACAACGCAAAGGGTGTGGGAGAATTACTTGACCAATGTAGCCAATGTAATTATAACAAAAACACAGGTGTAAAACAATGGGTTAATCCTAATGCCTCTTATCATGTAGTAAATCTAACTACACGAATGTAGTCTCACTTGTGGCCTCGGAATGGTCCTAACGCAAGTTCTAGAATCTAAGTGCTACCGGCACACACATCATAGCAAAATGCTTTTCCTACCAATTCTAGGGGCGAACCTCACATATTTGGGGGTGGAAAATTTTTTAGTGGTACGGTTTTTGTGCTAGTCATATAACTCCTATCCATGAGACGCTCATTAAGATCAAAGTTTCACTCCTAAATGTTGTAAAAAAAAATTTTTAATTTGGCACTAAAATTGCCCTAACAAGTATTTATCTTAGTTTTATTACACATCTACTATTAAACAAACAAAAATCAAGCGCAATTGTATTCTCAAAAATCGTACTTTTACCCTCCCCTTACACTTAAGATGAACATTGTCCCCAATGTTCAAACAACAAGATGTAAAAGAAAAAAGTAAGAGAATGAAATCAAATACTCCCCTGATTCGCTTGGTGGATAATGAAATTACACGGTTAAATCTTCCTCCAAGGTAATGTTGAAGCTCCATGACTAATGTATCGCCATAAGCTTGATCCAAGACATTTCCTTGTCCAAAATAACCTGTTAAACCTGAGAAAACAAACACGAAAACCTGCATAACATCGGCGGGAAAAATCTATATATAAAGATATAATGCTTGTGGAATGATAATTTTGCATATTCCTGGAGATTATAAGTTGGAGATTTTAATAAAAACTTTTTAAAAACAAAACTTTTAAAAATTTCTGGAAATTAAATCTGACGCCGTCAGGTTATAACTCCTGACGCCGTCAGAAATGACCTGACAAAAATTTTCATTTTAAGTTTCCGGAAAATTTCTGGAAAAACCTTTACCTTACTTCCTGGAAATCCTGCAAAACATCATTATGACTCGATACAAGCATTTGACTCAAACAAATACTAATATGTATGCTAATTTATTATTATTATGATTCATGTTCATTTGTGTTCTAATAAACCGATTTAGATTTCCCTTACACTTATCTTTTGCAAAATACCTTTATATGTAGTTAAGACGAGGTTAAAAACAAAATAAAGCATTTTCACAAATTACTTTTGAACATGAATCAATAAGAATAAAAATTAAACATACATACGGAAGCAAATAAAATCAAACAAACAATTAAATAAACACACAAAGCAAATAAAGCATGGGCTGCCTCCCAAGAGCGCTTGTTTTTGTTCGAGTCACGAGCCTGACTCTACCCTTATTTAACGGAAATAGGGGAGGTTTTCCCTACACTTAGGATTAAGTGTGGGTGAAAGTAGCGATACACACCATCTTGGTGGAAATATGCCACGTGAGGAAAGAGTGGTGGATGAATTATATGCTCAAAGATGTGGGATCCAATCATCATAACCTTACTTAGTTCACTTTGGTCAATGGGTGAATTAAAGTTTTCTCCTAAAAAGGGATCATCTTCTATCAACTTCGAGAGATTCCTAGTTGGGAATCCATCTTGACCTAATAAACCCGGTTTAAACCCATAATGTTTCTTGTGATCAATCATGAATGGGTGATGTAAGTATGTAAGGTCATGGTTCACTCCTATATTAGCTTCCTCACTACAAGGCTTAATGTCTACTACCTTAAACTTAACATTACCCGGACTACATGGTTTGATGGGTGGATCGGGACCTTTTTCAATTCCTAAGTTCACATCTAAGGATGGAAGATTAGGTGACGGTTTTGGTTGAGGCTCCGGTTCATCAAAACTAGAAAATCCCCTAGAACTAAGAGTAAGGTTGTGATCACTATAAGCATTCAAACCTATATCCTCTAGTTGTGTTTGGTTCAAAGGTTCTACCTCTATTGGGGTTCCTATAGTCTCTTCTACTTCTTCCGGGTATGTCACCGGTGGTGTATATGCCTCAAATGATGGTAGGACTTGTGGGGTACTTGGTGGGCTTATGTTACTTACCTCATCATTCCTTATGTCAAGATCACCTATATCCTCATCATGTGTTTTAGTAGGATCTAACCCTAACATTTTACCAAGTATCTCAAGTGCTTCTCTAGGCATCTCAACTTCAATGTCCGAATCATAAGGATCATCCTCAATATTCTGACTGCTATATTCAAATTGCCCAAAAGATTCATCCTGTGTTTCTTGAGATTCATCGTCATTGATCATAAAACCTAGGTCTTTTTGATCAATGTGATCATGCTCGGCTAGATCCTCCATCACATCAAGATCACCTAAGTGTTCACCCTGTATTATGGTAGTGCCTAACCATGACATGCAGCTAGGTGGCTCAACTCTACCCTCATCCCCAAACAAACTTGTTTCATGATCCTTGAAATTTGTGGTCAATTGACTTGTATTAATGTTTGTTGGGTTGTCTACCATATAATAATATTGGGCACAATTCTCAATAGCTTCCCATGCTTTCTCAGCACTTAATTCCCTAATATCCCTGCCAGCAATATGGTAAATGTCCCTTTGGGCATGTCGGTCGACATGATTGTAAAAAATTTGAGTTAGGGACCAAAAATCGAAGTTATGATGAGGGACTTTTTGGAGTAAATATTTAAAACGAGTCCATGCATCATAGAGAGGTTCATCTTTATGTTGTTTAAACATCAAGATGTCATATGGAGTGGGTGAATTACGTGGTTGGTGGTATGGTGGATTCGCGTTCTCCATAATGGTGAACGGAAGAGTCAATGGAAATCTTATACGAACAAAAGCACGAAGAAAATAGATAGACTAAAGAAAAACCTAGAAAAAAAATAAAATAAAAATCTCACTAGAAAGGAATCTAGTGAGTAGACCTATAAAATAAAAATTCAACCTAAACAATAACTATTCCCCGGCAACGGCGCCAAAAACTTGATGCGTGGGTTTTGTAACCTTACAACAGGTTTTACCTCTCGAGGGATCTCAAGAGGCTTACAACCCCACCAGGCAGTGTACCTGACCGATGTAGTATAGTGTAGTGGTAAGTACGGGGGATTGATCGTTCTCCACAGGGAATAGTGTTCGTTAGGTATGAAAGGCTACTCTAATAGGTCTAAGGGTTGAGGAAGATTCTTTTTATGTTTTTATATTTTTTATGAAAGCAAGTAAAATCTCGGGTTTTGAAGGAGTGGGCGGAATTAGTTGCTAGTCAACTAACCCAAATTACTACAAATGCAAATAAAATAAATAACTGAAAATAAAATGTGGTGAGAAACTTATGTGTAGAGAAATGTGTTTACTTAGATTTCCTTACTCCCTAACTATCTTTTACCGGTTAATTAGTGTGTATTAGTCGCGTGGATGACGGGTGTATTCCTTAATACCATTCGTGGGGTGGCGTACTTACTTCCCCAACTCTACAAGCTCCTACTTCACTCCTATGTCGAGCCGGCTAGGAAGCTCCTAACATGGGATCACTAGAATTCGCTTGTGCATTAAATACAACCATAAAAACCTTTAGTACGCATTTGGTTCATGTTTCTTAAGACGTTCAAGCAAGTTACCGAATAGGAAGTTAGCCAGTTTTCTTAAGCCTAACATAGATAAACAATCATCCAATACAACTAATAACACACTAATAACCAATAATCAATAGCTAGGTTTCATTAGATCTAAGCAAACACAAGATAAATTTAGCCTAACATGTTAATCAAAAGACAAGAATAAGATAAAATCAAACAACACATAGACATATTGAATGATTAATTGATAACTTATCTTCAATGTAACATGGAAGATCTCAAGGCAAAAAGCCTTGAAAAAGAAGCTAAAATCGTCCTAGGGTTTTCTTCCAAAATTCCACACACTAAGCTCTCCTAATGACAAAAAATTAGAAAACTATATATAGACTTTTGCATCTGACGGCGTCACCTTATAGAGTGTGACGCCGTCACCTCGCCGCTTTTAGGGTTCCCGGATGACCATCTTGACGCCGTCCCTCTTTAGCTCTTCCAAAATCCATTCTGGCTTATCAAGGCTTGACGCCGTCAGAACTTGTACGTGACGCCGTCCCTCTTTGATTTAAGCCGTGACGCCCTTGATCAAGTTAAAGCGTGACGCCGTCAGAATTTACATGCTATTTTCACTGGCTCATCATGAGTAAATTTCACGTCCACTTTTTCTTGCCAAAGCATGACGCCGTCCAGAGTAAATTGTGACGCCGTCAAAGGTAACTTTCAGCCGATTTTTGAGACTTTGTCGTTTTCTTCACTTTTATGCTCCAAAAACGTCCAAAATGCCTCCTTTTCCAGATTTCTCCTCAAAAGTACCTAATAATGACAAAAGGAACGATTTAGGGCGATATTTGATCAAATAAATACGATTTAGGGCTTAAATGACCCCTTAAAAGCGGTACACTTTTCGCTTCATCACCCAATGATCAACTCCTGACATTCAGCAAATACAAGGATGCCAAATCATTGTTTGAAGCAATCACTACCAGGTTTGGTGGCAATGAAGCCACCAAGAAGACCCAAAAGACCTTGCTGAAGCAGAGTTTTGAGAACTTCAGTGCTACTAGCAATGAGTCTCTTGATCACATGTTTAACAGGTTGCAGAAGATAGTCAGCCAACTGGCTGTACTAGGAGTTGAGATCCCTCAAGAAGACCTGAATTCCAAATTCTTAAGGAGTTTACCTGCTGAATGGTACACTCATGTGATTGTCTGGAAGAACAAGCAAGAAATTGACACAATGAGCCTCAATGATCTTTACAACAATTTTAAAATTGTTGAACAAGAAGTGAAGAAGTCTGGAAGTTCAACTTCAAGCTCTGGGAACATGGCATTTGTGTCATCTCCCAGCAACACCAGTCCAGAAGAGGTGAAAGTGGCTTTAGGAGTTAGTACTACAAACTGATGTGACCGTTTCGAGTGCAAGTTTTAAATTTATAACACGATCTACAAATAATTCAAACGAAACACATACGAGCAAGTATACTCGTCCGTGTGTAGTAAGAGGTGAAATGGTTAGCCGAGGTCGTTCACAGGGATTTGTTTGGTTTTTGGGATGTGAGTTTCGAATATAATATCAATCTTGTTCAACGATTCTAATAGCAAGCAAATAATGATGATGTAAATTCAATAAATTAAAGACTACACTTGCCTAGACTAGTTTTGCACAATTCTCTTGACATGATTATGACAAAGGTTCCATTTGATTATGATCAACAAATTAGATGGTGTTCTAATTCGATTAGTGGGTATACTAACTCTATTGTTTCGAACACTTTCAATCCTCGTCAAGATTTTAAGATGACAAAAACAATATTTAAGATTTGATCAATCAAAGATTAACACAACTTGATTACTCGATTCGCTTTTGTTTCACAAGTAATTGACAACCACACTATTTAGTTTTCCAAGTTTAACCAAGTTACTTATGAAATGGTCAATACATAAGGTAACACCCTCATAGACAAAGGTTTACAACTAATTGACTAACAATGTCTTTTTCAACTTATTACATTATTAGCAATTAACCAAACTTGACAACTCTTTGGTGGAGAAAACTCTTAATAGCACAATTCGTTCTTAGTATTAGCTTTTCGTTTATCTTAGAACCATTGAGTCATAATCAACCAAAAGTCGTGTAACAAACATTATCCAGGCAAGTGCACAAGGCACTTAGCCACTCATGGCAAACAAAGAAATAACCGCAAGAAATTTATCACTTGAAAACATGATTAAAAAGTTCTTACAAAAGTTGTAATGATGATTACAAAAAGTAGTAACACTTGTGAGATAATCAACAAGGATCCCTTGAATGATTAAATTGATGATTGGTGAATGTAAGCTTTCCCTTTTCCTGCATTTTTCTCCTTTGTCGCCCCCTTTAGTATGTTTGTAGATAGGTATGTAACTTTTTTGGTCTCTCGGTAGTGATGTATATGATAATGGTTGTATCTTTTTTAGTACCCCTTGTTGTATCTTTTGGCCAAGTATATATAAGATGGCTCCCCTTGGTCACCAAGCAAAATACTTGCTCCCAAAGTGTCATAAAATGAAGGCAAAATGAGTTAATGGAAGTAGATGACCGGACTTTGGAGTGATGGCACTTAATTCTTCACTTAAATGCAACTTTGGATGACTTTTAGTGGCTTGAACCCGTGGTCGGGACCTAGAACCGGCGGTTTGGATGTCTGCTGAACCTCAGGTTTGGACTCTGAATCTTCGGTTTGGAAATGGCTGCTCAACCTTGGGTTTGAGATATGAACCTTGGGTTTGGGTTTCAGCTTCAACCTTGGGTTTGAACATAATTCTCATTCATTTCATCAATTCTTGATCTTTTCTTGAACTTGGAAGTCATTGTAATATTGATTCTTTATCTTTAACAATCCTTCCAAAGCTTTTATTGTGAGAAGAATCTTGCGTTTGTGCATAAGCTATTGATTTAACAACTTTTCTCCATCTTTTTAGCTATTTTCCTGAACTTGATCGTACCTGAACCTAAATACATCTTTTGCACCTTTTAAGCATAATATGTTCACAAATACAACCAAATATAATGCACAAACAAAGAAATAACGCAACTAAAACATGTATAAAATAAGCGTTATCAAATCCCCCACACTTACACTTTGCTTGCCCCCAAGCAAATCTAGCTTTTAGAAGTAAATCCACATGATATAAATTATAATGATTCTAAAAATGAGATGCAAATCCATCAAGTACAAGTACAAGATAAGATCCATCTTTTTAAGCTTATAGGTGAAAAGTCGAGATGTTTGACAATACCTTAATGATTCTCTTGCTTGATAACATGTTAAAACACCTCACGAAAAAGGAATGAAGTATAATTCACTCATCACTCATTTATGTATTGGGTGAGTATATAAGAAAATAACACTCATTGCTCAGTCATGATCTAAATATTACCATAAGCTTGTACAAGAAACAAAACTCCACCGACGTGGCGTAAGCACCAAGTGTAAACATCTAAGAGGACTTTTATTTGGGTTTAAGGCTTCAGGGGTTATATAAGACTTATGTGCAACAATCTCATGCAAAACATAATAGCTCGCTAACAACGAATTCTTGCATCACCAAATAACGGATGGTCACTAAGGATAACCTTAGATCGCTAATAACGTTACCTAATTCTTCAAGAAATCGGATGGTCACTACATGTCAATACACTTGATAATTACCACAAAATCAATTCGGTAGGGATGAGACATGGGATAAATTTATTAAATTGGTTTAAAATAAAAACATTACAAATAGTCAAAGTCTATAACCAATTGCTACTAGCTACGCTAACCACTTTCCTTTGAACCCGAGATTTCATCCTTGATCGATATCTTTTTTCTTTTTTTTTCATCGATCAGAATACAATAAATCTTCCATAAGATTATCATGGAGTTCGCAACTTTCTCAATTTCAAAGATTCCCACTTAACAACCATCTTTCCTTGTAGCTAGTAACCAACCAAGACTTGACTATGGGTAAGGTTAAGGCTAATGGTGTAAAATATTTTTATATTTTTCTGGTGCAACAAAATGAAAAGGATGGCTCAAAGGGTGTACTAATGGTATCTAGCACTAAAATTGAGTGCTAACAAATGGGTTCATATAAGGGGTTAACTAACCGATGTGGCTAGCTAATATATCATTAGATGTAAAATGGAAGGCCATTTGGTTTAATTCCTAAGGTTGCCTTTTATCACACGAATACACTTATATCACATGAGGTGATCTCACTGCGGTCTGATAATGATTTGCATGTACAAGTTCTAGAATAAATAAGATCACGGGCACACTCATAGCAAAAAGATTAAGCATAAAAGATGTATGCTATACGAAATAGGCTTAAATCCTCACAATTTAGTGGAATGGGCTATAGTTGTGCTAGCAATGTTATCAATCCTAAAAATGGATCGCAATGACAATCAGGACACATCTTGAATTTTCAAAAATTACATGTTTTATCAGTGGATTGATCTAGTTATTCTAATATAGATTATCCTAAATGTGCGAAAACAACTAGACTATAAGGTCAAACAAATTAAAAACAAGGCTCATAAAAATAGGGAAATGGAACATAAAAGAAATGATACTGCCTGAGCTTTGGAAATAGGATGATTCCACAACTTCAAAATCAAGCATCCTAACCTGCATAATCATCAAAAACAAAAACACACAAAAATGCAAAATATTTTTGGATTTTATTATTCATATTAGCTAGGCCCCCACACTTATGGTGAAACCATCGGGGCATAAAAATAAACAAACAATTTAAAAACACACGGGTTGCCTCCCGAGAAGCGCTAAATTTATTAATGAGTCATCAGCCCGACTCATCTTTTCTTACTTTCGTGGTTTATGTTTTGGAATCTTTCCTGACTTCTTTGGAATATACACCACATTTCCTTTTACTATTCCTTTTCCGGTTTTATCAATATCATGTAACTTTACGGTATTGCAAGTTCTAGGGAGAACATCCCAGATGTAACCAGTTTCCGCAGCCCATGGTATTACTTTTTTATAATCAGCTAGAAAAGGTGCCATAAACGGAATAGCAGTGTATTTATTTTTATCGAGCATTTCAAGTGGAATTTCTTCACTTGACAATTCATTCAATTGCTCCTCATCATGGTAGAGTTTCATTCGATGTCCATTAACAATAAAAGTTCCACCATGCTTGTCATATAATTCGACATATCCGGATGGAAAACCATGTTTTACTATGAATGGACCAAACCATTTGGTTCTTAGCTTAGGAGCTTTGAATTTGTACTTAGAATTGAACAAAAGAACTTTGTCTCCGGCTTTGAATGCTTTCCGGATTGTTAGTTTCCTATCGTGATAAGCTTTTGTTCGCGCTTTGTATAGCTTGGAATTCTCATACGCTTGGAGTCTTAATTCATCAAGTTCATGCAATTGCAAGAATCTTTTTTCTCCAGCGATTTTTACATTAGGGTTACATTGCCTCAGCGCCCAGTAAGCTCGGTGTTCAATTTCAAACGGCAAATGACAAGTTTTTCCATATATGAGTCTATACGGAGTTGTACCTATTGGAGTTTTATATGCCGTTCTAAACGCCCATAGAGCATCATCGAGTTTCCTTGACCAAACAGAAGGATTATCCTTAACCGTTTTTTCAAGTATTCTTTTTAAAGATCTATTGGTGTTTTTAACTTGACCACTAGTTTAAGGATGGTATGTTGTTGCGAAACGATGGTGGACTCCATATTGTCTCATAGCTTTTTCCATTTGATGGTTACAGAAGTGAGTTCCTCTGTCACTTATTAAAGCTTTTGGAATTCCGAATCGAGAGAAAAGCTTTTTCAGAAAATTCACAACTACTCGTGCATCATTTGTGGGTAAAGCCTCTGCTTCTACCCATTTAGAGACATAATCGATTGCAACGAGGATATATTCAAATTTATGAGATTTAGGAAAAGGACCCATGAAATCAATTCCCCAAATATCAAATATTTCAGAAACTTGTATGCTTTTTTGTGGCATTTCGTCTCTACAAGAAAGACTACCAGACTTCTGGCAAGCATCACAATTCTGCACAAGCGTATGAGCTTCTTTAAAAATTGTCGGCCAATAAAATCCCGCATCATAAACTTTTTTAGCGGTTGTAGATGGACCATAATGTCCTCCAGTTGGGCCGTGATGACATTCATCAAGAATTTTTCGGGTCTCTGAACCATACATCTTCTAATTATCCCATCAGGACACATTTTAAATAGATATGGTTCATCCCAAAAATAGTGTTTCAGGTTTGCGAAGAATTTACTACGCTCAGCGTATGATAGACCTTTTTGTAATATTCCTCCGCCTAAATAATTTGCATAATCTGCAAACCATGGGACTTCTTCTTCATCAATTCCCATAAGGGTTTCATCGGGAAAATTATCATCAATCTCATCTTCACCGAGTTCTTCTAAATTAGGATTTTCTAATCTAGATAAATGATCTGCTGCAACATTTTCTGCACCTTTCTTATTCTGGATTTCTATGAAAAATTCTTGAAGAAATAAAATCCATCGAATAAGACGTGGTTTAGCATCTTGTTTAGCAAACAGATATTTGAGAGCTGAATGATCGGTGAATACAATTGTTTTAGACAAAACTAGATAAAAATGAAATTTGTCAAATGCAAAGAATACAGCCAAAAGTTCTTTCTCAGTTACTGTGTAGTTTTGTTGGGCACTATTCAAGGTTTTGCTAGCAATGTAAATAGGACAAAAATGTTTTCCTTCACGTTGTCCTAATACTGCCCCAAAAGCATAATCGCTTGCATCGCACATAAGTTCAAATGGCAGCGACCAATCAGGTGAAACCATAATCGGTGCATTTGTTAACTTATTTTTGAGCGTTTTGAATGCCTTGACGCGCTCTTCATTAAAATCAAAAACTGAATCTTTCTCTAGAAGCTTCGTCATAGGATGAGATATTTTTGAAAAATCTTTGATGAATCGGCGGTAAAATCCCTCATGTCCCAAAAAACTCCTAACGCCTTTAACGTTAGTCGGGGGTGGTAATTTAGCAATAGCATCTATTTTTGCTTTGTCAACTTCGATTAACGTTAATCGGGGGTGACCTAGCACAATGCCTTCTGTCACCATAAAATGACATTTTTCCCAATTTAGCACAAGATGAGAAGTTTTGCATCTTTCAAGCATTTTATCAAGATTGGAAAGGCATGACTCGAATGAGTCTCCAAATACCGAGAAATCGTCCATGAAAACTTCCATGGAGGTTTCAAGCATATCTTGAAAAATAGCAATTTTGCATCTTTGAAATGTTGCCAGTGCGTTACAAAGACCAAAAGGCATACGCCTATACGCATATGTGCCAAAAGGACACGTGAATGTGGTCTTTTCTTGATCAGCTGGATCTATTGGAATTTGAAAATAACCGAAAAATCCATCGAGAAAACAAAAGTATTTGTTCCCCGCAAGTCTTTCCAACATCTGATCCATGAACGGTAATGAAAACTGATCTTTTATGGTGGCATCATTTAATTTACGATAATCAATGCACACTCGCCAACCAGTTATTGTTCTAGTAGGAACAAGTTCATTACGTTCATTAGTCACAACAGTTGTTCCTCCTTGCTTAGGAACACAGTGAACAGGACTCACCCATGAACTATCCTCAATGGGATAAATAATTCCAGCGTCAAGAAGTTTGATTTATAACACGATCTACCAATAATTCAAACGAAACACATACGAGCAAGTATACTCGTCCGTGTGTAGTAAAAGGTGAAATGGTAAGCCGAGGTCGTTCACAGGGATTTGTTTGGTTTTTGGGATGTGAGTTTTGAATATAATATCAATCTTGTTCAACGATTCTAATAGCAAGCAAATAATGATGATGTAAATTCAATAAATTAAAGACTACACTTGCCTAGACTAGTTTTGCACAATTCTCTTGACATGATTATGACAAAGGTTCCATTTGATTATGATCAACAAATTAGATGGTGTTCTAATTCGATTAGTGGGTGTACTAACTCTATTGTTTCCAACACATTCAATCCTCATCAAGATTTTAAGATGACATAAACAATATTTAAGATTTGATCAATCCAAGATTAACACAACTTGATTACTCGATTCGCTTTCGTTTCACAAGTAATTGACAACCACACTATTTAGTTTTCCAAGTTTAACCAAGTTACTTATGAAATGGTCAATACATAAGGTAACACCCTTATAGACAAAGGTTTACAACTAATTGACTAACAATGTCTTTTTCAACCCATTACATTATTAGCAATTAACCAAACTTGACAACTCTTTGGTGGAGAAAACTCTTAATAGCACAATTCGTTCTTAGTACTAGCTTTTCGTTTATCTTAGAACCATTGAGTCATAATCAACCAAAAGTCATGTAACAAACATTACCTAGGCAAGTGCACAAGGCACTTAGCCACTCATGGCAAACAAAGAAATAACCGCAAGAAATTTATCACTTGAAAACATGATTAAAAAGTTCTTACAAAAGTTGTAATGATGATTAAAAAAAGTAGTAACACTTGTGAGATAATCAACAAGGATCCCTTGAATGATTAAATTGATGATTGGTGAATGCAAGCTTTCCCTTTTCTTGCATTTTTCTCCTTTGTCGCCCCCTTTAGTATATTTGTAGATAGGTATGTAACTTTTTTTGTCTCTCGGTAGTGATGTATATGATAATGGTTGTCTCTTTTTTAGTACCCCTTGTTGTATCTTTTGGCCAAGTATATATAAGATGGCTCCCCTTGGTCACACAGCAAAATACTTGCTCCCAAAGTGTCACAAAATGAAGGCAAAATGAGTTAATGGAAGTAGATGACCGGACTTTGGAGTGATGGCACTTAATTCTTCACTTAAATGCAACTTTGGATGACTTTTAGTGGCTGAACCCGTGGTCGGGACCTAGAACTGGCGGTTTGGATGTCTGCTGAACCTCAGGTTTGGACTTTGAACCTTCGGTTTGGAAATGACGACTCAACCTTGGGTTTGAGATATGAACCTTGGGTTTGGGTTTCAGCTTCAACCTTAGGTTTGAACATAATTCTCATTCATTTCATCAATTCTTGATCTTTTCTTGAACTTGGAAGTCATTGTAATCTTGATTCTTTATCTTTAACGATCCTTCCAAAGCCTTTATTGTAAGAAAAATCTTACGTTTGTGCATAAGCTCTTGATTTAACAACTTTTCTCCATCTTTTTAGCTATTTTCCTGAACTTGATTGTACCTGAACCTAAATACATCTTTTGCACCTTTTAAGCATAATATGTTCACAAATACAACCAAATATAATGCACAAACAAAGAAATAACGCAACTAAAACATGTATAAAATGAGCATTATCACTAACCCTAGTGTTAGTACTGCTAGTTCATCAACTAGTACTGCTAGTTCATCAACTAGTACTGCTGGCATTAGTGATACTACATTCTATGCATTCCTGACCAGCCAAGCCAATGGGTCTATGTTATCACATGAAGACCTTGAACAGATTGATGAAGATGATCTGGAAGAGATGCACCTAAAGTGGCATGTTGCACTTCTTAGCATGAGGGCCAAGAAATTCTTTCAGAGAACTGGGAAAAAGATAACAATCAGTGGTAATAATATTGCTGGTTTTGATAAATTAAAGGTGGAGTGCTTTAACTGTCACAAGTTGGGGCATTTTGCTAGAGAATGCATAAGACCCAGGCAGCAGGATAGCAAAAGCAAGGGGTATGGAAACAAGCAGAAGGTTGTGGAAGAGACAGAGCCATATTCAAAGGCTATGGTTGCCATTGATGGTCTGGGATATGATTGGAGCTTCATGGCTGATGAGGAGGAAGCACCAACTGAGATGTCACTTATGGCTTTTTCTGACTCAGAGGTACAGTCAATGAAAAATTGTTCTAAATCTTGTTCTGCTCTTAAAGAATATGAAACATTGAAAAAGCATTATGATGAGCTGAGAATAGAGCTAAACCAAACAAACTATAATTTATCAAATCATAAAAGAGGTTTAGCAGTCTTAGAAGAACAAATTTTGTTTTACTAGAAAAATGAGTCTGTCTTTTTAGAAGATATAGTTGTACTTAAAAGAGACACGAGTCATAAAGATGTTGAGATTAGTATGCTAAGAGCTGAGTTAGAAAATATCAAAAAGGCAAAAGATAATATTCAATTAAGTGTAGACACTCTAGAGTATGCATCTAAGGGAGTCAATAAGATCATAGAGTGTCAACTGATTAATAAAGCTAAGTCAGGGTTAGGTTACAACACATGTCTACCTCCTCATAGAGGAGTGCCTTCACCCCCTAGTATTGACTTAGAACAAACAGGTTTAGCTAAATTTCAAGAGCCAAAATTAGAATATGGAACTAAGACTAAAGAAAATTTTTGTTTAAATAAACCTGTAGAAGCTAATGAGCCTTTTGTGAGTGCCAGTGACACCTCTCTTGCTGAGGACAAGGTGTCAGAAGATAGGAACGCAGATGCTCCCATTATTGAAGATTAGGAATCTGATGATGAGGATCAGGTTGTGACTAAACCTGATGTAGAAAAGCAAAAAGGAACTGTTGTTCCAAAGGTGGTTAAAATTGAAACTGTTAAACCTACAAATCAAGTAAATCAAGCTAGGCCAACAGTAAGATATGCTGAGTTGTATAGGTCCACAAACAAGCCTAGGGGAAACCAGAGAAACTGGAACAACCTTAAGTCCCAACAACTAGGCACTGACTTTGTCATGTACAACAAGGCTTGCTTTTCTTGTGGTAGCTTTAACCACTTACAGGCTTTTTGCAATAACCATCAAGGAAAAAGGATGTTTACAGGGAATAAAAGGGTGCTTGGGTTACAAATGAAAGGGTGAACTTAAACAGTTTTTAAAGAAAATCTCACCCTAATGTTTATAGTATGACTCCCAGAGCCATTTTAATGAAGTCTGGCCTTAAACCAGTTAGTACTGCTCGATCAGCAGTTAGTACTGCCAGACCAATTAAGACTGTTTACCCCAAACCAACAGTTTCAAGTGCAAAACCAACTTCTAGTTTTTCTAAAATGCACAACAAACTGTTCACATGCCTTTTTACAAGAAAGCAGTGTTTCACAACAAATTTTGGAACCCAAAAGTTAAAACTGCTAGACCAGCAGTTTGTACTGCTAGGCCAAGAAGCACTGCTAGGGCTAATGGGGTAAATGTTGTTAAGGCCTCAGCATGTTGGGTACGGAGACTTATCAAACCCAATGGTGCATCAATCACATTAAAGAAATATGATTACATTGATGCACGAGGCAGATCCAAGTCAGTAATTGCTTAGGTCCCCAAAGGAAACTAATTTCCTTTATTATATGTGCAAGGACATCCACAAGATGATGAAGAAGATCAAGGATACGCAGATAGTGGATGCTCTAGGCACATGAATGGAAACATGTCCTACTTCTTAGACTTTACACCTATGGATGGAGGATATGCTACCTTTGGGGGAGGAATTGGTGGAAGGATTACTGGTAAAGGTACTTTGAAAACCGATAAACTTGACTTTGAAGATGTGTATTTTGTGCAGGAACTCAAGTATAATCTTGTTAATACAAATAGCGTCTCAAAAATGTTATTTATATTCTTTGATCTTTCATTAGTTTTGTTAATGACAAATAAAAGGAATATCTTTTAGCAAATAATAAATACTAGCTTAAGTCTCTTAAGTATACATTTTACACTTCACATATTAACCAAGAATTACAAGTTTAGTAACTTGTTTCCTTAAAAGGAAACTTTAATTCATAAACCATTCCATGACATCATTGCATGCATCACATACAATATCTTTGATATATCTTGGTTAGATATGCAAGCAACATAGTTGACATTTGAAGATCTTGGATGATATGGTAAGATACAACTAAGATATGGTAAGAGACAACTATTACATAGCTGTCACATCCCACGGATCCAAGTCCTATAAAGGACGGATCCCTTTTGAGGGATCCGCCGGATCCGTGAGCTGAAGATCAGCTTGCCTATAAATAGGAAGCTGATCATTTGGCTCTCTCATCACTCATATAGCTTAACACATATATTCATTCAGTACATATCTTACTAACATCATTCATAGTTGCATTTCACTTTGATCTTTCATTTTGTAGAAAAGAGATCAAGCATTCAAGGATCTACAGAACCGTAATCCTTTAGTTGCATTACTGTGTGATCTTGTAGTTTGTTTCACACATCATATCTATCATTTGTAATCAGTGAGTGTGGTTAGTACTTTAGTCCTTAAAGTACAAAGAGTGTAGGGAGTGGTTGTACCCTTGTAAAGAACTCGACATCTAGCTTAGTGTCGGTAAAGTAATTAGGCGACGTCAGGTTGGTTCTACCTTGTGAAAGAACCCGGTGTTTAGCTTAGTACCGGAAAAGGAAGTAAGCGACGTGTAAAGGTTTTCTCCGCCTAGGAAAGGAGTTTGTTTCTTAGTGAAAGATAAACTCTCGAGTAGGAAACTCGGGGAGTGGAGTAGGGCAAGGAATAGAGTTCTTGTAGCCGAACCACTATAAACAACTGTGTCGTGTGGTTTGATCTTTCCTCTCTTTATCTTTTGTTTACATTGTGTGATTATTTATTTGTGATTGTTTCCTTTGAATTAACATATAGTAACAAAGCAAATAAAACTTTAAAAACGATAAAAACTATTCAACCCCCCTTCTAGTTTTCCACAATTGGCATCAGGAGCTACGTTACTTAAGATCTTTAAAATATATTGTATTTTAAAACTTAAAACGATCCATGGATTTTGAAAACTTTAAAGAAGGGCAATCTATGCAGAGACCACCTCTATTTGAACCAAATTGTTTTATTTATTGGAAAAATCGCTTTGAGACTTATGTAAAGTCAAAGGATATAGATCTATGGTATATTATAGTTGATGGTGATTACAAGCCTATTAGTAATAATATTTTGGGTGGTCGGGATGAAGGAGCTTCTCTTACTCGTCACAGTGATGAGCAAAAGAAACTAATTGCCAAAAATAACGAAGCCAAAATGATGCTTTATAATGCCTTACCTAAGAAAGAATATGAAAGTGTTTTTATGTGTAAAATGGCTAAGGATATTTGGAAATCTCTTATTATCACACATCAAGGGAACTCACAAGTAAAAGATAACAAAATTGAGCTTCTTGTCCAACAATACGAACAATTTGTTATCTCTGAAGATGAGACCATTGATAGTGCGTTTGCTAAGTTCAATACTATTATTACATCACTTAAAGCACTTGACGAATCTTTTTCTAGCAAGAATTTTGTCAGGAAATTTCTAAGAGCACTCCATCCGAAATGGAGAGCAAAGGTGACAGCTATTGAAGAATCTAAGGATCTCTCAAGCATGACACTGGATGAGCTCATAGGAAACCTAAAAGTTCACGAAATGATTATGGAAAAAGACTCGGAAATTGTCAAAGGCAAAAAGGAGAAGATTAAGTCTATTGCCTTGAAAGCCAAAGTCGAGTCAAGTGATGATGAGTCTTGTTCAAACAGTGATGATGAAGAATATGCCATGGCCGTGAGGGATTTCAAGAAATTCTTCAGGAGAAGAGGAAAGTTTGTAAAACCACCTCGTGATGAAAAGAAATCCTCTCGGAAAGATCGTGACGATAAGAAAGGTAAGGATGATAGGAAATGCTATAGGTGTGGTGACTCCAGTCACTTAATAGGAGAATGTCCTAAGCCTCCAAAGACCAAGTCTCAAAGAGCCTTCGTTAGTGGAGCTTGGAGCGATAGTGAAGGAGATGATGATGATGAGCCTAAGAACAACGAAATTGCACTTATGGCTAATGACACAGAAGAGGTACATTCTGATTCATACTCCTTTATAGATGATGAAACCTTAGAAGTAGAATATAACAAACTGTGTGATGTCACTTTAAAAATCATAAACAAAAACAAGTTTTTGAAAACAAAGACAACACTTTTAGAAAATGAAATATATTGGCTTAAAGAAAAAGCAATACGAATTGAAAAAGGTAAAGTTAGTAAAGAAACATGTGTGTCTTGTCAAGAACTCAAACTTGAACTAGAAACCTTAAGAACCACACAGGAAGATTTAATCAAACAAAATTCAAAGTTTAAAAGGTTTGATAAAAACATAAGTTGTGCAGATGAAATAATGAAAATGCAAAAGCTACCTCATGATAAAACAAGTCTAGGCTTTATGAAACTAGGAACCTTAAGTGATCATAAGGAACAGACTGTGATTAAAACTGATTCAACAGAGTTAGACACTCACGGATCCGACGGATCCAAAAATTTGGATCCGCCAGGTATATCCAAAGGATCCGCGGGTACAGAAGTTGAACAGAAGGTTCACAAAGTCGACCGTTCCGAGTTTGTTAAAGTTACTAAGAAACCTAACAGTAGCATAACCAATAATAAACACAAACCAGCAGTATCTTTAGGAAGAGGTCAAGCTAGAAATGAATATAGAGTTAAAACGGATCAACAAAGACCTCAGATGAGTTTTCCCAAACACCCCTTTCCAAAGAGTATAGTTAATTCACAACACTCTTATCAAAATAATTGGAACCAAAACATGTCTAGAAACTTTCATGGTCCTAATTATATGCCGTGGAACAATTGTCCACCTTTTCAGTACATAAACCATGATAATGTCATGTTTAACCCAAACGGACCCATGAGATATTGGGGACCAAATGCTTGAGTCTTTTATGAACTTAGGTATGCTTGAAAGTTGATCTTGAACCTGATGAGTGGATCAAAGATAGTGGGTGCTCAAGACACATGACGGGAAACAAAAATCTTTTCTCAACCTACCAAGTGTATGACGGAGGTAATGTCACATTCGGTAGCAAGCTTAAAAGTAAAATTATCGGAAAAGGTACAATCTCTCATGACTCTCTATCTATTGATGATGTTTCTCATGTAGATAATTTAGGATTTAATCTACTTAGTATAAGTCAATTATGCCGCAAAAAGTATAACGTCCTTTTCAGTGAAAATGGAAGTAAAATACTTAAAGATGGCATAACCGTAGGAAAAGGTGTTTTAAAGAATAATGTCTATGTTATGAAATTAGATAAAACACCTAAAGATAAGTTATGTCTTACCTCCTTGGACGAAAACTCAACTCTATGGCATCGACGCTTAGGTCATGCTAATATGAGGCTTATTCAATCCTTGTCTTCCAAAGAACTCGTTAGGAACCTACCCAAGTTGAAATATGACCAACACTTTTGTGATGCTTGCAAAATTGGGAAACAAGTACATAATAGCCATAAGGCTAAAAACATGGTATCTACATCTAGATGCCTAGAATTATTACATATGGATTTGTTTGGCCCGTCGGCTATACAAAGTTATGGAGAAAATTTTTACACTTTAGTCATAGTAGATGATTACTCTAGATATACATGGACAAAGTTTTTGAAAACTAAAAATGAGGCATTTGATAAATTTGAAATTCTAAGCAAGAAAATTCAAAATCAAATAGGAAGTAATATAGTATCTATTAGAACTGACCATGGTCGAGAATTTGACAATGAAATTCAATTTGGAAATTTTTGTGATAATAATGGAATAACTCATAATTTCTCGGCTCCTCGTACACCTCAATCTAATGGTGTAGTAGAACGTAAAAATAGAACAATTCAAGAAATGAGTAGAACTATGTTAAATGAACAAAACATACCACAAAAGTTTTGGTGTCACGCTGTAGATACTTCTACATATATCCTAAATAGAGTTTTAATTAGACAATTTTTAAATAAAACTCCTTATGAAATTTATCGAGGAAAAAAGCCTACATTAGGATATTTTAGAGTTTTTGGAAGCAAGTGCCTCATTTTAAACACAAAGGACTATCTCACTAAGTTCGACCCAAAGTCATATGAAGGTGTATTCCTTGGGTACTCGCAAAACAGTAAAGCATACATTGTATTAAACAAGGAAACATCAAGAGTCGAGGAATCGTTGAACGTAACATTCAACGAAAGTCCGCCTCCCTCTAAGACATCACCTTTGGTAGATGATGACTTAGTTGAAAGTCAAATGGTTAATGATATAGAAAACATTGAAAATGGAATGAACCCATAAAAGGAGAAATTATTAATATTAAAGAAACTAAAAGTCATCCATTAGAAAACGTCATAGGAAAACTTAATGAAAGAACATTAAGATCCAAAGCTCAAAATGAAAGTAATTATTTTTGTTTTATTTCAACGGTTGAACCCAAAAACATAAACGAGGCAATAAAAGATGAATCTTGGGTAATTGCTATGCAAGAAGAACTAAATCAATTTATTAGAAATGATGTTTGGACATTGGTCCCTCCACCTAAAAACCAAACCATAATCGGCACTAAATGGGTCTTTAGAAATAAAATGGATGAAAATGGTATTGTATCTAGAAATAAAGCTAGGCTAGTAGCTCAAGGCTACAATCAACAAGAAGGTATAGATTACGATGAAACTTTTGCACCCGTAGCTAGACTTGAGTCTATTAGGATATTACTTGCATATGCATGTGCACATGATTTTAAGTTATTTCAAATGGATGTCAAAAGTGCTTTCTTAAATGGGTTTATAAATGAAGAAGTATATGTTGCACAACCTCCCGGCTTTGCCGACTTTGAAAAACCAAATTATGTTTTCAAACTTAAGAAAGCTTTATACGGACTTAAGCAAGCACCAAAAGCTTGGTATGATCTACTTAAGACTTTCCTAGTTAACCATAAGTATACCATGGGCCTAGTAGATAATACTCTCTTCACCAAGAAAAAGGGATCACATATTATCATAGTCCAGATATATGTGGATGACATTATATTCGGTTCAACTTGTCAAGAGTTATGCGACGATTTCTCAAAAATCATGCATGACGAGTTTGAAATGAGTATGATGGGGGAACTAAACTTTTTCTTAGGTCTCCAAAGTAAACAATTAGAAGATGGGATATTCTTCAACCAATCAAAGTATATCAAAGATATGCTTAAGAAGTTTGGTCTTGAAGACTCAAAACCCATGAGAACACCCATGTCCTCCGAAACCAAACTCACTAGGGATGAAGAAAATGAATCCGTAGATAGCACTAAATATAGAGGAATGATTGGTAGTTTACTCTATCTCACGGCTAGTAGGCCTGACATTATGTTTAGTGTTTGTCTATGTGCACGTTTTCAAGAAGATCCAAAAACGTCCCATCTTGAAGCCGTTAAAAGAATATTTAAGTACATCAAAGGTACTACACACTTAGGATTATGGTATCCCAAAGGAACGGGTGTAGAAACCATAGTGTATACCGACTCAGATCATGCAGGTGACTATGTTGATAGGAAAAGTACTAGTGGTATTTGTACTTTTGTAGGATATTGTCTCACATCATGGTTCGCTAAGAAACAAACTGCCCTCGCAATCTCAACAACAGAAGCAGAGTATGTGTCTGCAGGAAAGGCGTGTCAACAAGCACTGTGGATGAAACAAGCTCTCATCGACTATGGAATTGAACTCAACAACATTCCCATTCTTTGCGACAACAAAGGTGCTATCGATTTAAGCAAAAATCCAGTCCAACACGCTAGAACCAAACATATTGAAATACGCCATCACTTCCTTCGCGACAATGTACAGAAGGGAATCATCTCAATTGAGAAAGTTTCCTCAGAGGACAACATTGCCGATATCCTCACTAAACCACTTAAACGTGAACCTTTCAACTATCTTAGACTTGGATTAGGATTAATGGAACCTAGTGATTAGGAGAAACATTAGTATAAACATTAGTTTAGCCACATACGACACTAAACCAAAACATGTGTTCTGAATCCGCGGATCCAATCGACAACAAAGATGGATCCTTTGTTTGGGATCCGCCGGATCCGCCGCATGCTAAGTCCAGTTTATTATTTAATAAACAAGAACAAGTACTATTCACTCCTCACTCCAAAACATATCACCTTACTATACTCGACACACACTTAATCTCCATCATATTTTAGACCATTTTCTTCCACAAATTTGTGCTTCTAACATCACTGTAAGTATTCTTATCATATTTATACTCCTGATCTGCGTCTAGGATTTCCATTTCATGCACAAAACCAAAACTTGGGGTATATGCATAATTCTTGAAAAATCATGAAGCATATTTATTGCATTATACTTAAAAACATGTTTTTCTTAGTTAGGAATTGCATCTCATAGCACATTGTCTTAATTTAACAAAAACCCCATGAAAATTTTCACTAAAATCTTCTAACGACTAGGTAAAATGATTTTTTCTTACATTGTTCATACAAATGCAAAAACGTTATCTTTTAGACTTCACTTGCATAATGTCTCTTGAATGCTAAAGGGAATACATAACTAATATGTATTTTCGGGTACATTCAACCGTAGCTACATTGAAATAGGAGTGTTTGGGTTATCTCTCTTTTTGTAAACAAAACTTGCATAAACTAATTTTTCTTGCATCAAAAGGAGTCGAGATAACCGCACCTCCACATTGTCCCCATGTAGGCACACACTAGGAATTTTACACTTCCTTTGATCATTTTAACTAAAACTATGTAACTTTTTGTACTTAGGAAAATCATGCCTCCCGCAACCAACTACGATCACAAGAAAACCGTTAACTACTTACCCAAAGTCCACAAAACCAAGGGTCTAACCGATGCCCAAATCGAAATTTTCAAAGTCTTAGAGAAAAAGTATGTTCATGAGGGTAGAGCCGTAGATGCATCATTTTATGAAGGCACTCAACTTAGGGAACAATTAGCCGCAATTCAATTTGATTCTCTTTTAGACATAGATGAACCAATCATTCCTAGGTTCATACTTGAGTTCTATGCTAGTGTAGGTCTTAGCTCGAGTGATGAAGGTTACTTAAGTCTTCATTTTACTCTAAATGGAAATCTTGTCAACATCCCTCTTGATCAATTTGGTGAGGTCTTAGGAATTCCAAGTCAAGGTACATGTATTTACTCGGACAAATGGTCCTTAACAATCTTAGACTCCAATCTCGATAGGACGGCACCATATGCCACTCCTCTCCAATCAAAAGAAGTGATTAGGGAACATCTCTTCATTCCTAAGAACAACCCCACAAGAATGTATCGTGGTCGTGAAGTTGCTAGAGATCTATTTGCAATGGAACTTAATGAACTAAGACCCGAATTCAAGAAGATGGAGGATGTATTAAGGGCAAATGTGATGTGCACCATAGGAAACCGTGATCATATCAATGCTTGTTTATGCCACATGATGTACAACATCTCTACTCGTCAACCCTTCAATCTTGCTTATTATGTTGCCAAACGAATGTGTGACATTCCGGTTCAAAGCAAGATTGCAATGCCTTATGGTATGCTCTTAACCCGACTTTATAGAGCCTTTGCACCCGCTCGTCCAAACCATCTAGGCTTTGTTCCGGATTACAATGAAATTGAACACACCTTCGTTCCTTTGAGTGATTTTAGGGTTAGTGTTGATAAGGGCAAACGTCCTCGTGTTCCAACATCATCCTCATCATCTTCCATGAGTGAAGATGATGGTATGCCAAATTCTAGGATTCCTCCACCCGAGTACTTGAGCCATCTTCCTCCAATTCCACATGAATCCGCTGAGTATCGAAACATCAAAGGAATGGTGAAGAATCTAGGTCGTTGGATGATGAAATTACACAAGGGGATGAAGAAGTTGAAGAAGAAGCTGAGTTAATAGAGTGTTTGGTTTTAAACAATGTTGGATGTTGTGATGTTAAATTTCTATGTGTCTTGAATTTATCTGATAATACTTATTGTGTATGTGTAATAACTAACACTTGCAGGTAGATAACCATCATGGTTATCAATTTTCCGGGTTATTGCCTATGTTTGGCATAACACCTAAAACGGTAAGTTTCTAAGTATGGATTAAACTATGTGCAATCATGTGTTAATATTATCATATTTAGTTGTTTTGCTATACATATTAGATGTTAAGTAAGGTCTAGATGAATTTTCGGGTTTTCGTCGAAAAACGCGAAATATGACATATGTTCTGTTTACTTTCTTAGTTTTAGGCCTACGGATCCCGCAGATCCCAAAATAGGGTTCCGCCAAGGCTTATCGTTGGATCCGCCATCCGCCAACCTGCAGATTTGGCGGATCCCAGAAAATGGTTGCGCCTTTTATCCAACTTGGATCCGCAGGTTTCCCAGTAAAATTCTAAAACTTTTTCGACTCATCCCGATTCTTAAATCTTAGTGTTTAGTATCATTTAGGCTTCATTCACTGATCATAATTCATCTTAGAATCATTTAGGAATTCTTAGAAACTTAGGAACAAAATTTCCCACCAAAATTTAAATTTTTGAACTTTAGGTGTGAGTTACCAAACCAATACAAAGAAGGAACCCTTTTTAGGGATCCGTCAAATCCGTGGAAATATCAAATCATCAGATTTTCCACTATCCTCTTGTATTAACTGCATATCCAACACATATTACTCAACCAAAGCTAAATGGATTGACTTCCTTGATATGACCTGCACAAATTTTTGTTCCAAATCATTAGTAACCAACATTCTCTATTGGATTTACAAACCTTCTGTCTATAAATTAGCATTTTAGGATCATCACTTCACACAACAACCATTTCCTCTCCTGTACATCTTAGCTATCATACTTCACCATGACCAAGTCACACAACTCTTCCACATCTAGAACTCCAAGAAGAACAGCCCGCATCAGTGTTAAACCTTGTTGTTTTATCAACTTAGCAAACTCTTCATCTGAGGAAAATTCTCCTCTCAATATATCATCACCCATTGCTAGTGAAAATTTCCTTACACTCTCCACCCCAACACCATCACATGTTGTTATACAAACACCACCACCAACCCTTACTCCAATAGCCACTACTCCACCACCGGCTCCATCACAGACTGTTAGATCACCATCACCACCAAAATCACCTAAACTCCAACCCTTGGAATTATTTAGGACTCCTCCTACATCACCACATCTTGATGACTTAGAAGAACTTTCACCAAAATTACCCAATCTTCCACCCATGACCTTTGAAGGTCAACAACCCATGCTTTTTCACCCGGTTTACCCGGATATCCATGGTCCTTTATACCATGATGCACAATCATCCCAACCTCAACCACAAACTCTATCACCCACATCCACTCTAGTTGCCATTGACGAGGCAATGTGGATGAATATGCCTCAAACCCAAGAAGAGATTAGTGAAGAGCTCAATCGTCTCTACACTCTCTCGGGTATGGTTGACCATCGCCTTCATGAAGCAATGGACATCCAAAACATTCTTATGAACTCCCTCCAAACACCACAACAACCATCCAACAACAACAACACCCAACCACCATCACCACCACCACCACACAACTTGGACCCTAGTCTTCCGCCCGGCTTCTCAAGTCATGATTGCGCACATTGTGAGAGAACGGCTCACTTGGCCCAAAGGACCAACATCTTGGTCCATGAGCTTCAAAACGAGATGAGGTTCATCTTGAACCATGTTCTTGAACGTTTAAACGCAATCTCTCATCCTTCTCAATAGGAGCTCTTTAGATTAGTTGTTTGATTTATTTTTTTTTGGATGTCTTCTTATTTGTAACATCATTTCACTATTGTGACTTTTGTCACAAAATTTTCAATCTATATGAATGTGATGTTTTATGCTTATGAGTGATCAACATATTGCATATTATCATTATCATTATGAACTAACATTCCTATATTGCATATATTATATCTTGCATATGATTGCTTTAGGTACAAATTATGATCAGACACTTAGTTTGACTTTTTAAAGTCAAACATATTGAAAGGCTTGTTTGGAAGAACACTTCACAAGCATTCTACTTCTTCATTGAAGTCATTTCATAACTAACACTTCATTTGCAGCATATCATACCCTTCAATAGTATACGTTGGTACTCGAGAAGTGAGGAGTATACATCGAGGGGGAGCATCTCATAAGCATCTCATATACTAACCGTTTGTTTTGTAGATTCATGCATCATTTACTTGATTACTCCATTTAGGGGGAGTATAAAACAAGGGGGAGCTCTTAAAGTTCTCAAAATCGCATTCCGCTTCGCTACTCTTTTTGTTTCGACAAAAAGGGGGAGAAAGGACTAAGTTTGCATCAACTGTGAATCATCACAGTACATACATTTTTTACAAAACTTTTCTTTAATAAACAAACTTAATATATATTTTTAAGAACTCATGCTATATTTATTCTCTTGCTCAAAAATATACTTTATGTTTTGTCATCAACAAAAAGGGGAGATTGTTAATACAAATAGCGTCCCAAAAACGTTATTTATATTCTTTGATCTTTCATTAGTTTTGTTAATGACAAATATAAGGAATATCTTTTAGCAAATAATAAATACTAGCTTAAGTCTCTTAAGTACACACTTTACACTTCACATATTAACTTAGAATTACAAGTTTAGTAACTTGTTTCCTTAAAAGGAAACTTTAATTCATAAACCATTCCATGACATCATTGCATGCATCACATACAATATCTTTGATATATCTTGGTTAGATATGCAAGCAACATAGTTGACATTTGAAGATCTTGGATGATATGGTAAGATACAACTAAGATATGGTAAGAGACAACTATTACATAGCTGTCACATCCCACGGATCCAAGTCCTATAAAGGACGGATCCCTTTTGAGGGATCCGCCGGATCCGTGAGCTGAAGATCAGCTTGCCTATAAATAGGAAGCTGATCATTTGGCTCTCTCATCACTCATATAGCTTAACACATATATTCATTCAGTACATATCTTACTAACATCATTCATAGTTGCATTTCACTTTGATCTTTCATTTTGTAGAAAAGAGATCAAGCATTCAAGGATCTACAGAACCGTAATCCTTTAGTTGCATTACTGTGTGATCTTGTAGTTTGTTTCACACATCATATCTATCATTTGTAATCAGTGAGTGTGGTTAGTACTTTAGTCCTTAAAGTACAAAGAGTGTAGGGAGTGGTTGTACCCTTGTAAAGAACTCGACATCTAGCTTAGTGTCGGTAAAGTAATTAGGCGACGTCAGGTTGGTTCTACCTAGTGAAAGAACCCGGTGTTTAGCTTAGTACCGGAAAAGGAAGTAAGCGACGTGTAAAGGTTTTCTCCGCCTAGGAAAGGAGTTTGTTTCTTAGTGAAAGATAAACTCTCGAGTAGGAAACTCGGGGAGTGGAGTAGGGCAAGGAATAGAGTTCTTGTAGCCGAACCACTATAAACAACTGTGTCGTGTGGTTTGATCTTTCCTCTCTTTATCTTTTGTTTACATTGTGTGATTATTTATTTGTGATTGTTTCCTTTGAATTAACATATAGTAACAAAGCAAATAAAACTTTAAAAACGGTAAAAACTATTCAACCCCCCTTCTAGTTTTCCACAAATCTCTTTAGTGTCTCACAAATATGTGACAAAAAGAACAAAGTTCTTTTTTAGACACTGAATGTCTTGTTCTTTCTCCAGAATTTAAGTTGCCAGATGAAAGTCAAGTACTACTTAAAGTTCCTAGAAAGGGCAATATGTACAATGTTGACATGAAGAAAATTATTCCTAAAGAGGCTCTCACTTGTCCTGTAGCAAAAGCCACATTGGATGAGTCAATGCTTTGGAATAGGAGACTTGGTCATGTCAATTTTAAAACCATAAATAAGACTGTTAAAGATGGTTTGGTAAGAGGCTTGCCTCAAAAACGCTTTGAAAATGACCAAACTTATGTTGCCTGTCTCCAAGGCAAGACATACAAAGCTTCTTGTAAGCCCAAGACCCAGAACTCTATTACTCAACCCTTATTTATGCTTCATATGGACTTGTTTGGTCCTACATATGTGAGTAGTATACAAAATAAGAAATATTGTTTTTTAGTAACTGATGATTATAGCAGGTTCACATGGGTTTTCTTTGTAGGATCTAAGGATGAGACAACTAGCATTCTTATGACTTTTATAACTGAAATATAAAACCTAGTTGATAAGAAAGTGAAAATCATCAGGTGTGACAATGGGACAGAGTTTAAGAATAGAGTTATGGATGAATTTTGTAGAGAAAAAGGTATTAAGAGAGAGTTTAGTGTAGCTTGAACTCCTCAGCAGAATGGGGTTGCTGAAAGGAGAAATAGAACACTAATAGAGGCTGATAGGACCATGTTAGCTGATTCTAAGCTGCCCATCACTTTTTGGGCTGAAGCAGTTAATACTGCTTGTTATGTGCAAAACAGGGTTTTAGTTGTCAAACCTCACAACAAGACACCATATTAACTGTTTCGAGGAAGAACACCTGCTTTAGGTTTTCTAAAACCATTTGGATGTCATGTCACTATTCTCAATACCATAGATTATTAGAGAAAATTTGATGGAAAATCAGATGAGGGTGTCTTGGTTGGGTACTCATTAAACAACAAAGCCTTTAGGGTATACAACATAAGAACCAGGAAAGTAGAGGAAAACCTGCGTGTTCAGTTTCTAGAGAATAAGTATAATGTTGCAGGTGAAGGTCCAAAATGGCTGTTTGATCTTGATACTCTAACACAATCTATGAACTATGTACCAGTTGTTGCAGAAACATTTTCTAAAGATTTTGCAGATTCAGAAGATAGTGTTGAAACAGGTGAACCAAGCTTGGAAAAGGTGACTGATCCAGATCACATATTGATGCCAATTTGGAATAGTATTGATTCATCTTCAAAGGATGAGACCAAGAGCTCCCCAAGATCTGAACCTTCTAACGATGCAAATAAGAAGGACTCTGAAGATGGAAGCAAAGAAGGTGGTGTTGAAGAACCATAGAATCCTGAAAATAGTACAAATGGAGTTTGTACTGCTGAGCCTAATGTTAGTACTACTAGACAAAATGTTGATACAGCTAGCCCACCAGTTATTACTACTGATGATTTCTCTGAAGATGAAGTGGATATCAATAACATGCCACTCACTTATCAAGTTCCTACAACTCCAGACACAAGAATTCACAAGGATCACTCCCTGTAAAATGTGATTGGTGATATACAGTCTGGTGTTAAGTCTAGAAGGCAGACCATGAATTCAGATCAACAAGGCTTTCTCAGTGCAATTTATGAAGAGAAGAAGCATGAAGATGCCAATAAATGTCTATTTGTAAGTTTCATTTTACAAGAAGAACCCAAGAACATACTTAAGGCCTTATAGGATTCAAGCTGGGTGGAAGCTATGCAAGAGGAGCTTCTACATTTCAAAATTCAAAAGGTTTGGGTACTGGTGGATTTTCCTAAGGGTATGAGGGTTATTGGTACTAAATGGATCTTTAGAAACAAGAAAGATGAAAGGGGGATAGTGATCAGGAATAAGGTAAGACTTGTAGCCCAGGGTTATACACTAGAGGAAGGAATTGATTATGAAGAGGTTTTTGCACCTGTAGCTAGGATTGAAGCCATAAGATTGCTTTTAGCTTATGCTTCTTTCATGGGGTTTATGGGTTTATGGTTCCACCAACTTTAATTCAAATCCCATAACTCTTGCCTATTTAAAGCCTCACCATTGCAAGCATTTCTTGCATCTCATCTTCAACCTCCCATTGCCCACTCACCATGTCTTCCACACAAGGATCAACAACCCATATCTCCAAGAAACCTAGGATCAACGTTAGACCACCATCCAAACCTCTCTTCGTTGATCTCACCAAAGATGATAAAGTCACAAAACCACCTTCCGAAAGCACTCCTAACTCACCATCTCCACCAAATGCTCCTTCTAAAACATCATCTAGAACAACATCTTCATCATCTGCCACTTTGAACACCATGCCATCCTCCATGGATTACAAACTCTTACCTATTACCCCATTGGATTATGCCATGCCAACCCCATCACCAACACACTCACCACCACCTCCATCTTCAATCATGGGGCAACTTATCCAACCTCATCTGATTGATATACATAGTGCAAATTGCCTATGTTGTCTTCACAACCGCAACCTCATCTTTTCTTTGAGAGATGAGCTATACTTCATGTTCTCGTATGTTAAACATCTCTTGACACCACTACCACCTCTAATCATGTAACCCTATCCACCTCCCACTAGCCCATTTAACTAAACACATTGATGTTTAGTTTTCAAAAATAAATGGTTAGGAAACCTCTTGGACTAGAAGCAAATCTTAGGGCCTCTTAAGTCACTAAAGATTTATATGTGCTTCTTGTAGTTTATTTTTATGTTTATGTTGTAGTCATACTTTTTGTATGACATTTCTCTTTATGAATAGATGGGCTTATTGTGTGGTTGTTTTATCTTTTATGGTTTTTGGCTTCTTAGCCCTTTTCTTAGTTTATGGTTGGATATTTGTCTTGGTCACTACATGTTAGATATTGTATTTGTGTCATCTAACTTAGTTTTGTAGCAAGAACCATTGCTCGATTTCTTGGTGTCCTCCAAACGAGGGGGAGTATACATCAAGGGGGAGCCTTTGCGATCTTTTTTCTTCGACAAAAAAGGGAAGAAATGGGATATAAACTCATGCTGAAAATTTGTTAAAATTAATCTTTTACTTAAAATGAGTTTATGTTTTGTCATCATCAAAAAGGGGAAGATTGTTGATGCAAATAATGTTCTAAAAACGTTATTTATATCTTTCACTAACTCCACATTTTGATGATAACAAAATGTGAAAACACTTTACGTCAAAATTAACGTAAACAAGTTTTTAGTCGAAATATCCCGTTTCTACGTAAATCACTCTAGGTATGAACAAACAAATTTACAACTTGACAAATGATCAAAGAAGTGAATTTGTGTTTCAAACTTCACATTTTTAATGTGACAAAATATTTTTTCAAAAACATACCTTACAAATTATTTTTGAATTATAAAGAAATGTTTTATTGGAAAAATACGTTTAAAAATCATAACTGCTATTTTTCCCCCCAAAATCAGCTCCAAACTTCCCCAAATAAACTTTCACCACTAAAAACAAAAATTAGAGCGTCCTTGTCTGGCACGGTACCACTAAATTTAGTGGTACCGTGTGGTATTTAGTGGTACCGTGACCCTATAACGGGCAAATTTCTTCTACCTATAAATACCAGCCCTCTTCACAGTGTTTGGGCATCCTTTTTCACACACAACTTTCTGAGTTTAAAACTCTTATGACATCTTCTCTCCTTTGATCATTTAGTTAGTTTTCTTTTATTTAAAGTGTGATCCAATCATCCAACCAAGTGATCACCTTCATTCCTCTACTAGTGCAAGAGAAGAACACAAAGTATCTAAGAAGATACAAGGTGTTGTAGTTATAGTTTAGTGCACTTATAACATTTGTTACACACTTGTTGTAACCTAGCATACACCAAGTTGATTTTTCTTTTGTGTAGTTCGTGAGTATAGATCATTGTAATCTTGTAGAGATCTTGGAGATCTCTTGTAGCTTGTGTGCTTGTGAGTTGATTGAGTGGATCAAGGGTAGATCGGGTGAAGTGTGTTGATTGGGTGATTTAGTAAGGATTGTGTGGTCGTGGTAGATTGGTACTAGCTAAGATTAGTACTCGACATTTAGCTTAGTGTCAAAAATTGTCATAAGCGACATTGTACGGTTTTCTCTGCCTGAAGCGAGCTTTGTTGACATAGTGCTTAGAACTCTCGAGTTGGGTACTCGGGGAGTGGAGTAGGGCGAAGAAGAGCTTCGTGACTGAACCACTATAAATCTCTTTGTCTCGGTTTGATCTTTCCATCTCATTTCTTTATATTTATTGTTTACATTAGATAGTATAGTTTAGTGTTCATATTGGTGTTGATTGATTTTCAAGGTTTAAAAAATCGTGAATCGGTAGTCGGGCGGTCGACCACCTTGTACCATGTAATCGGTCTAGGGCGGGATTAATCGGTGATTAATCGGATTGGCTTTACTGACAAATTTTATTTTTTCCATAATGTTTTGTGTATTTCCGGTGAGTTTTATGTATTTCCGGCAAGGTATTTTCTAAAAATCAACTTGTAATAGACTTAAACAGTTACTATAAGTGATCAAAATAAATTTACAGTGAGTTTTATGTACTTCCGGCAAGATTTATAGGTTTCTGGCAAGTTTGACCACCATTGACCGCCATTGATCGCCGTTGACCACAGTTGACCTATTTGTTTGACCCAGTTACATAAATCGGCAAGGTCGGTGGCCTTGTAGCACCTAATCGGTGATTAATTGGCCTTGTAGACCTTTTTTGCAACACTGTTGATTTTACAAAAGAATCGAATCAAAGTTTTTCACAAGTAAAGTTTTTATAACTAATTAAAAGCCGGTAAAACTATTCAACCCCCCTTCTAGTTTTCCACAGTCCGGAACGACGTTTTCTTCACAAACTCAGGAGCACGGGTCCGAAAAACGCACGACAAGGGCTGGACGTGCGGACTGTTTTAAACTCGAGACTTAAACTTTCCAAAAATCTTTTCTTAAACGACCTAGTTCCCGAACTTGATAATTTACCGAACTTACCAAACTTCACTACTAACCTATAAGCGTCATTTCCATAAAATAAAATCATACACTTGACCTTCAGAATAGTATGTTCTTAAATGACGGGAATAATGTCTGTTTTACCCTTTTTCCGGAACTTAAAACCAAACACCATTTTTGACCATACTCGTAATTTATAAACTCTTTTAATCAACGAGAACTTGTAAAACCAATTAAGTTACTTACCATTAGCCAAGGCCTTAACCTTAGTAAAACAACACATACACCAAAACAATTTGTATCTACTCCCTCGATAAACCATGAAATTTTACAAATATCATCACATACTTACTAGACGTAATAAACTTTATAAAGATAACAATCTTCATTCAAAATAAACTTTCCTAAGTTTATTCGACCTTCGGAATTGTAACTTTTGTAAAGCAACCAAAAACCTATATTTTCTCTATCGAGTGCAACAACACTAGGGGACTTCATGTGAGGGGTTTCATTTGGGTAAATGTATCGATGAGTTTCTGGATTTACGAATTAAAGTGTCCTAGCTCCTCAAACGTTTACTACATGACCTCTGAATTATGATGGCCCAAACAATAGTACGAGATATATAAACTAAAAATGTTTCATAAACCGTTTCTATAAAATGACATACACAAAACTACCAAGTACTACATCATGATCAATATAATGACATATATAGGCTCGTTTATGTTTTCTTAGACATTATTCCAAATCTAAGTCGCAACGTTCTATTGTAGGTTGCACTTAGAGGTTTCCCGGATTATCCATCGAACTCATTAAAGCACTAAAACATCATTCAACTCACGGTGAGTTCATAGGCCCACTTTCTATTACTTAATTGTTTTACAAACCCTTGGGGGGAATACATGCTATTTTTAACTGAACACAATGTTTTGAAATTGTGTGCTTATCTTATTGTTTTATTGTCACTAAGTACCATCATTGCCAAACATAAGGCCCCATATTATGAACCAGTTAATCACTAGGAGTAGTAAGCGCGAATATTGTGAATAGGCCTATTGGGATTGACGAATCCCGTTTATGTTGACCAAGTACGTTCAAACAAACGCACTATATTTGAAAACCTAGGGTATGACGGCAAAGTACCTACCGGGGCGACAAACAAGCCAATAGAATTTGGTACCCGTTAACGCTTTGGTTGCATGAGATTAGTGAAATAATAACTGTTTTGTTTTCAAACCATGAGTGTGTGATCATAACTCATACTACAAACATATTGTGTTCAACCACTTAATAAACTCTATGAATTTCACTCAACCTTTGTGTTGACAGTTTTAAGCATGTTTTTTAGGTCCATGATTTTAGAGGCTGGCACGGAGGGGCACGAAATCAATCAAGAAGGCTATAACTATTTTATCAATTGATAATCATCAAATACTTATTATTGATGTATTTTGTAAACATGGAACCAACTGGGACCTATCTTTGTAAACTCTGATATATTCCAATAATTTGAATGATAAGTCTTTTTAAACGACTCAGTTAGAGATCGTTTTCTATTATTATGACTAATGTACTGTCGAGTAACACCCAGTTTGAATTCCGCTGCATAGACAAAATTGGGGGTGTTACATGCCCCACACGAGCAATCACAACGGGGCCACTTTCTTCTGATGAGGATGGACCGGACCAAAGCAGAAAACATGTAAAACTTTGTTGCTTGGATATAAATACAACTGGCTGATTAATCAGTGAAGCAATAACCAACCCCGTGTTTGGCATAATCATCCAGTGGTGCTGCGCTGCAAATCTAGAATTATACCATTCTACCGAGTCCCAAATTTGGTTAAAGCCATCATGCCACCACATATTTGTGTAATATTCCCTGCGAGCGTCTAACTCTTGCAACAAATGACGTCGAATTTGGTACCACATATCTTCGTGGAGACCAACACCGACGGCAACGGACTGAAATCCACAATTTCCATCTCCTACCACATTATACAAAATTATGATGTATCGATGGAAAAGATTTGGAATATGCTCCATCAAATATTCGCTAACTTCATCTCGAATATAGAACATATGTCTTGGACTTTGTCTTACTCTGGGACCCATGTATGAACTATGTCTCGCAGGTTCTTTGTTCAAGTCCAAGACTTTTGTAGATCTTGAATAAGTTCTTGGTTCTTTATTCAAGTCTGGTACTTTTGTAGCCTGGGACTTTTTGTCCTTTGCACTTGGACGTCCACGAGTACTTTTGTGAATAGCAGGTTCACGAATTGATACAGATTCTGGTTCGTATATCCCTCTCATCTTTGTTAACCAATTTTTCTTGATAAACGATGACACTTTGCTATAAGCATTCTGGAATTTTCGTACCTCAGTTTGACAAGTAGGACCATTTTCAGGCGTACGAGTACTAGGCCACGGAATATCTAGGGTTCTCCAAAAAATATCAATTCTCTCCAGTGGAATGGACATTTATGCATTCATTAAAAGTGAGTCATATAAATTACTGATATTAATGGGGAAAATAACTTAATAGTCATAAATTTAATATACTTAGTATGAATTCGATAGTAAAGCAGTTCGTGATAGCATGGTAACCCATAAATTGACCGCAAATGATGACCACATTCCTCATTGTTCGATCGTTGGAGTTCTTCGAAAATGAGTTCCAAAGCATAATGTGAAACTTTAGACCATAATTCTTAAAATAGTGATATATTACATTTATGTTTTTTCGCGTTTTTGCTTCTATTTAAAGTTTCCTTTATGGCAGTTTCTTGCGCAATGATAATCTTATCGATCGAAGTCAACAACGTGTCTAAGTAGGACTGTGTGGTGCCCAAGTATAATTTCAACAACGCGTGTTGACTCTCAACTCAACACGTAGTTGACTAACCGTAGCTGCGATATTGATCGGTAATAAACGCGAGAAACATGTGTTGATATCCTTGCAGCCAATTATTCCGATACGAAGAAATATTTGAAAAAACATTGAATTAATAAAGTAGATAATTAATAAAAAACAATGAATTAATAAAGAAGATAATTAAATAAGTACCTGAATTTTTGACCAATAACTGTTGATGCGTGTGTATATCATTGTAGAATAGATTATATTATGAAGTTTTAAATTTCTATTTAGCCGACTTATCCTATAACACACACTAACGAGTAGTGTACCCGATCAATGTAGCTAGTTGGTAAGTAGAGTGTCGAACACTAAGAGTGAAACGTTAACACCTAGATATCTATCAATATTTTAGTCTTAGGTTAGTTCTAAGCCCTAATCTAACGCAAGGGGGTTTTCAGCCTGAGATACTGTCACGATGTGTAGATTAAGTAAATAGTAAATAAAATAAGGAAGCGAATGACACACACGTACACAGATAGAAAACAGATACAGATAAGAGGCCTGGCCGATAGTAGGAAAACTTGTCACAAGTTTAATTGCTTAGCTGTATAAGATGAGTGCTAAAATCTATTCTCTCTCAGTGGAATTCTTAACACAGGAGTGTAAACACCTAATGATTACTAATTTTATGTATTATTTATCCCTTTTACAGGCTTACATCAACTATGCAACCAATGTTAATGAAGTAATTGCGCAAGCCTACGTTGACAAGGCGCGGTAAACTCAATATGCAATCAAAGCACATGGATTAAGAAACCAAATAAACATCAAATACTCTTTATATAAGCTGGAAATAATTAAGTCCGATCAAATAGTGAAAAAGACGCTAACTCAACGATTAACATATTGTTAATACAAGTAAACAAGTTTTCCTTTGAATTAGAATACTAGCGGGACCTTCTTACTGCTCTGAATTCGTCCTTTAGGTTGTGTCTTGTGCTGCCAATTCGTCTAGTTTTCTCCTTTGTTATGTGTCGAATGTAGCTGTCGAATGGGGTATTCATACTTTCAGATGACAGGGTCGATACGGCGTATCCATTAAGTTGATACGCCGTATCTAGGTAACTTCGTGTGGGGTCCAAGATTATTATATTCTTGAATATTCGTACACCGTCATAAGTTACGGCGCAACTTCAATCTTCATACGGCGCATCGTCCTTCAGAATCTTGGATTATTTGGTGAAGTCTTGAGATTAATATGCCGCATATATGGAATGTAATACGGCGTATCTGGAGTAAAACAAGTCAGATCTTCTCGTTGACCAAGGTTTCATATACGGCGCATGAGATAATTCCATATGGCGTATGCTTCAAAGTCAGGCAATGGTCTTCATAATCGTCTAAGTCTTTATGTACAGCGTATCTATATAGAATGATACGGCGTATCTTCCTTCAGTTTATTAGACTTTTCCAACTTGATCCATTTTGCTCCAATTTACGTCCAAAATAGCTAACTTTTACCAAATGCTTGTTTATAACTGAGAATTACAAAAGTAAGCGATTAAGTATCAATTCTCATATAAAATAATGTAAAACAAGCGAATAACATTGGATAAATGATGCCAATAAAATGTACTTATTTGATATCATCAACTGTCGTAGGTGTTCATAATAGTGCAAGAATATTTCGCGTGTCGGAGCTTTAACCATAGAATCCCGTGTTCCTTTAATGGAATCATACTCTCTTATCGTACTGCATCTTGGTCTACAATACTGAAGCACATTTTGTGAAATATGCCATCGACAAAGTAATTTGTTAGCGTTCGGGAATTCTTCTCCACATGCCCCAATCAACGCTAAATCTCTATCAGTGACGATAACACGCGGGTAATATTCTTTGTCTATCACATTCTTCACACATTGCAATACCCAATGAAAATTAGGTCATTTTTCGTAGGCTAAAAAGCAAAACGCCATTGAAAATGTTTTGTTTGTTGAAGTAACTCCGACCATTTCAAACAACGGCAATTTAAACAATGTAGTGTTGTATGTAGAGTCCATTAGCATGATTTCTAGGAATGTACACCATAACACATATGACGTAGGGTGAACAAAAAATAGTTCCTCAAGCTCATTAGTGAGCTCATTTACCCTATCGTAATATGTATAACTTGAACGTGACAAATGTGACAAAGAACTTGGATTGGAGTTCTATCACCTATTATGGCTCCACGGATCTTAGTTTGTGCGTTATATATAGTTCTAACGCTAGACACGTTATCCGGATTACGCTCCTTTATTGCCGAAAGTATATGACGTGGTGCTACGTTAAACCCTAAAAATTGTTGCACCAAACTGAACTCGTGATCCTTTAATCGCATTGCATATGGGAAACCATGCAACGTCTCTAAAAATTCATGATTATGCTCATCACGCTTCACCTTTAAACTCCAAATATTTTCTTTTATATAATATTTTGCCACTAATTTGAATGGACAATTGGTTTTAACAGTACTGGTTTGCCGTTGAAGTTCATCTTCTAAAACTTCAGGTCTATACTTCCCACTTTTTAAACACACATAATCGATTTCGTACATATACCCTTCCCTGTTTTGCTTCTTTTTTTAAAAATAACAAAACTGATCGCTCGAGCTATATTTTGCAGCCAATCAGTTAGTTGCTCGTGAGAAGTGAACGCCCAAAAATATGCAAAATAAAGTACCGTAACAAGTATTTCGTAAACAAAAATCATAATAAGTAAATAATATCCTCGTGAGAACTGAACGCCTGAAAATAAATAACAATTAACCGAACTAAACCGTGACCACCTGTACTAAATATAACTACTAACGACTATTTTTTTTACAAACAATTACAACTTTTATTTTTTTTTACAAAATAATTACAACTTTTATTTTTTTTTACAAAAAAATTACAACTTTTATTTTTTTTAACAAATAATAACAACTATTATTTTCTTAAAAAATAAATTTATTTTTCTTTGTTATTAAAAAATAAAATAAATAAAATAAAATAAAATAAAATAAATAAATAAATTGAAACTGGTTACCCAAGACCACTAACGCCCCTAGTTTTTTTTGTTATAACCCACACCCCCCACCCCCATTCTTTCTCTGTCTCCCAGTCACACCACTTGTTTTCTGTCTTACAATCACACCACTCATTTTCTCTCTCTCTCTCTCTCTCTCTCTCTCTCTCTCTCTCTCTCTCTCTCTCCTCTCTCTCTCTCTCCTCCTCTCTATCTCTCTCTCAATCACTCACCCCACTCGTACCCTTCTTCTCTCTCTCTCTCTCTCTCAAAAGTTATACTCTCTCTCTCTCTCTCTCTCTCTCTCAAAACGGATCTTGTTAGACCTGTTTAGAGTGATTGTTATGTTTGTAAACGAGTGGTGTGAGTGAGTGATTGGATGTTGGTTTCTTGTTAGATCTTTTTTCAAGATCTTTTTAGAGTGAGTGACAGAGAACGAGTTGTAGTTTCTGGTGGTTTCTGAAATTGCTTATTGGTGGTTTTTGGTTAGATCTTTTTTCAAGATCTTGTTAGATCTTGAAAAAAGATGGTGGTTTATGATGGTGGTTTATGGTGGTTTGTGAAACTGCTTATTGGTGGTTTCTAGTTAGATCTTGAAAAAAGATGGTGGTTTATGATGGTGGTTTCAGGTTTACGATGGTGGATCCTGGTTAGATCTTTTTTCAAGATCTTGTTAGATCTTGAAAAAAGATGGTGGTTGTACATAACCGGTTTTAAAAAAAATATCTTTTTTCAAGATCTTCTTGGATCTTGTTTATGATGATGGTGGTTTTTGTTTCTGATGATGGTGGTTTTGGTTGAAAGTTGTGTTTTTTGTTTCTTGAAACTGATGGTGGTTGCTTATTGAAACTGTTGAAAAAACTTGGTTGCTTATTGAAACTGTTGAAACTGCTTATGAAATAAGAAGTTGGTTATGGTTGCTTATTGAAACTGCTTAGGTTGCTTATTGAAACTGTTGAAAAAACTTGGTTTTTGTTTCAGATCTGAAACTGCTTATTATGAAATAAGCAGTTTGTAATGGTCGTATGGTTTCAAAGATCTGAAACTGCTTATTATGAAATAAGCAGTTGATTATGGTTGCTTATTGAAACTGCTTATGGTTGCTGTTGAAAAAAAATTTGGTTTTTTGAAATGGTTTCTTGAAACTGCTTATTATGAAATAAGCAGTTGGTTTCTGTTAAAAAACTGAGATACGGCAATGATGATTTAAAAAAAAAATACTTGTGTTGATTGGCGTGGCATAATCGAATAGACGGTAAAGTGGGATTTTTTCCACTTTGCAACCTTCAAAATTGGAGCCATATGATAAAACGATAATAATCTGAGCATATTAAAAATCTCGATATGTCTTTTTGTCATTTTTTATAAACGTAACATAATTTTGCATGTAATATTGAAAAAGTATAAAATTTATTACCTTTTCTGTGTAAAATGGTGAACTCGACATCTTTCGAAGCCAAAGATATCCGTTGTAGTGTTTGTGTCAAAGTGATTGTGTTTCACTTGCGGGTTATAATAATGTGATTGTTTCCGAAATGTGTTTGTGAAATGTGATTGTGTTTCACTTGGGTTATAACAATGAATTCGAATCTTCACTGTTACTAACTTGACATAAAAGACTGACATGCTGAAGAGAAAAAACGTGAAGGCGAAAATCTTCATTATTACTCACTAGTACACAAAAAAGAAAACAATTTGAGGTGTCGTTATAATTTGTTTATCTTCAATTTGAGACAAACATTAGTACACAAAAAAGAAAACATTAGTACACAAAGAAGAAAGAGGAAAGAAAAAAAAAAAAGACAACAAAGTGACCAAAACACGAAACAAAAAAAAAACGTAAGTACACAATTGGGGGGGGTTGGGTAGGTACACAATAGGGGCGTTCCTATAGTATGACCATTTTCCCACACATGAGGAGTGACTTTATATACCGAATTCCTCACTTGTGGATTTGTTTGGGGCTTAATGGGCTTGGTTCCATAGACTTATTTACAATACATGTTTTTAAACTAGTCCTGGCCCAATACTATTCTATTACATAATGTATAATACATTACAAGGTTCGTAAACTAACAATGACCATCACTTTAAACGCTAACAATCTCCCTTTAAGGGGTGGTCATTCATCAAAGATGCTTCTTCATGATTTGATCCTTTAATCTTCGTTTACCTAAGCTTGAACCTTTAGTGTTGTAATAGAATTGCTTGATTTTTCGTTCCATTCATGCTTTGTGATCTTTAGTGAAATCTCTTCCCTGTTACAATTCACATTTCAGGTTAATTTCTATTCCCGAAATTTTTACTATTTACTGTCACTATTCATAGCCGAAATTTTTATTTCATATTCTCGTAAGTTAAACTATTTTAATGATAACCCGAGAGTTTGACACTCGTCGGATCATTTCTGCAAAAATCACGAAACCGTGTCTGAGATTTACGTTTAGGTTTAAACATCATTCTAGCATCCCGATATGTCCATAAAACATTGTAAACAATAGAAATATGAATTTCTCACATTTTACGACAATTCCACAAGTTTTGGAATTTTACGTTTTCCAGTTCAGCGTTTAAGTAACCCGATGGAACTTACCAGTCATTTTATATTTTATTATGGAGTATAATGATAAGTTAAATCATTCCTACAAGTTTCATATTTTTACGATACCCGGTTTTACGTTTCGTGACCTAACAACTTTCAGTTAGCGATTAACGGAACCAAAACTAACTCCATAAATAGGATAATACCAAAACTAACCAAGTCATCTACCCTATACTTGCAAACCGCCTCTTAGGGGGGGATTCATCCCTTGTGTGTCTTGATCTCAAGCCTTGTACTCCTAGGATGATAACATGTGTATAAGCTTCCTATGTAAGCTTTCTAAAGATCTTGCAACTAACCTCCTCAACTCACTATAAAAACCCCCCTCCTCTCCCCTTGTGCCGCCCCATACACAACACACAAACACTTTCATATTGCTAGTTTACTTCAAGTATTATCAAATAATACAAGTGCTATATCAATTCAAAAACTCTTGTTAAGTTTTTATTGATCCAAAGACCTAGTTCTTCTTTCCTTTTGGTGATCTTCCATCCACACAAGAAGAGTTCTAGTAGAAGTCTTCAAGTGCTTTTCCAAGTAATCACAAGTTTTTGTCAAAAGATCAAAGAAGTTGGAAGCTAGAGATCCTAGTTCTTGTTCAATCAAAGTCCTATCCTTGTTCTTAATTTCATTTCCTTTGAAAGCCAAAAGTTGTAAGAAACCCTAACACACTTTTTTGCTCAACATCATTTTCATGCTTATTATGCTTCATTTATGCTATATATGGTCTTTGTGTTATGTTCATGATGTATAAAAACCCTTAAAACAAGTTAAAAACACTATATTTTAACCTATGTTAAGTAATCAAGGAAACTAGAGACTTATATTAGGAAACATGAAAAAAATGGTATAAAAATGATATTGGACAATTACCTACTGTAATAGAGGACTTCACAAGGAAAACATAGCAATTTGAATCATTGAAAACGAGTACACGAGTCAAAAGTTATAGCCAAAAGAAGTTAGCGAAACTAAAAACCCGAATCTGCCTAATAACATTCTGATCAAAATCCGAATTTTTTTCGAGGCCTTATGGTCCATTTCATCAAAAAGTTAAAACATGAAATTTGTCCGGAACGACGTTTTTGTTCAAGTACCAAGAAGCTCGGACCCTGAAAAAGCATAACGAATGTTAATTTTCTTCAAATTCTTAACAGCCATTTATAAGTACCAAAATGATCATGTATTGTTCATGGCTAATTAAAACCAAGAGGCCTAATGGCCTTAAGCCGAGACCACAGCCACGGCTAAGGCCATGAATGTGTCTCAAGACCATGGTAGAAGCCACGGCAAGACCACGGCTAAGACCTTAAGGCCTTCTTAGCCGAAAACATTAACTAAAGTTTTAGTTATAACGAAACCAACCAATTTGGATCTACTCCATCAATAGACCATGAGGTTTTGCAAATAATATCACATCCGTACTAGACTCAATGAACTTATAAAGATAACAATCTTCATTCAAAATAAACTTTCCTAAGTTTATTCAACTTTCGGACATGTAACGTTTAAAGACCAAAAACATATATTTTCTATCGAAAACTACAACACTAGGGAGCTTCATGTGAGGGGTTTTCATTTGGGTAAATGGATCGACGAGTTGTTGGATTTACGAATTAAAGTGTCCTAGCTCCTCGAAAGTTTACTACATGACCTCTGAATTATGATGGCCCGAACGGTAGTACGAGATATACAAACTAAACGTGTTTCATAAACCATCTTTATACAACGACCTACACGACACACTAAATAACTACATCATGAACAATATGTAAGACATATATACGCACGTCTTGTATTCTTAGACATTATTCCTACCTAAGTCACAACGTTCTATTGTAGGTTGCACTTAGAGGTTTCCCGGCTTATCCATCGAACTCATTAAGGCACTAAGACACCATCCAACTCACGGTGAGTTCATAGCCCCACTTTCTATTACTTAATTGTTTTACAAACCCTTGGGGGGGAATACATGCTATTTTTAACCGAACACAATGCTTTGAAATTGTATGCTATCTGATTGTTTTATTATCACTAAGTACCATCCTTGCCAATCCTAGGACCCATATCATGAACCATTTAATCACTAGGAATAGTAAGCGCGAGTATTGTGAATAGGCCTATTGGGATTGACGAATCCCATTTGTATTGACCGGTTAGGCAAACAAACGCACTATATTTGAGACTTAGGTATGTCGGCAAAGTATCTACCGGGGCAACAAATCCACCGATTGATATTGGTACACGTTAACATATTGGTTGCATGAGCTTAGTGAATAATAATAACCGTTTTGTTTTCCAACCATGAGAATGAGTCTAATTAACTCACACTACCAACATATTGTGTTCAACTACATCACAAACTCTATGAATATCACTCAACCTTTGTGTTGACAGTTTAAGCATGTATTTCAGGTGCATAATAATCAAGGATGGCACGGAGGGGCACGGACTCAATCAAGAAGGCTATAACTTATTTTATCATTCAAAAAGACATCAAATGACTTTATATTGATGTATTTTGTAAACATGGAACCTTTTGGGACCTATCTTGTAAACTCTGATATATTATTTGAATGATAAATCCTTTTTAAAATGACTCAGTTAGAGATCGTTTTCTTATTATTATGACTGTTGTGCCGTCGAGTAACACCCAGTTTGAATTCCGCTGCATCATTGAATTGGGGGTGTTACATTTCCTTTCTTACCTTTGATTAACATCTTCAAAGGTTGTCCTTATGTCTTCTCCAACATAATCATACCTCTTATCTTTAGTCTTTAATCATTACTCTTATATCTTTCCTCATATCTTCTTTGAACTTCATCTTGACTTGTTCTTATGGTGCGTTTGGTATGAGGGTGTGGCAATCAAGTAATGGATTGAATCATATTTTTAATTGTTTGGTTCAAGTTTTATAGAATTGAAGTGGGCCCCGGAATGAAAGAATGATTCATGTCAATGTAAGTGTCTTTTGCAAATGAAAATCTATTATGGGCCCCACATTTATATCTCCCCTCACAATCTATGCATAAATTAATTATTAAAAAACAAAATCATCCTACTTTCTCTCCAATAAACTATTAATATAAACTTTTTAATAAAATATCATTTTTTTCTCTTACCTTATTTTCTTTCATTCTAAACCGAATCCAAATCCGATTACAAATCCTTCTACAAACCAAACAGGCCCTTACTTTCTTGAATTTGATGAATCTCCTTATTAGTGTTTCCAGCTCGAAGTGCTAAGTAATTCTTACGAATTTCCCCATATGCCATTCCTAAATTAGATGCCTTAAGTATTCTTACAATGATTCAGGTGAATCGCTGAAGTGCTCAAAAAGCATTTCTCCATGATTATAGACCATTTACCACCATACAAGAACATCGTGGATCACGTAGACTCATGGTAACACTATGCTTAATACATAAAGAATTAACTAAGTGACTCGCTTTCAGTGTTGTTTAATGTTAACACTGGCGGGTTTTCCGCTCAATAATCATGAATACTACGTGAGTACCACTATGAAAGTTCTGGAAAGATTACTAGGATCTGCGTAGGACTCTTGAATCAACTTGTGTTCTTGTTAGGTCACCATAATTGTTGTAACATAAGTATAGATATGAGAGAAATAAGAGATAGAGAGATGATAGTGGTCGATTATATCACAAGATAGAATAACAAAGGTTTAGTAGCATATATGAAATAACTAACACCTCAAAGTGAGGTATACAAGTAGTATTTATAGGACAAGAGTGCTAGGGCAACACTCTTATATATTCTTCTAGAAACTAAGTCATAGTCATGGCCCATGGGCCTTCTAATAGGGCCAAGCTAAATAAAACAAACATAAAGGAGTTAACTAAGCAACCTATTACATAACATAATGACCAAGACTTGATAATAATTACATGCATTCCCAACAATCTCCCCCTAAGGGTTGGTAATCAAAGGTTGCTTGACGTCTTCTTTGCTTCTTTTCCATCATGCTCATACTTCTTTTGACTTTGATCTTTGTACTTCAAGTGATTCTCATTCTTTAGCTTTGATCTTTGACTTATGAACTTTTGCTTCGATCTTTGATGAGAAGTGTCTTTGAACTTTGAATGCCATCAGTATCATAGACTGGGCCTGTGTCACTCATGTGAAGTTCCTGCATGTTTGCCATCAACATAACTGCTGCATTAGCTTCCAAGTCTTCCATATCATTATCTGAGTAAGCATTTGCCATGAAACTGTTTTCTTTGTCAGTGAGATTTCCACCATCTTCGTCTTTAAGTGCAAGAAGTAATGCTTTTTTGTGAAAATCACTACCTCTTGTTCTTGGTTTTGGACATGCATTAGCCAGATGACCCTTTGCCATTACAGTTGTAGCACCTGATCCCTGTATTCCCATTTAATGAATTTCCAGTTTCAACAATTTCAACCCTTCTCTGAGGAGCACCTGCATTGTTCCTATTTTCACCAGCTGTATTAAACACTTGTCCATTTCCTGAATTACCCGCGTAACCTCCAGAGCCCATCTGACGTCCATAAGTACGATTCTGTACTTCCACCCGTCCATCTTGTATAACAGCTTGATTCCTTGTGTTAGATGAAGAACGGAGATGATTGTTGGATTTGTTTGAGAATTTCCTGAAGGTTCGAGCAATGAGAGCAAATCCTTGATTCAATGAGTTGAATGCATCGTCATCCTCATCATTTGTTTATGTGTAGAACAAGGAATCTTAGTTGTTATATGGAACTAGTTGATTGTCAGTTGATTGATGTGATGAATCATATGGAACGATTTGCGTGGAAGGTGATTGTTGAGAGTAAGCAGAGTGATTAGGTGGTGGATATGGAGCACAATAAGATTGAGCCATAAGTGCTAATGGATTTGAAGGGTGTAAGCATGTCACACATAGCTTGATCTTTGTCAACCTCGGTTTGATGGTGCTTCAAATAGGCATACAACAATCCATACTTCGCATTATGAAGATTTTTGGCTTGACGAACAAATGTGACATACTTTTGCCAATCAGCACCTAGACAATTGAGAACTTTGTGTTGATTGCAATGTTTGGCAAGATGATGTTGTGTCTGTCCAAGTTGTGGAAAACTAGAAGGGGGGTTGAATAGTTTTACCGGTTTTAAAACTTTATAAAACTTTACTTGTGAAAAACTTTGATTCGATTCTTTTGTGAAATCAATCAACACCAATATGAACACTAAACAATACATTCTAATATAAACAATAAATATAAAGGGATGAGATGGAAAGATCAAACCAGGACAAAGAGATTTATAGTGGTTCAGTCACGAAGCCCTTCTTCGCCCTACTCCACTCCCCGAGTACCAAACTCGCGAGTTCTAACCACTATGTCAACAAAGCTCCCTTCAGGCGGAGAAAACCGCACAACGTCGCTTAACCTTATTTCCGACACTAAGCTAAATGTCGAATACTAATCTTAGTTAGTACCAATCTGCCACGACCCACATGATCCTTTCTAATTCACACAATCAACACACTTGACTCGATCTACCTGATCTACCCTTGATCAACACACAAGCCCACAATCTACAAGAGATCTCTAAGATCTCAACAAGATCACAATGATCTACTCTCACTTGACTCGAACTACACTTGATCCACTTGATCAACACACAAGCCTACAAGCTACAAGAGATCACCAAGATCTCAACAAGATCACAATGATCTACTCTCACTTGACTCGATCTACCCTTGATCCATTTGATCAACACACAAGCCCACAAGCTACAAGAGATCTCCAAGATCTCAACAAGAACATAATGATCTACTCTCACAAACTACACAAAAGAAAATGAACTTGGTGTATGCTAGGATACAACAAGTGTGTAACAAGTATTACAAGTGCACTAACTATAACTATAACACTTTGTATCTTCTTTGATACTTTGTGTTCTTCTCTTGCACTAGTAGAGGAATGAAGGTGATCTCTTGGTTGGATGATTGGATCACTTTTGAAACAAAATAAAACTAAACTAAATGATCAAGAAGAGAAGATGTGATAAGAGTTTTAAACTCAGAAAGTTGTGTGTGAAAAAGAATGCCCAAAAACTGTGAAGAGGGCTGGTATTTATAGGCAGAGGAAATTTACCCGTTATAGGGACACGGTACCACTAAATACCACACGATACCACAAAATTTAGTGGTACCGTGCCAGACAAGGACGCTGCAATTTTTGTTTTTAGTGGTGAAAGTTTATTTCAGGAAGTTTGGAGCTGATTTTGGAAGGAGCATTAGGTGGAGATGGTGAGTTAGGAGTGGCTTGGGAAGGTGGTGTTGTGACTTCATCATCTTTGGTGAGATAAACAAAGAGAGGTTTGGATGGTGGTCTAACAGTGATCCTAGGTTTCTTGGAGATGTGGGTTGTTCATCCATGTGTGGAGAACATGGTGAATGAGTAATGGGAGGTTGAAGATGAGATGCAAGATAGGCTTGCAATGGTGAGGCTTTATATAGGCAAGAGTTGTGGGATTTGAATTAAAGTTGGTGGTAGTGTCCTATGGTGTAGTGAGGGAATCTTAAGGTGTATCAGAGTTTGCAAAATATTGCAGGTTTGAGGTTAGGAAACAGTGAAAATTCGTCAAACAAGGGCACGGTACCACTAAATACCACACGTTACCGTTAAATTTAACGGTACTGTGGCCTATTTAACGGTACCGTGACCTGCGAGTCACGAATTTTCCTATGCAGCCTAGTTTTGGGCAGCTAAAAGGAAGTTTTCTAGGGGGACTATTTGCAGGAAATGTTAGTGCCTCAAACCACTAAAGATTTATTTGCCAAATATATCCCATATTAAGCTACTCCTAGCAATTAAAGATTATCATGCAACTATCTAAGATAAGCTATAAGCATGCAATCAAAAAGAACAAAATAATCTATCATCTAAGAATAACATAATTTAAAATCATGCAAGGTGATAGAATAAAAGTCAAGCATGCAAGATAGTAAAGAGTATTAATCCCTAATATAATTTATCATAGATAAATCCTAATATGAGATGGAAGACCCTATTCTAATACGATGAGAATAGTTCCATTGGCTCGACAAGACATCATAGCACAATACCGAGCTATCATCATGGTTCCCTTGAGATGATGTACATTCCCAATAGAAAGAGGTGTAGGTGTTTTGAGTTAGATGAGCCATGGTGGGAATGACAAGGAGATATTGATTGTTTTGGAGGTGAGGGAACGAGTTCATGAAAAAATGGTATAAACGAGACAACAACATGCCATAGGGTGTCGCCTAATTTAGTCAACCCTTGACATTGACAATTCTCTTTGCCACATTGTAGGCAAAGAGAATACAACATATGAGCATAACATGCCAGGAGGTGCTCACAGTTGTGAGGGAGACAAAAGACAATTTCACGAATGACTTCTATCCATCTACGTAGATTTGGATGAATTTCATCAACATAGACTTTTAGTGGATCTAAGTCATAGACATGAGACTCACGGAACTCAATTTGACTATTTTTTTAAAGAAAACCATGGACTTTTTGAGGAAGACAAATGTGTTCTTTAATCTCACATGGAGTGGGAATGAGGGTATTGTATGGACCGTACTCATATTGGTGACTAGTGAGGGTTTTGAGAGACCATCCTTCCGTGTAGGAACATTGTCCATGGTTCGGAAGTTCAAGAATATGAGCAAATTGGTCAAGAGTAAGAGAGATTTATTGGTTTTGTATCGAGAATTGAAGAGACAATGTTTGATCCTCGTTATGTACGAGCTTAACTTATCTATAGAACTCAAGGACAAATCGAGGACAAATTAGGTCATTAATATGAAACAAGCAATCGAATCTGATTTCTTGAAACATGGTTTTGATGTGATCATGGTTGAGAAAAGAGGACTCGACAATTCGTCCTTCATGAAAGAGACGAGACTCAAGATTACGAAAACTTTGTATGTGACAAGATGGAGTGTTTGGTTCAAGTAATGGTTTAGGAATGTACTCGGTTGTCAATTCATGATCGTAATAAAACATGTGATACCTCTTGTTACCTATGAAAAATTTATTTACGATTAAAATTGAGATTTTTTTTAAAGCCACGTGCCTAGTGTGTGCCTATATGAAAACTATGTGGAGGTGCGGTAATCTCGACTCTAGAACTAAAAATAATGAGATTACCCAAACGCTCCTAACTTCACTTTTGCTAAAACAAATATGTCGATAAATACATATTAGTTATGTAATTCGATCTATATTCGTGAGATCATGTATGCATGAGAAAACGTTTTTAGTTTGTATCAACAATGCATGAAAAAAGGTTTAATGATCCTAGTTTCGTGAGATTTTTCAAAAACAATGGAATTGGGGTGTTTAGCGATTTCATTGTTTTGGCGCCAAAAGTTTTAAGTTTGAAGATCTTGAGTGTTAATGACTTTTAATGCAATAACAAGTATCCTAGACATGATTCCTCTTAAAGCTATTTAATCAAAAGAAAAATTCAGACCAAAATGTATGATATAAGTGGGTTTATGCAAATCCTAAGTTAAGGGAATCATGAAGGTTATACATTGTCTAAACCTAGTTCTAATTTCATCAAGACTCAATCAAAATTGAAAAACCCCAATTCAATTTTTATGTATGAACAAACCCTAGACTCAAGATTAGAGAAAATTAGAGTCAAATGACTTACAACTCATGTTGAAAAACTGGAAGTAGTTGATAATCTTGAAAATTAATGCCTTGAATTTGATCTTGAAAAGGTGTAATTGAATTTTGGGTTGTGAGGTTTGGTTTTGACAGCAATGGCAGAAGTTGAAAAAGTTTAAAAATGAATAATGTGGGAAATGAAGACTGAAATACGAGCAGTGTCAGATCCACGGTACCATTAAATTTAATGGTGCCGTGCCACTTTAGTGGTGTCGTGATCTGCTGGGATGAATTTTTGTCCCATTTTGATTTTTGATGAATAAGTCTCGCTGTTTTAGTGAGAATTTTTGACACGAGGAAAAAATTTATACCTAATAAATTCTTTTAACGAGAGGAACTAGACTAGATGATACGAGATGACTTTAATATTTCCAGTGAAATATTCAAGTAGTCATACGAGGGATGTGAAAGATGACTTAATATTTCTAGTGAAATATTTAAAAAGTCATGAGATGAGACATAAGATATGACTTCAATATTTCCAGTGAAATATTCAAGTAGTCATATGAGGGATGTGAAGGATGACTTAATATTTCCAGTAAAATATTTAAGTAGTCATAAGATTTATGGAATATGTTCCATCATTCCTAGACCTAGACGAAGATAGTTGAAGGTTTCTCGTTTGAGAGGTTTGGTCAAGATGTCAGCGATATTGTCTTGAGATGGAACTTTCTCAATAGAAATGTTTCCTTTTTTGGACGTTATCGCGAAGGAAGTGGTGACGAATTTTGATGTGTTTAGTACGAGAGTGTTGAACGGGGTTTTTGCTCAAGTCAATAGCACCCTTGTTATCGCACATAATGGGGATGTCGTCGAGATGGATGTCGTAGTCAATAAGAGCTTGTTTCATCCATAGTGCTTGTTGACATGCCTTTCTGGCGCTTACGTATTCGGCTTCGGTCGAGATTGCAAGAGCCGTTTGTTTCTTGGAGAACCAAGAAGTTAGACAACAACCCATGAAGGTACAAACGCTACTCGTACTTTTTCGATCCACATAATCTCCCGCATAATCAGAGTCGACATAGACAATAGTTTCTACACCGGTCCCCTTGGGATAGAATAATCCCAAGTGTATAGTGGCTTTAATATATCGGAAGATACGCTTAACCGCTTCAAGGTGAGAGGTTTTAGGATCCTCTTAGATGCGAGCACAAAGGCAGACACTAAACATGATTTCGGGCCTACTTGCCGTTAGGTATAATAAACTTCCTATCATACCTCTATACTTATTGTTATCCACGGACTTACCTTCTTCATCTTTCGTGAGTTTTGTTTCCATGGACATGGGAGTTTTCATGGGCTTAGACTCTTCGAAACTAAATTTCTTAAGCATCTCCTTAATATACTTAGATTGATTAAAGAAGATACCATCTTCCATTTATTTTATTTGTAGACCAAGGAAGAAATTTAATTCACCCATCATGCTTATCTCAAACTCGTTACACATGATCTTTGAAAAATCATTGCACAGTTCTGGACAAGTTGAGCCGAATATAATGTCGTCAACATATATTTGAACAATGATGAGATATGAATTTTGTTTCTTCGTGAAAAGTGTGTTGTCAACCATTCCCATGGTATATTCATGTTCGATCAAGAATGCTTTTAGTCTATCGTACCAAGCTTTAGGAGCTTATTTGAGACCATAGAGTGCTTTTTTGAGTTTATAAACATGATTCGGTTTTTCGAAATCAACGAATCCCGGAGGTTGTGCAACGTATACCTCCTTGTTGATATAACCATTTAGGAAAGCACTTTTCACGTCCATTTGGTATAATTTAAAGTCTAAGGCGCAATTATAGGAAAAGAGTATCCTAATAGACTCTAATCTGGCTACGGGTGCATAAGTTTCATTGTAATCTATTCCTTCTTGTTTTTTATAGCCTTGTGCTACCAACCTTGCCTTATTCCTAGTTACGACGCACTTTTTGTCGAGTTTATTTCTAAACACCCACTTAGTTCCTATGATGGTTTGATTCTTAGGTAGAGGTACTAGATCCCAAACTTGGTTTGCGGTGAATTGATTTAACTCTTCTTGCATGGCAACTACCCAGCTTTCATCCTTAATCACTTCACCGACATTCTTAGGTTCTACGATCGATATAAAACAAAAAAAGTTACTTTTGTTTTGTGCTTGTGACCTAAGGGTTCTTTGGTTTAGGTTTCCTATGACAATTTCAATTGGATGGTTTTTGGATTCCTTAATGTTGACAACTTCGTCAATCTCAACTATTTCATCCTCAATGCCATTTTCTAAGGTTTTCTTGCCATTAACCTTAATGGCTTCTTCCTCATCTTAGTCATCATCCAGCAAGGGTGATGTCTTAGTTGGTGGAGGACTTTCATCGAATGTCACGTTGAGTGATTCTTCGACTTTCATTGTTTCTTTGTTTAGAACAACATAGGCTTTATTATTTTGAGAGTAACCTAGGAAAACACATTCGTAAGACTTTTGGTCAAACTTGGTGAGGTAGTCTTTTGTGTTTAGTATGAAGCACTTGCTTCCAAACACTCTAAAGTAATCTAGAGTAGGTTTTCTTCCTTTCAAGATTTCGTATGGTGTTTTTCCTAATATTGGTCTAATCAAGATCCTATTAAGTATGTAAGTTAAGGTGTCAACCGCATTACACCAAAACTTTTGTGGAATTGATTGTTCATTCAACATCGTTCTACTCAACTCTTGTGACGATTTTTCCGCTCAACTACCCCATTTGATTGTGGAGTGCGTGGAGCCGAGAAATTGTGTGTAATACCATTAGCATCACAATATACTACAAATTGCACTTCATTATCAAATTTGTTGGGAATTAAACCAACAGTTAGTACTGTCAAGCTTAGAGTTTCAACTGATGCAAGTTTACACTAACAGTACTAAGTCAGTTAGTACTGCCAGTACAAATACTTTGTACTGCTTATGTGATCAAGACAGAGACTGTAGATAAATATAGAATAGATTTGGTGTATATATTCTATTTATAGATTTATACGTATCTTATAGTTTACTTGTAAAGGACTCCTTGTTCTATAAAAGGAGGTCCTAGGTTAGGTTTTGATATAAGAATAGACGAATAGATTCAAGGTTTTGTAACCCAAGTGATAAGTTAAGATCACTCGTATTATAATCAACAATATTGAATCTTTTGGTGATAATCATAGTCTTCATTGTTTATACACATTACTGTTCCATTCATACATCAAACATACAATATCTTCTAAGTATTAACTAGTAAATTCCGCGTGCTAGTTAGTACTACATCAAAGTATCTCTAACACAAGGCGTGTGTTTAGATCCTCTCAAGTGGTATCAGAGACAGGTTTTGATACTCTGAATTAGAAGATCCAAAAGAACTTTTTCTCTTTCAATAAGGAAGATGGACATGGAGACTTCTACAACCAATGTGACTGCAAAGTTGCCAATACTTAAGCCCAATGAATTCGACATGTGGAGGTTAAGGATTGAGCAATACTTCCAGGTGTAAGATTATGCACTCTAGGAAATCATAGAAGAAGGGAATTCTTTCAAGCCCTCAACCACTACATCTACTATTGATGGTAAAGTTGAGACAACTGTGCAGACAAAGCCAGTGACTGCAGAGGACAAGATACAGATGAAGAATGACCTCAAGGCCAGAAGCATGCTGCTAATGACTATCCCTAATGATCAACTCTTGAACTTCAGCAAGTTCAAGTGTGCCAAGACACTATTTGAGGCCATTGTTGCTAGGTATGGTGGGAATGAAGTCACCAAAAAGACACAGAAGACACTCCTCAAGCAAAATTTTAAGAACTTGTCAGTAACAAGCAATGAATCATTGGATCATATGTTAAACAGGCTTCAGAAGCTTGTAAGCCAACTTGCTATTCTTGGAATTGAGATACCTCAGGAAGACCTCAACTCAAAATTCCTGAGAAGTTTAGCATCAGAGTGGGCTATGCATGTTGTTGTCTGGAAAAACAAGCCAGACATTGATTCTATGAGCTTGATGGATTTGTATAGCAATTTCAAGATTGTGGAGCAAGATGTGAAGAAGACTGCCGGAACAAGCTCAAACACTAGGAATACGGCATTTGTGTCATCTTCTAGTACCTCAAGTCCTATTGAAGAAGTTAAGACTGCTGGAGGAATTAGTACTGCTAGCTCAAATATTGGTACTGCCAGCACATCAAGTAGTACAAATGGCATTATGGATGAGAGAACTTACTGTGCATTCCTGACAACCCAACATAATGGATCCATGTTGACATATGAAGACCTCCAAGAGAGCAATGATGATGATCTGGAGGAAATGGATATCAAATGGCAAATTTCTCTTCTTAGCATGAGGGCTAGGAAATTTCATCTGAGGACAGGGAAGAAGATTACCATAAACAGCAATGATACTGCCGGTTATGACAAGTCAAAGATAGAATGTAATAATTGCCATAAGATGGGTCATTTTCCAAGGGAGTGCAAAAGGCCAAGACAACAAGATGGCAAGAGCAGAGGATTTGGAAGCAAGACCAAGGAAGTAGAGATTACAGACTCAAGCTCAAAGCCTATGGTGGGCATTGATGGCTTAGGGTTTGATTGGAGCTTTATGGAAGAAGAGGAAGCAGCACCTACTGAGATGGCACTCATGGCTTTCTCTGATTCTGAGGTACAAATTGCTAAGTGTTCTAAAACATGCTTTGCTTTAAAAGAACTAAAAACTCTTAGGAAACAATATGATGAACAAAGAATTGAGCTAAACAAGACTAGTTATAATTTGGCAAATCACAAGAGAGGTTTAGCTGTTTTAGAGGAGCAAATTGTTCACTATAAGAGTAATGAGTCTAGTTTTGCTGATGAAATAGCAGTGCTTAAAAGAGATTTAACTTTTAGAGATGCTGAAATTAGTATGTTGAGAGCTGAATTGGATAGGATCAAAAAGTCTAATGAGAACATTCAATCAAGTGTAGAGACACTAGAATATGCTTCTAAAGGTTTCAATAAAATAATTGAGTGTCAAATCATCAACAAGGCTAAGTCAGGTCTAGGGTATAAGTCTGTTCCACCTCCTCACACATGAATACCTGCACCTCCAGGTATAGACCTAGAACACACAGGTTTGCCTGAATTTCAACTACCCAAGCTAGAATATGGTCCTAAGCCAAAAGAAAATGTAGTAGTTGACAAGCCTGTAGAAGTAAGAGAACCCTTTGAGAGTGCAAGTGATACTTCACTCACTGAGGACAAGGTGTCCTCTGCTAGGGATTCAGATGCTCCAACCATTGAGGATTGGACTTTTGATGATGATGAGGATGATCAGGTTATGGCTAAACCTGATGTTGATAAGGGAAAAGGAACAAGTGTTCCTAAGGTGGTCAAGAATGATACTGTTAGGCCTAAAACCAATGTTAGACAAGTTTGGCAACCAGTAAGATATTGTGAAATGTATAGAACTACACACAAGCCCAGAGGTAACCAAAGGAATTGGAACAACCTCAAGTCTCACCAACTAGGTGATGACTTTGTCCTATACAAGAAAGCTTGTTTTAATTGTGGAGCTTTTGACCATCTTGCATCTTTTTGCAACAAAAGGGTAATTGGGTATACAAACCATAGGGTGAACATAGAAAGCCCTCAAAATCACTCTAAGAATGCTAGAATGATACCCAGAGCAGTTCTATTAAAGTCTGGCCCAAAATCATTTAGTACTGCTAGACCAGCAGTTCATACTGCCAGACCAAATAAGACTTTCTACCCAAACCAAGCAGTTAAAAGTGCAAAAACTCTTTTCAAATCTGCACCAAAGACTGCTAAAAGACCCTTTCATAACAAAGCAGTGGTAAAGAAACAAATTTGGAAACCTAAGGTTACAACTGCAAAGCCAGTAGTTCATACTGCTAGCCAAGTAGTTAGTACTGGTAAACATACTGCTAAGGGAAAGATGGGTAATGGTATTAATGCCTCAGCATGTTGGGTTTGGAGACCACTCCAATCCAATGGTGCATCAACTGTTCTAAAAAGATTTAATTATATTGATGCAAGAGGAAAACCTAAGTTAGTAATGGCTTGGGTACCCCAAGGAAATTAATTTCCTTATGTTATATTGTTAGTCATATGCTTATAATGTTATGAGACAAGTGCTTTGCACTTTGTTTTCTTATTTTTGGACTAACAATTACAGGTATGGATGTTGATGAACTCAAATAAGTACATTTTATTACTATCATTTATCCTATTAATTTGACTTGTTTTACTATATTATGTATGAGGATTGATACTTAATCGTTTACTTTTGTAATTCTCAGATAAAAACAAGCATTTGGTGAAACTTAGCGATTTTGGACTAATTACGGAGCAAAACGTGCATAAAGTTGAAGATCTACTGACATGGACAAGATCAAGTCAATTCTGCTCCAGATGCGCCGCATCTCACTCTCGACATGCGCCGCATCTCTATCAAGATATCACCAGATACGATCCAAGATACAAGAGGACATGCGCCGCATCTAATCATGGAGTTACGCCGCATCTTCTGGCGGTTTACGAATATTCCTGAATATTATAATCTTGGACCCCACGCGAAGTTAAGTACATGCGCCGCATCTGCTTAGTAGATGCGCCGCATCTTCCCTCAGACAGAAACTATAAATACCCCGTAGACCAGACGAATTACAAGTTCCGAAAAACCTAAAACCGAAGACTAAACAGGAGGAACAAAGGACGAATTCAGTCAAGGAGGCAGCACAAGACACACCCAAATCAAAGATACAAGAGCTGTAAGAAGGTGCTGCATGTGTTTAATTCATTAAGTAGTTTTGTTTTATTGTGTTAGCAAACTTTAATTCATCAGGATTGGTGGCTTTGTAATGTGACAACGAAAGATTGCACTCCCTTTAATACTTGCTTTCCCATCAATTAAAGTTTATATGATGATGTCTTTGGTTACTACTTATTAGTGCATTGATAACCTCTGTGTTTATTAGTGGCTTGCGGGCATTTGACTGCGGGACATAATGTGGCTCCCACGGTTGTTTCTAAATTGATCACTTAGGAATAACTTTTAGACATAAGTAATCATTAAGGGTTTACTCGCCGATAAGAATAGGACCAACGAGAAAGGGTTAACTACATACACTTCATATAAAGCTATCAATAAAACAAGTAACAATCTACTTAATCATAAGGACAGCCCTCTTATTGTCTCAAGTATTTATCTGTGTACGTGTGTGCTACTTGCTGATTCGTGCCTATTGGTTTATTTTATTATTTAATTGCAAACAAACCGTGCCAGTCTCTCAGGCTGAAACCCCCTTGCGTTAGGATATTAAAATACTGATTAGAATAACGAGATAATACGTTCCACTCTTAGTGATCGACACTCTACTTACCATTATCTTCATACTGACCGGGTACACTGCTCGTTAAGTGTGTGTGTTATTGATAAGTCGGCTAAATATAAATTTAAAACTTGAGTAGGCATTAAAACTGCTAAACCGCAACGACACATCACGCGCATCAAGTTTTTGGCGCCGTTGCCGGGGAGTGAATTGTTATTATCTGTTAATTTGATTAGTATTTTAATTAGGTTTTTCTTTTTATTAGATTAATTGCATCATTGTATTATTTTGCATATTTGTTGTATTGTGTGTTAATTGTTTTCTTTTATTTTTGTGTGTTTATTTTCGTTTGTGTGTTTAATTTTTGTTTTTATTTTTCGTATTTTTCTATTCTGCTATCGTTGTACTGTGCTAAATCAAACGATACGGCGCATCTGATCTCTCAGATACGGCATATTGCGTTTAATTTTTTTTTAAAATACAACGCGTTTAATTAATTCGATACGACGCATCTTTTCCCCAAGATACGGCGTATCTGTTTTTAATAAGAAAATTTTTTCTAAGCGATAAAGTAATACGACGCATCTGCTTTAGCAGATACGGCGTATCTGTTTTCGATAAAAAAAAAATTTTCTAAACGTTAACGCCATACGACGCATCTGCTTTAGCAGATACGGCGTATCTATTATTTTAATTAAAAACATTTTGCGAATTATTAAACAGATACGGCGTATCGATCTCTATCGATACGGCGCATCTTACTGAATCAAAAATCTTTTATTTTTAAACGTAACGAAAATACGGCGCATTAACTTTCGTTAATACGACACATTTAATTTTAATTAGAAAAGCTGATTTTTGATTAATTAATTCGATACGGCGCATTCTTAAATTCTAAAGCGGCGTATCTATTTTCTGAATAAAGTCTGATTAAATTTTAACGTATTAAGATACGGCGTATCCAACTTTTTGGATACGGCGCATCGTCTGCAGATATCAGTAACTTTAATTTTTCGTATTCCGTTTTCGTTATTAATTATCTGATATATTACTTTCTCGAGCATACCCTACTGATATTTTTGTGTTGATTTCAGGAAGTGCATGACCAGGAGTTCTACGAAGAACTTGATTCAACCTTTCGAAGATCCTGAACGAGCCCTACATTCGCTTAAAAGGCTTTTCAACACAAGAAGCTTTGATCTTTCAAGTTCACTCGAGCTTGATTACTTTTCTGAAGAAAAAGAGGAAGTTGAAACAGAAACAATGGGCGAAAACACTACTATGGAGGAATACATGAACAATACCCGTGCTGATTACACTTCAGGAGTTGCTAGACCTAAGTTTGATGACAAGTCAAAATTTGAGTTGAAGGGTCAGTTTCTCAAAGAGCTAAGAGAGAATGCTTTCAGTGGGACGGAACAAGAGGATGCTAATGAGCATGTTGAAAAGGTCCTGGAGATTGCAGATTTGTTTACTTCAGAAGGAGTCAATACCGATCAACTCATGCTAAGAATCTTTCCAATCTCACTAAAACGAGCTGCTAACAAGTGGCTAAGGAATGAACCTGCTAGTTCAATCACTACATGGGAAGGTTTGAAGAGCAAATTCCTGAAGAGATATTGTCCACCTGCTAAGACTGCTAAAAAGATGGAGGCTATCAATAGTTTCAAGCAAGAGCCTGATGAAACCCTTTATCAAGCTTGGGAACGGTTTAAAGATTTATTGATAAAATGTCCTCAACACTATCTAACCCCTATACAGGAAATAATATTGTTTTATCAAGGATTGGACGTGCCTACAAGACAGATTTTGGATGCTAAGGGAGCTTGTACCTCAAATGAGTGCAACCAATGCTAGGAAAGCAATCCAAGATGCTGCTGATCATTCCCAAAAATGGCACGATGGGACCTCTACTAGATCTAAGAGCAGCACTAATTTTGACGGGATTGCTGCTATTCAAGCTCAATTGGATAAAATTAGTAGAGAGATGAAGAAGCGAGATGAAAGAGCATATGCTGCCCAAGTTGGATGTGAAAAGTGCGAAGGACCTCACTACACTAAAGATTGCCCGAACAAGAATGAAAGTGAGACATTTGAAGAAGCATATTACACCCAATTTGGACAACCATTCCGACCTTCAGGAAGATTTAGGGAAGCTAGTCCGGGATTCTATCAAAAGAACAACTTCAATCCCGCTTATCAAGAAAGGAGGCAGACTTTAGACGATACTTTAAAGCAAATTATGGCCGATGCTGCTAAAAGACATGAAGAGAATACTGCTATGATCAAAGAAATTCGAGCTTCAACGGACACTACTACAAGAAATCAAGGAGCTTCGATTAAAGCATTGGAACAACAAATTGGTCAAATGAGCAAAGTTCTTCAAGAAAGGGGATATGGAAGTTTACCGAGCTCAACTGAAACCAACCCAAGAGATCATGTCAAGGCCATAAGCACCACTGAAGAAGTCACTCCTAATATACCTAGAAGATCGATGAATGGTAATGATGGTGCAAGACCCGAATTTTTCTTTAACTCTTCAATCAGCTTAAGGAGACTACTAAAAGAGAAGACAAAGATTGAAGAAGAGATCAAGGCAACAATGAAAGAAGAGAGCCCTGCAACCGACTCAAATGCCTTGCCTCATAAAGAAAGAGACCCAGGAAGTTTTACTCTACCTTGTTCTATTAATAATATATCTTTCAATAATGTGTTAGCTGACTTAGGAGCTAGTGTTAGTGTTATGCCTCTTAAGACATTCGCTACCCTAGGACTAGGAAAATTAGCACCAACTAAATTACTTATTGAATTGGCTGATAAAACGGTAAAACGACCTGAAGGGATTGCTAATAATGTGCTAGTTAAGATTGAGCAGTTTATTTTTCCCGTAGACTTTGTTATACTAGACATGCCCGAGGATGTTAAGATTCCTTTAATCCTCGGAAGACCTTTCTTGTCTACTGCCCATGCTAAGATTGATGTGTTTAAAAGAAAAATCTCATTAAGGGTAGGGAATAATAAACTAGTCTATAAGTGCCAAGATCCGGTTAAAAGCATAATTAGAGGTGTTTATGTGCTAGGATTAAGAGAGCGTATGGACCTTGATCTTGAAGCTAGACTTATGGGAGAAACATTGATTCAAAACAACTCAACTAATCCTAATCATGAGAACTTTGAGGAATTCATTGACCTTAATGTACCCACCGAACTTAGACGCAATGTTGTTAATGATTCTAATGATGAGTGGTATGATTGTGTAGTAATTAATAAACGTAGGAGAGTAGTTGAGAAAACGAATTTGAACAATGATGTGTTTATTGAACTACCACCCCACCTTGCTTATTTGTGCCTATATGATAATAAGAATTTCCCGTCTATCATTTTGTCATCTCTGCCCGAAAGGGACAGGACTTTGTTTATACAGATATTAAAGAGGAACGGCGTGGAAATTAAGGACAAGCAAGGAGTGTTCAATATTACTGAATTGGCGATGAAGGAGCGTGATGTTTCCGACTCCTTCAATGATCGATACTAAAGAGCTGAACGTGAGTCTAACTTGAAGACTCTGGAATAAAGACAAGTGCTTACCGGGAGACAACCCGGAGATTTATCTTTTATTATTCTGTTTTCTGTGTCGAGTCAGTCCAGGCCGCATGAGGATACGGCGCATCTCAACTCTGAGATGCGACGCATCTCCTGCAATGGTCATATCTTATTTTATTTTTCTGCATTTTTATTTTCGACTTTAAAACTATTTATCAGTTTATTTTAATGCGGCGCATCCCTGGTTAAGGATGCGGCGCATCTTTATTCTGATCCGTATTTATTCCAGGCTCGATACGGCGTATCTTCTTCAATAAGATACGGCGCATCGACTGACCTGATGATTTTCAGTTTTAATTTTTAAGTTTTATTTTTATCTAACTACTAATGTATTATGCAAGCTTGAACCTTTCTTATCTTAGGTGTGTTTTAAAGTGTTGGTGGTATTATAGTTTCCTGGATTTCCTGTGGATACATTAAGTATGAAGCTTTAACGTTCTAATCCACAAGAAGTTGATTTTTGCTCTTATACTAATGGAGGATCATACCGAGCAAATCTCAGGGGAGTTTTTCTGTTCTAATTCTTTTATTTTCCAGTTTTTAACCTTTTATACAAACAACGAGGACGTTGTTTAACTTAAGTGGGGGGATTGGAGAATTAGAACACTTAACAATTACTTGTCCTAAACTTTTTCAAAAATTATGCTTAAAATGTGCTTAATATATCAAACTTAAAAAAATTTTAGCATGTTTTTGTTTAAGATCTAAGTTGCATAACTGCACACATGACGTTATTTTCAAAAATTGTGATTTTTCAAAATTCACAAATCTATGAGTGTGCCGGTGACTTGTAAACTTTAGAACTTGGCTTGTATACTATTCGAGACCACCATAATAAGTATTATTTTATATAATTGGAATGACTTGTCTAACTTGGTAAAATTCTAGGATTACACCCAAATAGCCTTATATGTTATATGTTATTTAACTAACTACACTGGTTAGTTAACCCCCGTATAAACCCTTTTGTTACTCTCATTTTTAGAGTAAGATACCCCTAGAAAAACCCTCAGAGCCATTCCTTTCGTTTCTTACACCTATGTTTAAAATGTTTCGTTACACCCTTACACCTTAGCCTACCTTGTAGATTAAAATCCGTGGTTGGTTAATTGCTATAGGCAAAGTGTGTTTCCTTACATTACCTGTGTTCGCGTGCGTAATTCATTATCTATGGTTAGGTCGGGAAATTGCACAATGCAATTGGAGTGAAAGTAAATATTGTATATTTTGGAGTTTATTTTGATTATGTTTACTACTTTCACTATTACCATTATTTCTGAAGTCATGAAAAGTATGAAAAAAATTATCCAGAATTATCATTATAGTGATGTGGTGAAATTTTACACATCTATGTTTATGTTAAAAAAAAAAAAAAAAAAAAAAAAAAAAAAAAAAAAAAAAAAAAAAAAATCGAAAAAATAAGAAAAGAAAAAGAAAGAAAGAAAAGTTGGATGTTTTATTTTAAGCCAACGATGTAAAGTTATGTAAGTGGTCGATATCACCACTATTTGTTGTACTATATCTATGGATTGAATGGGAATTGGCAGTTATGGGAACGCCAATTAAGGTTTATTCTTTGATTAAGATCTTGTTGAGTATAATTCGTGTCTACCTAAAGCGTGTGTTTCAAGTGTTAAAGCGTGAGTTATTCGATGATATGAGTCTTATTCATGGGATGGTTGGGATAGTGATTAACCACACTTAGGATTTTAATTTATTTGTTTTGTTTATTTTTATTTTTTACACCAATTTATATCCCAATTGTTATCCATACCCTTTATTATTCTTTATCCAACCAAACCTTTGATTTATTGAGATTAGGGATTTGAGCAATCTTAAGTATCGTAGTCGTGGATTCGGCTATGTATTTATGATTTTGTCGCCCTTTTTGATATATTATTATTGGTGAAGTTTGGACCTATCTTTAGCCTATTCGAGTTAAGGATTTGAGCAATTGCAAGTATCGTGTTCGTGGATTCGATCATGTATTTGTGATTTTGTCGCCTTTTCTGGAATTTGAGATCGATGGTGAAAGAGAATAATTAACCCTTAAGCCTAAAAACCCTTTTTACCGCTTTAGACTTGTTATTCCTTAGCTTTAGTGGTGGAGATGTGTATACTTGCCAAGCTTATGATAGAATATTCGTCGCGACTGGACAGTTAAACGATTAGATTTGCTTTTATCTACTTATTTTATTTTACTTCTGAATCGTTAAGTGTTTAGTTGTGTGATTATGAAATGAACGAATACATGCTTAAATATAAAAATAAATCCTAACATCTTTTAGGATACATTTTCATAAAAGAAATTCTAAGGTTTACTTGGGGACAAGTAAAGTTCAAGTGGGGGGATATTTGATGAACTCAAATAAGTACATTTTATTACTATCATTTATCCTATTAATTTGACTTGTTTTACTATATTATGTATGAGGATTGATACTTAATCGTTTACTTTTGTAATTCTCAGATAAAAACAAGCATTTGGTGAAACTTAGCGATTTTGGACTAATTACGGAGCAAAACGTGCATAAAGTTGAAGATCTACTGACATGGACAAGATCAAGTCAATTCTGCTCCAGATGCGCCGCATCTCACTCTCGACATGTGCCGCATCTCTATCAAGATATCACCAGATACGATCCAAGATACAAGAGGACATGCGCCGCATCTAATCATGGAGTTACGCCGCATCTTCTGGCGGTGTACGAATATTCCTGAATATTATAATCTTGGACCCCACGCGAAGTTAAGTACATGCGCCGCATCTGCTTAGTAGATGCGCCGCATCTTCCCTCAGACAGAAACTATAAATACCCCGTAGACCAGACGAATTACAAGTTCCGAAAAACCTAAAACCGAAGACTAAACAGGAGGAACAAAGGACGAATTCAGTCAAGGAGGCAGCACAAGACACACCCAAATCAAAGATACAAGAGCTGTAAGAAGGTGCTGCATGTGTTTAATTCATTAAGTAGTTTTGTTTTATTGTGTTAGCAAACTTTAATTCATCAGGATTGGTGGCTTGTGTAATGTGACAACGAAAGATTGCACTCCCTTTAATACTTGCTTTCCCATCAATTAAAGTTTATATGATGATGTCTTTGGTTACTACTTATTAGTGCATTGATAACCTCTGTGTTTATTAGTGGCTTGCGGGCATTTGACTGCGGGACATAATGTGGCTCCCACGGTTGTTTCTAAATTGATCACTTAGGAATAACTTTTAGACATAAGTAATCATTAAGGGTTTACTCGCCGATAAGAATAGGACCAACGAGAAAGGGTTAACTACATACACTTCATATAAAGCTATCAATAAAACAAGTGACAATCTACTTAATCATAAGGACAGCCCTCTTATTGTCTCAAGTATTTATCTGTGTACGTGTGTGCTACTTGCTGATTCGTGCCTATTGGTTTATTTTATTATTTAATTGCAAACAAACCGTGCCAGTCTCTCAGGCTGAAACCCCCTTGCGTTAGGATATTAAAATACTGATTAGAATAACGAGATAATACGTTCCACTCTTAGTGATCGACACTCTACTTACCATTATCTTCATCCTGACCGGGTACACTGCTCGTTAAGTGTGTGTGTTATTGATAAGTCGGCTAAATATAAATTTAAAACTTGAGTAGGCATTAAAACTGCTAAACCGCAACGACACATCACGCGCATCAGATGTTAAGCACAAAGGAGTTATAAGTGCTTTATGTTTTGGATTGTATGGTGCTTTGAAGCTTAAAGTGTGTCATTCTGTCACACAACAAATGGTTATTGGTTCACCATGTCTAACCCACATCAAGAACCAACTAGTCCAGAGCAAACGGTTTCTGGTAAAGACTTCTCAAATCCGTTTATGGTTGATAGTTTACCAAAAACTATATGGTTTTCAACTCACCATACTTCACAGCAAAGAGTTGGCTAGTCCAAAGCAAACGGCTATTGGTAAAGACACATCAAATCCGTTGATAGCTAATAGTTTGCTAAAAACTATGAGTGGGCAGTATTGTTTTTAAATCAATATTAAGTTTTTACTGCTCCTTAAAATTTTTCTTAAAAGTTAGTACTGGTAGTGCAAAGTTTGTACTGCTGAACTAGCCGTTGGAACTGTTGTGTCAGTAACTATCTTTTAATCTAGCCGTTGGGTAAAAACCGTTACTTACCATATATATAGGGTTTTTCTTTGGATAATTATCTTCTTTCTAAATATTTACTTCTATACTTTCTAAAGATAATTCTTAACCTTTACGCAAAAATCTTAAACCCTAACTGTTCATCTATAAAATCTCAATTGGCTTTTCACATCATCAATTAAACCACAAACGATCTATTTTCTTGTATAACTTGCATAATTTATCATGGCTAATTTGGAATTTGTCAAGACACACAATCAGGTAGCCTTCTTGGAGAAAACAGAGCAGGGTGATGGACCTATTTTTCATGAGATTGTGGACTTCTTGAACACAACTCACATAAGGTATGCTCTTACAATTAACCCTACTCTTTATGTCTCTCAAATCACAGAGTTTTGGTAGACTGCAACTGTCATAACTAGTGAAGATGGAGAAATAGAATTATATTCTAATGTGGATGGCATATCATTCATTGTTACTGAAAATTCTATTAGGAGACATCTTAAGTTAGAAGATTCAGATGGTATCAATGATTTGACAAACACAGAAATTTGGCAAGAAATTGCTAAAATGAGGTATGATACATCCAATCATAAACTAACTTTTCAAAAAGGATATTTCTCTCCACAATGGAGGTTTTTCATTCATACTTTTTTACATTGTTTGAGCCCAAAAAGAACATTATGGGAGCAATTCAGTAGCAATATTACTATTGCTCTCATCTGTTTATCAACAAACAAAGTTTTTAACTTTTCAAAATTTATCTTTGAGAGTATGGTAAACAATGTGAAAAGTAAAACCAAGTTTTTGATGTATCCTAGGTTTGTGCAAGCATTTTTGAACAAGAAAAATAATCAGTTAAAGAAACATAAGCAAACCTTTCCAACACCTTGCCTGCAACAAAAGATTTTTCAAAATATGGCAATGGCAAGCAGACTTTTTAATGGGGTAGTAATACCTCTATTTCCTGAAATGTTGGAAAGAATTCAAACTTTTCAGGGTGAAGGGTCAGTAATCCCAACTGAGCCCTAACACACACCCATTGTGGTTCCAAATATCATTCATACACCCCCAGTAACCAACACCTATAGGAGAAGAACCAGAAAGGAAACTATGGTCCCTCAGCCTAGTTCTCCTCCTCAAACCTTTGTAGCAGATGAGGCTATCAATTTTGATAGTATGGATGGGGCTTACACTACTGCTTTAGGCTTAGTAGCTGGGCAGGGCAGTGTAAACATCATTAAGACCCCTACCATGGCAACATCTAATGTGCCAAGTCCTTAAAGACTTGCCACAGGTGATGTAACCCCAAGCCAAATGGAATATATGGGTGGTTCAAGAGTACATCCTAGTCCAACTAGGGCAGAAACTGAATCTATGCCCCATGATTCACCTCTCCTAGCAGGTAACACAGCTAAAAGTGATGAGGGCAGTTCTAAACTAAATGAATTGATGGTTTTATGTACAACTCTGTCAGAGAAGGTGACATCTTTGGAAGCTGAATTAAAGAGTCACAAGAGGAATTTTGCCCTGATCTACACCAAATTGACCTTAAAAGTGAAGAAATTAGAAGCTCAATTCAAGAGGTCCAAGGGTAAAAGATCAAAGGTGGTGCTTTCTTCAAGTTCTGAATCGGATGATGATGATTTGGGTGATTCTCCCAAACAGGGGAGGAAAACCAGGAAAACAAGGTCAGAATCTCAGGGGAGGCAATTAGATTTTGAAGAACAAGGTTTTGGTGGAAATGATGATGTTGATATGGATAAAGATCAGGCTACAGAGCCTGTGGATCTTGTAGCAAGAACTGAATTGGTTGATCTTGATGAAGATGTTTATGATACTACTACAAGTTCACAAAAAGGTACTGCTGAATTAGAGGTAGCAGTACAAACTACTAAGGTAGCAGTACAAACTACTTAAGATAAGGGTAAAGGTATTTTGATTGAAGATGAGCCACAACCAAAGAAAATCAATCCAAGGACACAAGCTCAGATAGATTTTGATGAAGAAGTAGCAAGAAAAGTTTATGAAGATGAAGCTGCAAGCTTCATGGAAGCTCAGAGAATGGAGAAGGAAAGAATTGCTTCAGATGCCATTGTAGCACAAGAATCACTTGAAGAGCAGATACAACATTTGATTGATACTGATCCAGTTGTGAGGGAAAAGGCTATAGAACTGATTGCAGATGAAAGATTAAGTGTTGAAGAAAGATCAGCTAAGCTTGCTGATTTTATTAACTCAAGGAGTGATGAAGGAGCTTTGGATGACATAATTCAGAGTATTAGAAAGAAACAAAGTCAGAAGAGAAAGAGGAAACCTACAAAGGCACATATCATAAGTGGAATGAAGATGTATCTTAGGAATCAAGCTGGTTGGAAGGCAGTTCAGTTGAAGGGAAAATCAAATGAAGAAATTGAACTTTTGTATTACAATGCATACAGAAGAGCTCAAATAAAGTTTCCTATGGACACAGAGATAAGATCTTCAAAAAGACTTAAGACTGCTGAGAAAGAACAACCTAAGAGAGTGGTAGCACAAGCTGAGAATGTGGAATTATCACAAGAGCAGATGAGTAAGATGTTAGTTACATTGCCAGAGATTCAACATGTTGATCCACTTCAAGCTAGACATCCAATAATGGACTGTGAGATTTATAGAGACAAATTTGGAAAAGCATGGAAAGTTACTAGAGTTGGTGGAGAATCAACAGTTTTCAAGAATTTTGAAAATTTGCTAAGAGCTTGTGATAGAGAAGATCTGGATACTTTATGGAGATTAGTTCAAGACAAGCTCAAAACAAAGAAGAGGACTGATGTGAAAGAACAAAAGCTTTGGGTTGAATTCAAGAGGTTATATGAACCAGATCCTACAGATGTGTATTGGAATTTTCCTATTTATGATCTATCTACTTCATGGGAGTTTTATAGTTCTTGCAATGTGCATCATCTGTCAACACAAGGAGGAGTGGATATCTTTATGTTAGCTGAATTGGAGTATCCATTAAGTTATGAGGTGTTAGCAGTGATGATTTCTTCAAAGCTCAGATGTGAAGAAGAAAATGAAGTAGTTCAAAATCTGTTTCAGAAAATCTATGATCAGTTTGAAAGAAAAAGAAGATAAAGTGTTTGGCAGAATCCCCCCCATCATCAGAGTTGAAGTTTAATTCAAGAAACTTAGTGATTTGGAGAGAAATCATAAGTTTAGGGGAGGATTGTTGGGAATTAAACCAACAGTTTGTACTGTCAAGCTTAGAGTTTCAACTGATGCAAGTTTACACTAACAGTACTAAGTCAGTTAGTACTGCCAGTACAAATACTTTGTACTGCTTATGTGATCAAGACAGAGACTAAAGATAAATATAGAATAGATTTGGTGTATATCTTCTAGTTATAGATTGATACGTATCTTGTAGTTTACTTGTACAGGACTCCTTGTTCTATAAAAGGAGGTCCTAGGTTAGGTTTTGATATAAGAATAGACGAATAGATTCAAGGTTATGTAACCCTAGTGATAAGTTAAGATCACTCGTATTATAATCAACAATTGACCGGATCTAAACACACACGAGTTGTGTTGGAGATACTTTGAATATATACTTGATAGCACGCGGAATTTACTACCAAGTACTTAGAAGAATATGTGTTTGGTGAATGTAACAGTAAGAATAACAAGACAATGTTTAACCAAACACTTTGCTTCAATATATTGAATGATTACAATGAAAAATGTGAAGCTCTTAATAATGCATGTACGTATATATTATCTGAAAACCCTAACTAAGGATCTCCTTTTATAGCACAAAGAGTCTTTTACAAGTAAACTATATTCGTATCAAACTATATAAATAAGATATACATCATATCAATTCCATATTTATCTTTACACGGTTTCATCTTGATCTTGTAAGCAGTACGAACTTCTCTTATCAACAGTACCAATTGTTGATGTATTCTTCATCAACTGTTCAACCGTACTAACTTAAAAAGAACCGTACTAACTGCTTAATTTTAATTCCCAACAACAATATTGAATCTTTTGGTGATAATCATAGTCTTCATTGTTCATACACATTACTATTCCATTCATACATCATACATACAATATCTTCTAAGTATTAACTAGTAAATTCCGCGTGCTAGTGAGTATTACATCAAAGTATCTCTAAAACAAGGCGTGTGTTTAGATCCTCTCAAAATTCCCGACCATGATCCGTCCTAATTGAGACTATTGTACATCCTTGTTGATTTTGGACCTTCTAACTAAAGATTTCGAATTCCTTGAAAGCTTGTGTCTTATCCTTAAGAAATCTAGTCCAAGTATACCTAGAGTAGTTATCAACTATTACTAAGGTGTAATAATTTCCTCTGTAGCTTTGTACGGCGGATGGACCGAATAAGTCCATGTGAAGGAGTTCAAGGCATCTAGAGGTCGAGACCATATTCTTAGCTTTGTGACTAGAATGAGCTTGTTTTCCAACTTTACAAGCGTCACAAAAGTGTTTATCAAACTTAATCTTAGGTAGGTTTCTAACTAGTTCCTTAGACGCCAATGTATTAAACGCATATTGGCGTAACCTAGTCCCCTATGCCATAGAGTAGAGTTATCATCTATGGTTGCTAGGCAAATCTTATCCTGACACTTATTTCCTATTTTCATAACAAATAAACCATTCTTCCTAACTCCTTTGCCTATGGTCTTACCATTCTTAGTAATCTCACTACCCTCTTCGGAGAATATAATTCTACACTTATTGTCTGCCATTTGACTAATGCTAAGCAAGTTAAATCCTAAGTTATCTACATGCTCATCATTTCTAATAGTGAGGGAGTTTTGAGTAATCGTACATTTGCCTATGATGTTGCCCTTAAGTTTGCTACCAAAAGTGACATTACCTCCGTTGTAAGCCTTGTAAGATGAGAATAGGCTTCGGTTACCCATCATATGATTAATGCATCCACTATCCTTGACCCATTCATCGGGCTCCAAGTAGATTCCCAAGCATAACTATTGAATAAGATAAAGATTCAAACATTTGGTCCACAATATCTCATGGGTCCAAAGTTGTTAGTATTAAACATCCCATGCATTAGTTTCATTTGGTTAGGATGTTGGAACGGAGGACAAATTTCCCATGGTAAGTAACTTTGTAGTTGACGGTTATTCCAAGTTACGAGATAGTTACCTGGATAACTTTGTCTTCTAAAGTTACCTCACGGCAGAGGAGTTCTTGACCAAGGTTTAGGAACATTTGTTTTTCTAGGTGGAGGAGTCTTTGATCTAGTATCGGGTTTTACAAAACCAAGCCCGGGGGTTGACAAAGGTTTGTAAAAACTTTTGACTTCCTTTTTACTAGCAATAGGTACTTCAACATTATTAACTACTATGTGACTCGGTTTAGGACTTAAGTTATTTTTTAAAATTGACCCTGTTCTGACTTTAGCACCAGACTGTACCACGGTACCACTAATTTTAGTGGTGTTGTCTGTACCTTTAATGGTACCGTCCTCTGCTATTTCAGATTCTCCAGATTTTACAAATTTTACTTGTTTAGTTTCAGTTGTAGAAGCTTTATTTGGGTCAAATCCTAAGCTCGCTCAGCATGTTCACTATACCTAACGTTTTCAAGCATGTCATTAAGTGTTTTTGTTCGTATTTCAAACTTAATGATTCTTAACGCATTTTCTTTGAGTTTTTCATTCTCTACTCGAAGACATATGCATGACCTACATCCAACATCTACTTCTTTATTTTTCTCAAGTCTTTTTACTTGGTCTTTCAGTTCTAAAATTTGCACTTCAAGTTCATGCAATTTTACTTTTAATGTTTTGTTTCTAGTTATGATTTTAGAACTTACTTCACATAGCTTATTATATTCATCATATAGTCTATTATCATCTATTGACGAATTATCATCACTATAGTAAGAAGAGTCGGAATGTACCTCATTTGAAGCATGAGCCATTAGACATGTTTCGTCGTTGGGCTTCTTCTCTTCTTCTTCACCGCTATCACTCCAAGAGCCTCTTACGAAAGCTCTTTGGTTGTTGGTTCTCGGTGGTTTGGGACATTCTCCTATGAGATGATTGGGATCTCCGCATCTAAAGCATCTCCTATCACTCTTTCCTTTCTTCTCATCTCGGTTCTTTTGTGACGACTTCTTTTCATCACGAGGTAGTCTAACGAATCTACCTCTTCTCCTAAAGAACTTCTTAAAATCTCTAACGGCTAGTGCATACTCTTCGTCTTCACTATCAGAATCCGAACATTCCTCATCACTAGACACTTTTTTGGCTTTCAATGCTAGAGATCTAACTCTCTCGCTTTTGCCTTTGACTATGTCAGAGTCTTTCTTGATTATCATTTCATGAACCTTCAAGTTTCCTATTAGTTCATCAAATGATAATGTCGCCAAGTTCTTTGACTCTTCAATTGCGGTGACCTTTGCTCTCCATTTGGGATGTAGAGCCCTAAGAAACTTGCCAACGTTATTCTTGCTAGAATAACCTTCATCAAGAGCTTTAAGACTAGTAATAATAGTATTAAATCAAGCAAAAGCATTATCAAAAGATTCATCTTCTGGAATGGAAAATTGTTCATATTGTTGCACAAGAAGATCTATCTTGTTCTCTTTGACTTGATTATTACCTTGATGATTGACTAACAAAGTTTTCCAAATTTCTTTTGCCGTGTTACATATAAAAATTCTTTCAAATTCCTTTTTCGGCAAAGCATTATAAATCATCATTTTAGCCTGATCATTCTTGGCTAGTTTTCTTTTAAGATTATCACTTTGTTTATTATAAGGAACTATTTCATCCCTTTTTGTTTCCGAATTCTTTTCAATCGGTTGAAAGTCACCCTCAGTAATAATATGCCAAAGATCAATGTCTTTTGATTTCACATATGGTTCGAATCTTGTTTTCCGATATATAAAACAGTCGGTTTCAAAAAGTGGTGGTCTTTGCATAGATTGCCCTTCTTGATATTTGTCGAAATCCATTGATCGATTCAATTTTTAAAATACAATTTATTTTAAAATCTTGCCTAACCTGGCTCTGATACTAATTGTGGAAAACTAGAAGGGGGGGGGCATTGAATAGTTTTACCGGTTTTAAAACTTTATAAAACTTTACTTGTGAAAAACTTTGATTCGATTCTTTTATGAAATCAATCAACACCAATATGAACACTAAAAAATACTATCTAATATAAAGGGATGAGATGGAAAGATTAAATCGGGACAGAGAGATTTATAGTGGTTCGGTCACGAAGCTCTTCTTCGCCCTACTCCACTCCCCGAGTACGAAACTCGAGAGTTCTAAGCACTATGTCAACAAAGCTCCCTTCAGGTGGAGAAAATCGTACAACGTCGCTTATCCTTATTTCTGACACTAAGCTAAATGTCGAGTACTAATCTTAGCTAGTACCAATCTATCACGACCCACACGATCCTTTCTAATTCACACAATCAACACACTTGACTCGATCTACCCGATCTACCCTTGATCCACTTGATCAACACCAAGCCCACAAGCTACAAGAGATCTCCAAGATCTCAACAAGATCACAATGATCTACTCTCACTTGACTCGATCTACCCGATCTACCCTTGATCCACTTGATCAACACACAAGCCCACAAGTCCACAAGCTACAAGAGATCTCCAGGATCTCAACAAGATCACAATGATTTACTCTCACTTGACTCGATCTACCCGATCTACCCCTGATCCACTTGATCAACACACAAGCCCACAAGCTACAAGAGATCTCCAAGATCTCAACAAGATCATAATGATCTTCTCTCACAAACTACCCAAAAGAAAATGAACTTGGTGTATGCTAGGATACAACAAGTGTGTAACAAGTGTGTAACAAGTGTTACAAGTGCACTAACTATAACTATAACACTTTGTATCTTCTTTGATACTTTGTGTTCTTCTCTTACACTAGTAGAGGAATGAAGGTGATCTCTTGGTTGGATGATTGGATCACTTTTTAAACATAAGAAAACTAAACTAAATGATCAAGAAGAGAAGATGTGATAAGAGTTTTAAACTCATAAAGTTGTGTGTGAAAAAGGATGCCCAAAAACTGTGAACAGGGCTGGTATTTATAGGCAGAGGAAATTTGCCCATTATAAGGACACGGTACCACTAAATTTAGTGGTACCGTGGTACCGTGCCAGACAAGGACGCTCCAATTTTTGTTTTTAGTGGTGAAAGTTTATTTTGAGAAGTTTGGAGCTGATTTTGGGGGGGAAAATAGCTGTTATGATTTTTAAAATTGTTTTTCCAATAAAACATTTCTTTATAATTCAAAAATAACTTGTAAGGTATATTTTTGAAAAAAAAATGTTTTGTCACATTAAAAATGTGAAGTTTGAAACACAAATTCACTTCTTTAATCATTTGTCAATTGTAAATTTGTTTGTTGATACCTAGAGTGATTTACGTAAAAACGGGATATTTCGACTAAAAACTTGTTTACGTTAATTTTAACGTAAAGTGTTTTCACATTTTGTTATCATCAAAACGTGAAGTTATCGAAATATATAAATAACTTTTTTAGAACATTATTTGCATCACCACAAGTCATTAATGATGTTTGTAAATCGATGATAATAAGACTCAAGGGTCTCCCCTGGATCAATCATGAACATTTTATATTCGAGATAAAGTTTAGATTCCATGTCTTCTTTGTTAAGTTCAGTTGCTTCCATCAAGAGATGTATATGTTTCCACATGTCCTTTGTAGTTTTATGAGCATCAACGCTTCAGAGAATTGGATTAGGTATACCCAGAGCAATATACTCCATTGGAAGTTCATCAGCTTCACGGTAAAGTATTTGTTCTGCTTTAGTTGATTCTCAGGAAGGGTGGTAACAGTTTCAGGTCTTGGAGGAATAGTTTGTGGATCTCCAGGAACAGTTGTTGTTGGCATTTGGAAATGACCTTCAAGTATAACCTTCTTCTGGTATTTGCCATGAGGTTTCTGGAGTTCGATGAACCTAAAGAATCGACTTGTCCATTGAACATAATTTCCAGAAGTGAGCATTGGAGGTATTTCAAGTGATCTAACTTCATGAATTGATTGTTGGCTACTGATTGCCGCACACATTTGAGCAAACCAATGTGGTTCTTTAGATGGAGGAGGAAATGTAGTTAATGATTGCGTTGCAAATTGTTGTGGAAGGTATGATTGTTGTTAGGGGAATTGTTATTGTGGAAAGAATGGTTGTGGTTACTGAGGATACTGCTGTTGCTGAGGATACTGTTGAGGAAAGTAGTTGAAGTAAGGTGGTTGAGAAATGATTGTGATTTATTTTAACTTGTGTTGTGTTAAAATGGATCTTTTGAAGACAATTGAGAAGTGTGTTGTGGTAGATGAAGTTTGGTTTTGATTGATTAGGAATTTAGATAAGTACTGTTCACTTTCAATTTCGATAATCACTATTCACTGAGAATCCAATTGCGATAAACACAGTTCACTTACAATTTCGATAAGCACTGTTCACTGATAGTCCAATTGCGATAAACATAGTTCACTTTCAATTTCGATAAGCACTGTTCATTGGTAGTCCAATTGCGATAAACACAGTTCACTGGCTGATGAATTGCGATGATTGTTTATCCAATTGCGATAGATTTGATGAATTGCGATGGAACTTGAACTACAAATGAATTGCGATGAAGTTTGCAATTTCGATAAGTATTGCGAGTGCGATAACAATTTGCAATTCCGATAATATCTCACTAACTTATACAAGATATGAAATTTCCACTGAGTCAAAGTATTTTCACGAGCTTATACAAGCTAGGAATATACTGAGTAAACCGTGAATCGTGAAGAAGATCTTTAGACGAATTGCGATAAACCCTTGATGTGAATTGCGATAAACCCTCAAGTGTGAATTGCGATGAACCCTTAAGTGTGAAATTCGATGAACCCTTAAATTGAATTGCGATAAAAGTACAGTTTTCAAAAGACTAGTTTTTTGAATGAAAAACAGCTTTTAAAACAGTTTCTATTGATCAATAACCTTTAAAAACTCCTAAATAATAAGAAAGTTTAAAGCTTTAATGTCTTAAAGGAAATTTGAGCAATTTCGATAAGGTGTAAATAAGTAAAACGATGATAAAAACTAGTGTAAAGCGAAAAGAACTTAACTTTTGACTCTAAATCAAACTCCTAAACATTGTAGAATCCTTAACACTTTACAAGCGCAAAGGAGAAGTGCTAGAAATGAGATTTTTTCACAAAACCAAAACGTGCAAAAAGAAAAGCTACGAACTACTCTTAAACACACTACTCAATGATCTTTTGGTGATTGATACCACTTGTTAGGTCACCATAATTGTTGTAACACAAGTATAGATATGAGAGAAATAAGAGATAGAGAGATGATAGTGGTCGATTATATCACAAGATAGAATAACAAAGGTTTAGTAGCATATATGAAATAACCAACACCTCAAAGTGAGGTATACAAGTAGTATTTATAGGACAAGAGTGCTAGGGCAACACTCTTGTATATTCTTCTAGAAACTAAGTCATAGTCACAGCCCATGGGGCTTCTAATAGGGTCGAGCTAAATAAAACAAACATAAAGCCTTTAACTAAGCAACCTATTACATAACATAATGACCAAGACTTGATAATAGATACACGCATTCCCAACAGTTCTTAATTGTGAACAACAAGTGTATAATTTTGTGTTGTCTTGAGCAAAATTTTGAGAAGTTTTGAAAAACATTTTAAATTTTTTAAATAAATTTTGCTCAAGATTAAGAAGACTTCTCTTCTTATTCTTTAAGATTGTCGCGATGAAACGTACAACAAGGTCCTTTCTTTGAAAGTGCGGGTCCTGAACTGATGTGTTCAGAAGCCATTGTCTTGAATTGTATTTCACAAAGTCTCTCCAGTGTGGCCATAGGTTTTTCGAAGGCGGGTACCTATCTGAAGCAAATGCCAAGGATGGGACTCGAACCCGGGCCTATTGACTCGAGCACGAGAACTTGTCTTGAATTGTATATATTTAAAATTACATGTGCACACGAATTTAACATGGGGTTATGGTCCGGTTCAATTTAGTTCGGTGTAGAATAATTTGTCATAGCCTAACCGAACCAAATACTGATCAACTAATTCGGTTTGGTTCATTTGTAACCAAAAACCGTCTGATAAAACTGGTTTTATTCTAAATGGGAAGCCAATATCAAGGTACATCATATACGTTGGGCTAAAGTAATCTAAATAGTAAATATAATGCTAGCAAGATATACAATGTTTGCAAAGTTAAATACAATAGCATTTAAGGCAATAGAACTTTCACATGCTTTTTTACCCAAAAAAAACTTTCACATGCTTAGATTTTCTTCAGGGCTTGGAGGCTTCATTGGATAGTCGACACTGCCATTAGAATTACACAAACGGAAAAAACTAGATTCCATCGTTTTCCATAACTGGTTCCAATCTTGAGAAAAAGCTGACCACATCAGTAAGGAGGAAGCTGCCTAGATTTTTATATAGTACTAGTAGAAGTTTACGGATCTATCCTTTTTAATTAACATTTTAAGCATACAGTCTATATGGAGCTAAAGATGCTATGACATATGTAAATTAGATTGTGCTTAACAAAGTTTAAAGTTTCTTATGCTTTCATGTCTGTGGTGGTTTCCTTAATATAAGGCGTGAAAGTCGTAGCGATTGCACCTCGTAGAACTCATATGGAACAACATAAGTTTCACTAATGCTTTCCATCTCATATTTGAGAAGCATCAATTCGAGCCGCAGCCACAAGTCAAGTCCCCAAGGCATTGCATACTTTTCAATCGCTCTCCATAACACCAAGATAATTGTCTTAAATGACATATTAATCATCAGCATCCATGATGTCACCATCATTACAATCAATTCCTTCAAGATTTGAGATATTCCCATTGTCAAGTTCTCTTCTCGACGTGTTGGAGGGGGTTTTCAAGACGAAATTGGAAACATGGTCTTGTCTCGCAACATTTATACTAACTAATGTGTTGCCCTATTCAGTTTCGAATACATAATTTTATATAAAAAAACTTATAATTTTCAGTATTAAAAATATTTTCTTTGTAAGGAGTAATCGATGATTTTAGTTTATTTGTATAAAAAAATGTATAATCACGTTTTCCTTGTGCTCTTGTTATCCGCTGATATATCGGTCACATAAAGGAACACATCAAGAATATTATTTTGTGAAAAATTATGATAATTGAAGTAATAACAACTTAACTGAGGGCAAAGTTTGGGCTTGTTGATTATTAGGCCGAATAGCCTAAAACAATTTGCTTAATTAAGATACTAGTATAACTTAACGGGACACCTTCATCTATATCATTTTGCATTTTAATTATCTTTTTTAATTTAGAACAAAATATACAACTTCTTGTATGACTTGATTAATTACATGTTTTACTGATTAAGACAATTAAGTAGCCACTTAAATTTAGTTGAATCAAAATATAGGTTTTGAAGCTGGCACATTTTCTCTGTTAAAAAAAAAATAAAGGTTGGCACATTTTTACTTGACCATTTAAGTTTATTGTACCCCCTTAAAACTGTTTCTTAACCACTAGATTACTAATTTGTTCGAAAGAAAAATTATTCATACTCGTAAGCCACTCACATAATGCTAGACATATGTCCTTATTATGGATTGAACCACAACCTCACGTAGCTACTTTGAGGCCAGATGCACAACTGTATGAAACTATGAACATGAAACATTCAAAGTACATGTTATTTAAGAATGACAAAAACAAAAACGAAAAAAAAAATAAATAAATAAATAAAAAAAATAATAAAATAAAATAAAATAGTGACTCTAAGGCTAGTCACAGTGCAACGTGAAATATCGGTCGGTCGGGGATGGACGTTCACATCGGTCGATCATGTGGAGTACTGCAAATTATCGTCGATGAGAGCAATGACAAGGTCGGGCAAGAAATCGACCGACTTTCAACAACCAGAAAGCGTTGAAAAAAAAAAAAAAAAAAGAAAAAAAAAAAAAAAAAAAAAACCTTTTCAACCTTATAAATACTAACATCAAACACACTTCTAAACACACAATTTCATACACAATTCAAACAACTTCTCATCCATATTCAACTTCTCATCCATAAACAACTTCTCATCATGTCAAAGAAAAATACTCCCACATCAAAAGACTGACGATCCCGACTACCCCAAAATGCCCCGAATTTGAATTTCTAGCCGGAAAACAACTTCGAACTAATCGGCATAACACCACCACAAAATCGGGGTATTCGATTTCGTGCACCCTCTTTTGAATATCCATCACGACTACCACAACCGAACCAAAATCAAAACCCGTTTTACGTTAATCGTCCATATGTTCCACCGTATCGTGCTAATACGGATTATCACCAAGAACCAAGTGAGTCATTGTATCGGCCTAACATGGATTTCTTGCATTTTTCCCAACCGTATAAAGATTATTCCCCGCTTCGGGGTGTTAATCTTGATATGGATTTGGAGGATTATATGACAGACTATTTGACGCAACAATACTCGACCCAAAACTATCCGAGTCAAGATGCGTCGATGGGGCAAGGTTCGGGTCACGGTTCTTACCACGGTTCGTACCATGGTTCTATGCCTGTTGAAGACGATGACAATGTCGAAGAGACATCACCCATCAAACAAAAGAAGCCTTCGCGACGTGCTACAAAGGCGAAGGACAAAGGCAAAAAGCCCAAACCGGCCAAAAAGAACGAACCATGGACAAAGGCGGAAGAGATCGCGCTTTGTAGAGCTTGGGTTTATGTGTCGGAAAATTCCAAGAGAGGAAACGCTATAAACAGGCACCGCTTTTGGGAGGAGGTGATAGAGTATTTTCAATGCACTAATAAACAGGCGAGGGCAGAGGCATGGCGACCCGATCAACGCTCAGCTAGCCACAGAGGTTATCAATGCACTAATAAAAGTCACCAAAGACACAAACATATAAACTTTAATTGATGAGAAAGTAGTTTTAAGGGAGTGCAACCTTTCCGTTGTCACATTACACAAGCCACCAATCTTGATGAATTAAAGTTTACTAACACAATAAAACAAAACTACTTAATGAATTAAACATATGCAGCACCTTCTTACAGCTCTTGTATCTTTGATTTGGGTGTGTCTTGTGCTGCTACCTTGACTGAATTCGTCCTAGGTTTCTGGTCTTCGGTCTTCGGTTATAATATATGTCGTCGTACGAAATTCGTCTGATCTTGGGGTATTTATAGTTTCTGTCTGAGGGTGAGATGCGGCGCATCTAGTAAGTAGATGCGGCGCATGTACTTAACTTCGCATGGGGTCCAAGATTATAATATTCAGGAATATTCGTACACCGCCAGAAGATGCGGCGTATCTTCATCTTTGGATGCGGCGCATGTCCTCTTGTATCTTGGATCGTATCTGGTGAGATCTTGATAGTGATGCGGCGCATGTAACGAGTGAGATGCGGCGCATCTGGAGTAGAACAAGTTGGTTATTCTTCGTTGACCAAAGTTTCATATGCGGCGCATGGGATAAATCCATGCGGCGCATTCTTCAAAGTCAGGCAGTGGTCTTTATTCTCTTCATTCCAACAACCAATTCCAATCTTGATCATTTTACTCCGTTTTTAGTCCATAATCGCTAAGTTTCACCAAATGCTTGTTTTTACCTGAGAATTACAAAAGTAAACGATTAAGTATCAATCCTCATACATAATATAGTAAAACAAGTCAAATTAATAGGATAAATGATGGTAATAAAATGTACTTATTTGAGTTCATCAAATATCCCCCCACTTGAACTTTACTTGTTCCCAAGTAAACCTTAGAATTAATCTTATGAAAATGTATCCTAAAAGACATTAGGATGTATTTTTATATTTAAGCATGTATTCGTTTTTGTCATAATCACACAACTAAACACTTAACGAATTAGAAGTAAAATAAAATAATCTTAGAAAAGCAAATCTAATCGTTTAACTGTCCAGTCGCGACGAATATTCTATCATAAGCTTGGCAAGTTTACACATCTCCACCACTAAAGCCAAGGAATAACAAGTCTAAAACGGTAAAAAGGGTTTTTAGGCTTAAGGGTCAATTATTCTTATTCACTATCGATCTCAAATTCCAGAAAAGGCGACAAAATCACAAATACATGATCGAATCCACGAACACGATACTTGCAATTGCTCAAATCCTTAACTCGAATAGGCTAAAGATAGGTCCAAACTTCACCAATAATAATATATCAAAAAGGGCGACAAAATCATAAATACATAGCCGAATCCACGACTACGATACTTAAGATTGCTCAAATCCCTAATCTCAATAAATCAAAGGTTTGGTTGGATAAAGAATAATAAAGGGTATGGATAATATTTGGGATATAAATTGGTGTAAAATGAAAAATAAACAAAACAAATAGATTAAAATCCTAAGTGTGGTTAATCACTATCTCAACCATCCCATGAATAAGACTCATATCATTGAATAACTCACGCTTTAACACTTGAAACACACGCTTTAGGTAGACACGAATTATACTCAACAAGATCTTAATCAAAGAATATCCTTAGTTGAAGTTCCCATAACTGCCAACTCTCATTCAATCCATAAATATATTACAACAACTAGTGGTGATATCGACCACTTACATAACTTTACATCGTTGGTTTAAAAACAAACATCTAACTCTTCTTTTTTCTTTTTCTTTTCTCATTTTTTCGAATTTTTTTTTTTTTTTTTTTTTTTTTTTTCAAACAAAGATGTGTAAAATTTCACCAATCACTATAATGATAATTCTGGATAATTTTTCCATACTTTTCATACTTCAGAAATAACGGTAATAGTGAAAGCAGTAAACACACGAAAAATAAACTCAAAAATATACAATATTTACTTTCACTCCAATTGCATTGTGCAATTTCCCGACCTAACCATAGATAATGAATTACGCACACGAACACAGGTAATGTAAGGAAACACACTTTGCCTATAGCAATTAACCAACCACGGATTCTAATCTACAGGGTAGGCTAAGGTGTAAGGGTGTAACGAAACATTTTAAACATAGGTGTAAGAAACGAAAGGAATGGCTCTGAGTGTTTTTCTAGGGGTATCTTACTCTAAAAATGAGAGTAACAAAAGGGTTTATACGGGGGTTAACTAACCAGTGTAGTTAGCTAATAACACATAACATATAATAGGCTTTTTGGGTGTAATCCTAGAAATTTACCAATTTAGACAAGTCATTCCAATTATATAAATAATACTCATTATGGTGGTCTCGAATAGTATACAAGCCAAGTTCTAAAGTTTACAAGTCACCGGCACACTCATAGATTTGTGAATTTTGAAAAAAATCACAATTTTTGAAAACAACGTCATGTGTGCAGCTATGCAACTTAGATCTTAAACAAAAACATGTTAAAAATTTTAAATTTTGATATATTAAGCACATTTTAAGCATATTTTGAAAAGTTTAGGACAAGTAAGTGTTAAGTGTTCTAATTCTCCAATCCCCCCACTTAAGTTAAACAACGTCCTCATTGTTTGTATGAAAGGTTAAAAACTGGAAAATAAAAGAATTAGAACAGAAAAACTCCCCTGAGATTTGCTCGGTATGATCCTCCATTAGTGTAAGAGCAAAAATCATCTTTCTTGTGGATTAGAACGTTTAAGCTTCATATAAGATGTATCCACAGGAAATGCAGGAATCTATAATACCACCAAGGCTTTAAAACACACCTAAGGTAAGAAAGGTTCAACTTGCATAATACATTAGTAGTTAGGTAAAAATAAAACTTAAAAATTAAAAATGAAAATCATCAGGTCAGTCGATGCGCCGTATCTTATGGAAGAAGATACGCCGTATCGAGCCTGGAATAAATACGGATCAGAATAAAAGATGCGCCGCATCCTTAACCAGGGATGCGCCGCATTTAAAATAAACTGATAAAAAGTTTTAAATTCGAAAAGTAAAAAATAAATGCAGAAAAATAAAATAAGATATGACCATCTGCAGGAGATGCGTCGCATCTCAGGATTGAGATGCGCCGTATCCTCTGCGGCCTGACTGACTCGACACAAAAACAGAAAATTAAAAAGATAAATCCGGGTTGTCTCCCGGTAAGCACTTGTCTTTATTCCAGAGTCTTCAAGTTAGACTCACGTTCAGCTCGTTATTATCGTTCATTGATCCTCACGTTGTTACGTAGGATCCATTTAGCAACTAATTCGTCACGTATATATTCAGGTCCCAAATGCAACACTCCATTGTAGAATCCTTCCATCATTTGGTATGGGTACTCAATCCCTCTCTTCATGTCATCATTACTAATAAAAAGGAACGGAGAGAATTTGTAGCAGATCCTATTAGTAGCATGTTTAAATCCAGGGTGTGTTCGGGGCATCATATAAGTGATAATGTCGCTTCCACATTGAAAGGTGATCTTTCCTTCAAATCGTTTTGCATTAATAGTGATCTCCCTGCAAAATGGTTTTCCAACAATCACGTCACCCATATTGCTGTCACAATAGGCATTCAAGTCTTCAACAACGGCGAACTCAGTTACAATAGTAAAGCGTCCCATGAAGATCGGGACATTAATGAAGACACCAACTACATTTTTTCCCTTATATTCCACTTTATTTCTCATAATGGAATTGTAAAACCTTCTTGACATGACATTGATTGGTAAAATAGGAAAGAAATTGGCGTCAATACACTTGTACCCAATCATGCATGTGAATTGCAAATTGTAAGCACAATCGGCGTGGATCCTTCTACCATAATCCCAAGAACCATCATATCCCTCAAATTCATCGTAATTCCTAGTATTAATAACGTTGACTTTTGGACTATCCAGAATTTCTCCTTCTTCTAACTCAGATTCCGCATCATCCATGAACAGGTCATTGGATTCTAATGGTCCATTAAGGTCATTAAGTTCAATGTAGTCCCCATTGTAACGTCCGGGTGATTTTTCATGCACTAATACTCCATTCATAAAATAGGCTTCGAAGTCGAAGTCAATTAGTTCTCCGAATCCTTCCATTTTTCTTCTGAAATAATCACAAAAGCATCAGTAGGACCTGTTCTCTTGAAGAGAAATTAATGAATATAGAAACGGATATATGAATACAAATAGCTGATATCTGCAGACGATGCGCCGTATCCAAATAGTTGGATACGCCGTATCTTATAATCGTTAAAATTAGATCAGACTTTATTCAGAAAATAGATACGCCGCTTAGAAATTAGAATGCGCCATATCAATTTTAATTATCAAAAATCGATATTTATTAAAAATTAAATGCGTCGTATTAACAAAAGTTAATGCGCCGTATCTTCGTTACGTTTCAAAATATAAGATTTTTGATTCAGAAGATGCGCCGTATCGATAAAGATCGATACGCCGTATCTGTTTAATAATTCGAAAAATGTTTTTAATTAAAATAATAGATACGTCGTATCTGCTAAAGCAGATGCGTCGTATCACTTTAACGTTTAGAAAAAAAATTTATTAAAAACAGATACGCCGTATCTTGGGGAAAAGATGCGTCGTATCGAATTAATTAAACGCGTTGTATTTTATAAAAATTGAACGCAATACGTCGTATCTGAAAAATCAGATGCGCCGTACCGTTCAATTTAGCTCAGTACAACGATAGCAGAACACAAAAAAGTACGAAAAATAAAACAAATAAAAACACACAAAAATAAACACAAATAAAAGCAAACAAAAAGCACACAAAAACAGAAAATATGCAAAATATTACAATGAATGCAAATTAAACTAATACACAACAAAATTAGCGGTTAGATAAAAATTAAAAACCTAATTAAAATACTAATCAAATTAACAGATAATAACAATTCACTCCCCGGCAGCGGCGCCAAAAACTTGATGTGCTGCGTGTGTCGTTGCGGTTTAGCAGTTTTAATGCCTAATCAAGTTTTAAATTTATATTTAGCCGACTTATCAATAACACACACACCTAACGAGCAGTGTACCCGGTCAGTATGAATATAATGGTAAGTAGAGTGTCGATCACTAAGAGTGGAACGTATTATCTAGTTATTCTAATCAGTATTTTAATGTATTAAGTTAGCTATACAATCTAATCTAACGCAAGGGGGTTCAGCCTGAGAGACTGGCACGATTTTGTTGCAATTAAATAATAAACTAAACCAATAGGCACGAATCAGCAAGTAGCACACACGTACACAGATAAATACTCGAGACAATAAGAGGGCTGTCCTTATGATAAGTAGTTTGTCACTTGTTTTATTGCTAGTGTTATATGAAGTGTATAGTTCGATGCAACGCACCGAGATTAAGTCCTTTCTCGTTGGTTCTAATCTTATCGGCGAGTAAACCCTTAATGATTACTTATGACTATCCCGTTTATCTTTCTCCTACTTTTCTACAGACCATAGAATACATAGGCATCTAATAAACAGGCGAGGGCAGAGGCATGGCGACCCGATCAACGCTCAGCTAGCCACAGAGGTTATCAATGCACTAATAAAAGTCACCAAAGACACAAACATATAAACTTTAATTGATGAGAAAGTAGTTTTAAGGGAGTGCAACCTTTCCGTTGTCACATTACATAAGTAGAGTGTCGATCACTAAGAGTGGAACGTATTATCTAGTTATTCTAATCAGTATTTTAATATCCTAACGCAAGGGGGTTTCAGCCTGAGAGACTGGCACGGTTTTGTTTGCAATTAAATAATAAAATAAACCAATAGGCACGAATCAGCAAGTAGCACACACGTACACAGATAAATACTCGAGACAATAAGAGGGCTGTCCTTATGATTAAGTAGATTGTCACTTGTTTTATTGATAGCTTTATATGAAGTGTATGTAGTTAACCCTTTCTCGTTGGTCCTAATCTTATCGGCGAGTAAACCCTTAATGATTACTTATGTCTAAAAGTTATTCCTAAGTGATCAATTTAGTAATAACCGTGGGAGCCACATTATGTCCCGCAGTCAAATGCCCGCAAGCCACTAATAAACACAGAGGTTATCAATGCACTAATAAGTAGTAACCAAAGACATCAACATATAAACTTTAATTGATGGGAAAGCAAGTATTAAAGGGAGTGCAATCTTTCGTTGTCACATTACACAAGCCACCAATCCTGATGAATTAAAGTTTGTAACACAATAAAACAAAACTACTTAATGAATTAAACACATGCAGCACCTTCTTACAGCTCTTGTATCTTTGATTTGGGTGTGTCTTGTGCTGCCTCCTTGACTGAATTCGTCCTTTGTTTCTCCTATTCGAACTTCGGTTTTAGGTTTTCCGGGAACTTCTAATTCGTCTGGTCTACGGGGTATTTATAGTTTCTGTCTGAGGGAAGATGCGGCGCATCTACTAAGTAGATGCGGCGCATGTACTTAACTTCGCGTGGGGTCCAAGATTATAATATTCAGGAATATTTGTACACCGCCAGAAGATGCGGCGTAACTCCATGATTAGATGCGGCGCATGTCCTCTTGTATCTTGGATCGTATCTGGTGATATCTTGATAGAGATGCGGCGCATGTCGAGAGTGAGATGCGGCGCATCTGGAGTAGAATTGACTTGATCTTGTCCATGTCAGTAGACTTTCACTTTATGCACGTTTTGCTCCATTATTAGTCCAAAATCGCTAAGTTTCACCAAATGCTTGTTTTTACCTGAGAATTACAAAAGTAAACGATTAAGTATCAATCCTCATACATAATATAGTAAAACAAGTTAAATTAATAGGATAAATGATGGTAATAAAATGTACTTATTTGAGTTCATCACTAGTTTACCTTGAAGAGTCGTAAGTTTTTAATTTAGTATTGTAATGTTTTTATTGTAATGTTTTGTTTTTATTTGAAAGAAAGAAAAGTCGGTCAACACTGTGGCACATTGGTCATGTCTGGTCACCAGAGAGAGAAAGCTGACGTGGCAGCTGTTGACCCATGTCACCACTGTGACTAGCCGTACCAATCACAAATAATGAGGCTAGACACACTCTTTGGTCACTTGATCGGTCGATCCCAACAAAACCACAAAGCGACCGATCCCATCAAGGGTCACTTGGAGTGTGCTTGGTCGGTCGGTTGCTTTGGAAATCAAGTATCGATCGCTCATCCGACCGATTGTGAAGAAGCAAATTGCAATAAAATTCCATTTTAATCAAACAGTTGGATATTTAAAAAAAAAAACAAACAAACAAACAAACAAACTTTTTCAATCCTATAAATACTCACCTCAAACACACATTCAAACACACAATTTCAAACACAATTCTCATCCATAACTTCTAATCATGTCAAACAAAAACACACCCACATCAAAAAACCGACGATCCCGGCTACCCCAAAACAACTTCTCGCCGGAAAACAACTTTGAACTACACGGCATAACACCACCACAACAACGGGGTATTCGATTTCGTGCACCCTCTTTTGAATACGCCTCACGATTACCACAACCCAACCCAAATCGAAACCTATTTTCCGTGAATCGTCCATTTGTTCCACCATATCGTCCAAATACGGGTTATTACCAAGAACCAAGTGGGTCGTCGTATCGGCCTACCATGGATTTCTTGCAATCTCCCCAACATTATCAAGATTATTCCCCGATTCAGAATCTTGATCTTGATATGAATTTTGATGATTTCATGGCGAACCAAGAGACGCAAGAATATCCGACCCAAGATGCGTCGATGGGTCAATGTTCGGGTCACGGTTCTTACCATGATTCGTACCACGGTTCTTTTGCCGTTGAGGACGATGACGAAGAGACATCACCCGTCAAACCAAGAACCGCTTCCCGACGTGCTATGAAGATGAAGGACAAAGGGAAGAAGGCCGAACCATCCCAAAGACAGACTAGTTGGACAAACGAAGAAGAGGCCGCTCTTTGTAAAGCTTGGGTATTTGTCTCAGAAAATTCCCAACGAGGTAACGCTGCCAACAAGAACCGCTTTTGGGAGTTGATTATAGGTTATTTTAAGAAAGAAACCGGTTCAGATCGAAGCTACGACTCTATCGCAAGCAAATGGAAGAATCGGATTAGGCCACGGGTTGCAAATTTTGCTACTATCATGGATAATATCAAGCTTAACCATGGTAGTGGTGTAAATGATGTTGATGATCATGAGAAAGCGTTGAGGGAATACCGTACGATTTACAAGCATGAGTTCAACTTGGTGGAATGTTGGAAAATCTTGAGGCATCACGATGCTTGGAAGTCAGAGGGGGAAGCTATTCGAACGAATAGTAGGAAGAAAACAAAGGGCTCTACAACAACTTCTGGGTCAACACAAGGTCCTTTGAATTTTCATGAAGTCGATGATGATGAAACTGAAGATGATACTAGAAAATCACGACCAAAAGGTCGTGACGTAGCATGGAGGATATCATCGTCCTCCTTTCGTGAACCACCACAATCGTTTGTAGCGTCGATAGAGTGTGGCAGGTCGGTCGCTTCTGGTCGCTGGAGAGAGAAAGCTGACGTGACAGCCGGTAACCCAGGTCGTTTTGGGTCAAGAGTGTGTCCAGCCTGATATTTATTCTGTATGAGTATAATAAAAATGTTACAATATCATTGTGGGCCTGTGAAAATCTAGTTCTTATCTTATTCAATCAATTCGGACCTAGTTTTCAATTATCAGTAGCTTATAGCTACGACGTACACGTTTATATATTTTTGTGGCAAACATTTTTATAAGGCTATGTGTAATGGTCAAGCCCCATCATGGGGCATTTTCTGTCATGTGGCAGCTCAGTCAGCAAAAGGGCTTGATGGGTTTATGTGTGTAATGGTGGGTGGGGCGTTTTGCAACACGTGTCACCCCCTTTTTTTTTCTTTTTCTTTTTTTTTAAACAAGTAAATAATTACATTTTTATTTAAAACAATATAATTTAAAACTAAAACACAATTTCATTAAAATAAAAACCTAAAATTACATGATTCTTTAAAAAAAAAAAAAAAAAAAAAAAAACGATACATGACAAAAAAAAAAAAAAAGATTACATAATTTTATTTTTAGAACCCGAAAGCATCACATAAACCCATATTTCTTTGCAATGTCGACTTTGAGCGATTCGGCAATTTGACGTTCCACCCCCGTGAGGTGCGAGATGTCCCGCCCATATTCCTCCAAGTCTTTTTTCTTTGTGATTGTTGCAAGCATTTCATAGTGTTTTTCTTTTTGCAACCGACTTCGCGTCGCCTCCGACGCAATTTCTTTAAGACTAGCCGCTATTGCCTTCTCAGTCTCGTCTTCGGTGTCGGCTTTTTTCTTGCCTTTACCACTACGCCTACCCGGGGGCCGTGGCTTTTCGAGCACCACAACCTCTTCGAACTCTTCTTCAACATCATTTAGGTCAAAGTTGCAACCATCGGATGATTGACAGGGTTCGGTCAAAGAGGATGTCCTTGATTTTTTTGAGGGCCTAGTTGTTCGAACCTCAAACGGTACTTGATGTTCCCACTTTGGAGAGTTGTGTAGGATGCTCCAAACACTTTCATAACAGAAAACCGCGAGCTTCATTGACTTGTACTCTTCTTTCACTGCGGATAATGGCCAATTAGCATTTTCACCACTTGGAATGTTATTCTTTTTTCGGTTATAAATGTTGTTGAATTGCAAACATTTGGTGTTGATGTCGGACCATTTGCCGGAAATCATATCCGGTGTACGGTACGTCTCATCAACCCCCAACCTCCTATAGAACGCCTCTCTAACTCGGCGTGCAAACGTTGGTCCTTTTTGAAAATCCGCTACAAAAAAAAAAAAAAAAAAAAAAAAAAAAACAAAATTAGATATTATACAATTCTAAAAAAAAAAAATATACCTATTTACAAAAAAAAAAAAAAAAAATACGATTCTATAAAAAAAAAATAACGACTACAAAAAAAATTAAATATAACGATTCAAAAAAAAAAAAGTTACCGACGACGGGATCCTCCGCAATTTCTAGCCATGCCTTGCCTAAAGCTATCGTCTCAGCCTCGGTCCACGGTTTGACATTTCTTGGTTTTCTTGGCTCGGTTGTGGTTTTTTTTTTGTGTGACCTTTATTTCGGTACCGGTTGCTTATCCGGAGATATCTCCGGTACCGTCTCATCTTCTTCAACATTAATAGTTGTCCCCGACCCTTGAGACGAGATGGGCATTTGGTTGTAATTTGCAAACCCGTAATTTGGACCGTAACCGAAGTTTTGAAAGGTTTGCATCTGAGGGGGCATTTTCGGTTGTGGCATTTGCGGATAGGGCATTTGCGGTTGTGACATTTGCGGATAGGGCATTTGCGGTTGTAACATTTGCGGTTGTGATATCAAATTCCAAAGTTGCGCATTTGGGATTTGCTCTTTGCCTAAATCGTTATTGCTCTGAGGTGGTATGAAACCGGGGTTGTAGTTGGGTGGAAGATTCGGACGGTTAGGATACATGTTTGATTTTTTTTTTTTTTAGGAGATGTAGTGTCTTTTTTTTTTTTTTTTTGGAGAAGAGTTGTAGTGTTTTTTTTTTTTTTTCTTTTGGAGAAGAAGGTTAAAAAGTGAGATTTATATATGTAAAAAAGAGGGTGGAGCGTATTTTTTTTTGGGTTTGAAACAATTAGCCGTTTGGCTTTAATTGCAAACGGTCATATTTGCATCGAATGGACAAATGGGCAAGGCGTGATGGGGCTAACGCCCTTCGTGTTTTTTTGCTGTTTCGCGCCCCTATGTAATGGGGGGGGGGCGCTAAAGGGGCGTGAAAAGGGCAGAATTGGGGTGGGCAACGCCCCATTACACATAGCCTAAGATAAATAAAATGAGTTTGTGACAAGTTATTGGAAGCATAATAATACCGCTACATTGACGTATCATGTATTACAATCATTGATCTTAGGCTAGTAGCAGTGGTGAGCGCACTCGATAATGTTACATCAGTTTTCTCTCTCCGACGATCAAGTTGCCACAGTGGCGACCAAGTTTTTTTTTTTTTTTTTTTTTTTTTTTAAACGGTCATGTGACAAATGGTAATTTTCAACTTTATTTTAATAAGAGTAAATTACATAAATGGTCACTATGGTTTGTCATTTTTTTCACATTTAGTCACTGAACTTTTTTTTTGACATAAATGGTCACTGAAGTTTCAAATCGTTACAGATTCAGTCATTTTAGACAAACCACAGTGACCATTTATGTAATTTTTGGACAAACCACAGTGACCATTTATGTAACGATTTGAAACTTCAGTGACCATTTATGTAACGATTTGAAACTTCAGTGACCATTTATGTCAAAAAAAAAGTTCAGTGACTAAATGTGAAAAAAATGACAAACCATAGTGACCATTTATGTAATTTACTCTTTTAATAAGAAATATTTATTTATTATTACTAAACCGACCATCTCGCGGACGCTTACAGTCGCTATTGAAACTGTTTATTTTTTTGGGTAAACATAAATTATTCTATTTCTATTAGTTACTGACAAGTCGCGTAATAAACCGAGAAGCTTTCTCGCATTTACTGAAAAGCAACCACACACGCGTACCGACACTGCAGTAGATAAGGTAAAAGTCAAATAAATACATTTCTAAGTAAATAATAATATTTTATTATTATTTTGGTAAAAACGTCGATAAAAACTTTCTTTTGCGTGTACGTGTCCAAAAATGTCAAACCGAGATTTTACGGTAACATTTAAGCTCAAACCGACACACGATACACCCACGATGCTCAAAATCTTTTCCCTCCCCCTCTTTGGTGTCGTTTTCCGCCCAACACCTCACAACAAGACAAAAAAAATTATCCAAAATGATCCTTAGTGCTAGATGATGTAAGTAAGATTTGTTTCTTATTTAAAATGTTTCACATAGCATTTCAGATGCACATTTTCATCCAACAAAAATTCCACTCTTCCATTTCACTCTCAAACTCACGACACACACATAATTTCAAGATCTACAACAAATCATTTAGTTTCAAGTTAATCGGGTTGTACTTTTGAGCTTTTGAGAATGATCGGAACGTTTCTTGGGTAATTTGGAAACAAATTGGTGTGTCTTTGGTCTTTCTACCTCTTGAATTTTTCACAAGAGTTGTATGGATTCTCAAAACTTGTTCAACCTTGTATTTTACATGTTCTTATAATGTTTAAAAATGTTAAAGTGCTAAATGTGTACGTTTTACTAATATGAAAAAGCTAGTGTTTGAGTACAAATATGTATATATACTTGTACGACAAAATTAACACTTATTTGAGCTTATGTATAAAACATTTGAGACAAACAAAAAATTGGGGTTTTGAAAAACATAAAGTTTTGGCTCTAGTGGTGAATTCGTGTAATTTTTAGACTATCATTTATTTTTACGACTTATCGGAACGGATTATAACGGTACTGATTTTTGGAATTGGTTTCGGGTTTATTTTGGTCTCGACACAAATGGGCCGAGCCCCATTTATTTTTGGCCTAGTTTGACTTTTTGGCCACGCGGCTTAATTGATTTGCTTATTTGCGTATTTGTAACTTAATGTAATATATAACGTAAACTAAAAAGGTTTAATTGGTTTCGGGCTAGACTTGAACTATTGGGCTCATAATGGCCTAATCGGCCCAATTATGGTCTCGGGTGAAAAAAATGAGTTTTGGATTATTTTTCAACTTATCATAAATATTTTGACTTATTAAAACGTTAAATATCGATTAAAACCGTTTTGGACTCGTTTTAACCCTTTAGGCCCAATTTGGCTATTAAATAGGCTTTTCGGCCCAACATAAAGTCTTGTTGACTTTTGGGAAATCTTGACTAAACGTTGACTTTTAATTTCGCGACTTATAATTATTTTGTGAAAACGTTAGTTTAATTGAAAACATAACGAAATATATATTTATAACGTAAATATATATGTTTGGACTAGATTTGCAAATAGCGATAACTTAAAGGATTTAATTGAGTATTTTGCAACACTTGGGAAAAATGAAAAAACTTATAATTACGAACAGGTCATGCCCCATTTTTCTAAAAATCCAACACTTAAATTTTTTTTTTTGTGAAAACCGACTAAAGGACGAAACATATTGTTTCTATTATTAAAATGTTAATTTTTCCAAATTAATATTTTAGAATTCTTTTGACTTATAAATATATTTTATATATTTATATACTTACAACTTTATTTAATTGTATTTAATTTAAATACTTATACTAATTACAATTTTTACAATTATCATTATATTATAAATACTTATATTATTTATAATATAATAATACTACACTATCACTATCTTTTATTTATTTACACTTTAGTATAATAAATATTATTATATTAACTCACCAATACTTATTTAATTAATTACAAATCCTAATTAATTAAATACTTTATTTATTAAACTTTATCTAATATATATAATATATATATATATATATATATATATATATATATATATATATATATATATATATATTATATAGGTGCTTTATTTTCAAAACCATCTTAAGTGCGGGAACTGCAAGAAACCTTCTAGACCAATGAGATTCTTTAAAATATTAAAGATTTTTATTTAATTCATAAGGGCATAATAGTAAATGACACTTTTTTTATTTTATTTTTATTTTTTTTAATAAAATTTCGTTTTTTTAAAACTATTAATTTTCGGAATGCTTTTTTTTTTTTTTTTTTTTTTTTTTTTTTGCGCTTTTTTTCTAGCATGCTTTGTTTTTAAAATTATTAGCGCATACGTGTTTTTACGAATTAATTTTTTTATTTTAGTTTGTGCAATAATTTTTACAACATGCATGTTTTTCAAATTGTAAAGTGCATACGTATTTTTTAGATAATATTAATTTATAACAAACCAAGAACATATATGTTAAACACAAAAGTCGATATAGATTGAAATACAATTTCTAAAAAGAAAAAAATACTTGAATCTAATCGATCTATACATGTATGCACTAATAATATTTAACGCAAACGGACATATGTGCAACTCATTGTTATCAACACTTTTAGAAGTCGAACATATATACACGCCTTCAATAATCGTATTTCTTCAAACGCCGCATATTATCATCATGTATCTATATGTGCATCCACTTCTAGATCTTCATTGCTATCACCATCTTCATTAATCTGGTACAAACATACTAGAAAACAATTAAACCTCAAGTAAATAGGAAATGAACTTTTTAATTATAATAACTAGCATAACACATATGCACAATGTTCATGAGCATGTATGTTTTTGGAAACAGACTTGTTTGACAAACACGAAGTCTTTAAAAAAAATAAATTACAATTATTGAATTAAAAACATACATGTTTTTAAAACATACATGTTAACAGACCTGTTTAAAACATACATGTTTAAAAAATCATGTTCTAAAACATATATGGTTTTCATTAGTTAAATCCCACTAATTAAAACATATATGTTTTGAGCATGTATGTTTTGAACATGTATGTTTTGAACATACATGTTTTGCAGAGTTTAAAACATATATGCACAGTTCAAAACATTTTTTTAAATAACATCAAACAATGGACCCAATCTCGACCCATTTCATTAAACATGGGCCACTTGATGGATATACCAAGTTATTGAATTATAAACATACATGTTTTTAAAATATACATGTTAACAGACCTGTTTAAAACATACATGTTTAAAAAATCATGCTCTAAAACATATATGGTTTTCATTAGTTAAATCCCACTAATTAAAACATATATGTTTTTAACATGTATGTTTTGAACATGTATGCAGATCGAAACCAATAACAATTATAATTACCACTAATGTTTTTTCATGAAAAAGATCTTGCTTGCATACGTAAATGAAAACCAAAAAACAATCAACATATCATCAAATTCACATACTGCCTAAACATACTGTAGATGTAAGCCTTCAACACACAATAAAATAAAATACTGCCTAAACATAAATGTTCATACACCTTAATAAACATACTGCCTAAACATAAATGTTCATAGAAAACATGTATGTTAACCTTTGAACACATATGCACCACTTTCACTACATACTCGCACTATCATTCATTACACATTATAAATTCACAATGCCCAAAAGATGATATGTAACATTCACAGTAACACAACCTTCACTCAATACATATCAATACAAATTATAACCTGTAGATGTAAGCCTTCAAAACACAATAAAATAAAATACTCTACCAGTATCCTCGACAACATTTTAGCAAATAGATCCTCACCACAACTTATATACAAAACACGTTATAAACACCTCGATACGCATCCTAACAATCGATTCCTAATAACTTTCAAAATAGCACAATAAATGCATAGCAAACACCTCGATACGCATCATAACCCACAGATCTACATACACACGTGCAAAAATAGGAGAGGGAGAAGACTCACCATGTGCAAAAGCCGATAGAACGAGATCGGTAGCAGCGGTTATAAGGGAGGAGCGGCTGTAGAAGAGTGTGTTTGAGATCCATATTATTAATTTTGGGGGAATTGAATATGTGTTACCGAATGAGCAACTGCTATATGTTGTAGCTATTTTTTCTGCTTTTCGATAGATCGATTCAAAAGATCTGTATATGCGATACATGTAGCAAATTTATTCTGGCGGTGAAGGGGTTTGATTGCTGGAGATGGGTGGGGAAGAGGCAAGATGATGTTGTTCTTGTGGTGGCTGAGAAAATATGAAATAGGGTTTTGAGAAAGATTAAATGGATCCGGAATAGTTTTGTGAGAGAGAATGGATAAATACAGTTAAGCAATAAGTCCTAAAATTACTGAACAGTTTTTGGAAAATAATAATTTTGAAATTCCATTATTGCCCTTAAATCAATTTAACAAGTTTACATAATATTCCCTACAAATACATTAATTACACTAATTGCACAAGTCATCTCATCCATTGATAAGATGATCCAACGGTCTTAGATGAGTTCTCGCAGTTCCCGCACTTAACAGGGTTCTGAAAATAAAGTTACATATATATATTATATATATATATATATATATATATATATATATATATATATATGTAACTTTATTTTCAGAACCCTGTTAAGTGCGGGAACTGCGAGAACCTACTTTTTTACAACTAATAGTACATAATGTACATCATTTACATGCACCATGGCATTCTAGTAAATAAATGAAAGTTGTTTTCCTGGAAACATTGATGTAGGGGTAAACATGATATTTAACTTTTATATACTTTTAATAACCGCATGCTCAAATTTCGGGATTGTATCTCTAACTTAACCATTCCACTAAAATCAATTTAAAAACATAACTGATTCTATAATCTTATCACAAAATAGATTGAAAACTCACCTACGAATATAAAACCCCCAAAACCTGGATATCACCACCAGATCTAAAAATAAAATTCACCCTCCATTGCTAACCCTACAGATCTAAAATAAAAACACAGCCGTCACTCCAAAAGCAAGTTTGTTTCTTCATTTTTATATTCATACTGAAAGCTCAGATCGAGTCATGTCAAGATATGTGGTTGGATTTGTTTTGAGTTTTATCCTTTAGATATGTTTCAAAGATTGTGTGATGGAGGAGAACCAAAGCGGTTGTGGCCGGATGAGGACAGCGGCGGCGGTTAGATTAGGATGACAACGGCGGCGGATGATGGTGGGTTATCCTTTCCAGGTTCTCTTTTTTGTTTTATTGGTTTCCTATTTTCTATTCTATGTGCTTCTGACTTTTATTATCGTTCATTCTCTAAAACCTCAGAATGCTATTGGGTTCAATGATCAAAATTCAATTGTTATATCCAAAATTATTTAGTTTAAGACATTTGTAATCTTTTTATTTTTCTGAACTGTGAAAAAAAAATTAGCAAGATAGGTGACGTATATATTCAGATGACCATATAGAATGATAAAATATTTCATATAAATTACAAGTTTTGGTTGTGCATGTGTTAATATTTTGGAGTTTAATACACAAATTGAAAATTGGATGTTTTTTATAGTAGAAAAAGTACCATTGTATATTTATGGTTCTTGTTGCATATATATACCCTTTTCTGTTGTTGGTGAATGGTGATATTTGATATTGAGTATAAAAGTTTAGATGTTTGGGCTGTAATTAAAGTGTCCATATTAGGAGAATTTTCCCAGGTTGTGGTATATTTATAGTTTTGGTTGTCACATACTTGGTGTAATTGAAAATACTTGTTTTTACATTGAACATGGCTGTTTTTTCGGTGAACATACTTGTTTGAACATACTTGTTTTTCAGTACACATTTTGGTTTTCATAGAACATACATGTTATTTATTGAACATACTTGTTTTTACATTGAACATGGCTGTTTTTCATGTTATTAACATACATTTTTTAAGGTGCATACATGTTTTAAAGTATGGTGCATACATGTTTTGAGGTACGGTGCATACATGTTTTAAGGAATGGTGCATATGTGTTTATTTCTGGTAAAAAATCAATTAAAATGGTGCATATGTGTTTTATAGCTGATATAAATCAATAAAAAGTGTGTGCATATGTGTTTCAAGGTTAATTATAATTAGTGAAATGGTGCATATGTGTTTCAAGGTTAATACTGTATAAAATCAATGAAATGGTACATATATGTTTTTATTGTTGGTATAAAATCCTTGAAAGAGTGGGCATATGTGTTTGATAGTTTTTTTTATATGTGTTTATGATTAAAAATATGTTTGATATATACAAGATTGTGCATATGCGTTATGATAGTTGTTAGGATTATTTTTTATTTCTTATTTGTTTATGGTTTAATTATTATTGTGCATGCTTGTTTCAGATTGATGAAGATGACGATATCATTGAAGACGGAGAAGTGGATGAACATAGATATACATGAAGATAATTTGTGATTTTTGAAGATATACGATTATTGCATACGTTTTTTATGTTCTTGTAATTAAGTGGAATGTAACATTTAAGTATATGAATCTTATTTTTTTCTTTTATAATGATTTATTTTCTTTTATTTGTGTTTCAAACTTCTTAAAAAATAATGGTTAGACAAAAATATTGATAGGTTGATAAAAAAATGTGAACAATTACATTATAGAAACACATTTAAATTTACATTATTTAAAAAACATGCATGCACCTAATTTTTTTCAAAAAAAAGAAACAAAAACACATATGTTCTTGTAATATTCTGGATACACATTACCCAAAAAAAAAAAAAAAAAAAAAAAAAAAAAAAAAAAAAAAATTAGTAATGTTTTGAAACGGGATTTAATAAAAAATTCGAAAATAATATAAAAATTGTATTTTACTAAAATACCCTTATGATTAAATAATAATCTTTAATATTTAAAAAAATCTTATTGGTATAGAAGGGTTCTCGCAGTTCCCGCACTTAACAGGATTCTGAAAATAAAGCTCCCCTATATACAAGAACTTCGGGGTCAGCACAAGGTCCTTTAAATTTTCATGAAGTCGATGATGATGAAACTGAAGATGATACTAGAGAATCACGACCAGAAGGTCGTGACGCAGCATGGAGGAAATCATCGTCCTCATTTCGTGAACCACCACAATCGTTTGTAGCTTCAATAAACAAGAACTTCTAGGGATCGAAGCCATCAAAAGAGGGAAAAAAGAAGATCGATGGAGATGAATATAGGTCGATGAAAGAAAGAGAGTTGGCCATCAAAGAAAAAAAAATAGCACTTCAACAAGAACAGGTCGATCTGTTGAAAGAATCGACGAAGAACCAAGAGTTTATCTTATACTGCACCAAAATCGACCCAACATTGCCCGAACATGAACAAAATATCTTAGGCAGCTTAAGGCAGGAATCAAAGCAAAATACAATTTGTAGCTGATTAGTTTACGTTTTTTTAATTCTGTATTGTAATGTTTTTAATTCCGTATCGTAATGTTTTTATTATTAATGAATTTTAAGTTTTTTTTTTAAAATGTTTGATAAAAAAGAAAAATAATAATAAAAAAATAGAAAAAAAAAAATCGGTCATAGAGTGTGGCAGGTCGGTCGCTTCTGGTCGCTGGAGAGAGAAAGCTGACGTGACAGCCGGTAACCCAGGTCATTTTGGGTCAAGAGTGTGTCCAGCCTGATAGTTATTATGTATGAGTATAATAAAAATGTTACAATATCATTATGGGCCTGTGAAAATCTAGTTCTTATCTTATTCAATCAATTCGGACCTAGTTTTCAATTATCAGTAGCTTATAGCTACGACGTACACGTTTATATATTTTTGTGGCAAACATTTTTATAAGGCTATGTGTAATGGTCAAGCCTCATCATGGGGCATTTTCTGTCATGTGGCAGCTCAGTCAGCAAAAGGGCTTGATGGGTTTATGTGTGTAATGGTGGGTGGGGCGTTTTGCAACACGTGTCACCCCCTTTTTTTTTCTTTTTTTTTTTAAACAAGTAAATAATTACATTTTTATTTAAAACAATATAATTTAAAACTAAAACACAATTTCATTAAAATAAAAACCTAAAATTACATGATTCTTAAAAAAAAAAAAACGATACATGAAAAAAAAAAAAAAAAAAAAAAAAAAAAAAAAAAAAAAAAAAAAAAGATTACATAATTTTATTTTTAGAACCCGAAAGCATCACATAAACCCATATTTCTTTGCAATGTCGACTTTGAGCGATTCGGCAATTTGATGTTCCACCCCCGTGAGGTGCGAGATGTCCCGCCCATATTCCTCCAAGACTTTTTTCTTTGTGATTGTTGCAAGCATTTCATAGTGTTTTTCTTTTTGCAACCGACATCGCGTCGCCTCCGACGCAATTTCTTTAAGACTAGCCGCTATTGCCTTCTCAGTCTCGTCTTCGGTGTCGGCTTTTTTCTTGCCTTTACCACTACGCCTACCCGGGGGCCGTGGCTTTTCGAGCACCACAACCTCTTCGAACTCTTCTTCAACATCATTTAGGTCAAAGTTGCGACCATCGGATGATTGACTTTGGGGTTCGGTCGAAGAGGATGTCCTTGATTTTTTTGAGGGCCTAGTTGTTCGAATCTCAAACGGTACTTGATGTTCCCACTTTGGAGAGTTGTGTAGGATGCTCCAAACACTTTCATAACAGAAAACCGCGAGCTTCATTGACTTGTACTCTTCTTTCGCTGCGGATAATGGCCAATTAGCATTTTCACCACTTGGAATGTTATTCTTTTTTCAGTTATAAATGCTGTTGAATTGCAAACATTTGGTGTTGATGTCGGACCATTTGCCGGAAATCATATCCGGTGTACGGTACGTCTCATCAACCCCCAACCTCCTATAGAACGCCTCTCCAACTCGGCGTGCAAACGTTGGTCCTTTTTGAAAATCCGCTACAAAAAAAAACAACAAAATTAGATATTATACAATTCTAAAAAAAATATATCTATTTACAAAAAAAAAAAAAAAAATACGATTCTATAAAAAAAAAATAACGACTACAAAAAAAATTAAATATAACGATTCAAAAAAAAAAAGTTACCAACGACGGGATCCTCCGCAATTTCTAGCCATGCCTTGCCTAAAGCTATCGTCTCAGCCTCGGTCCACGGTTTGACATTTCTTGGTTTTCTTGGCTCGGTTGTGGTTTTTTTTTTTTGTGACCTTTTTTTCGGTACCGGTTGCTTATCCGGAGGTGTCTCCGGTACCGTCTCATCTTCTTCAACATTAATAGTTGTCCCCGACCCTTGAGACGAGATGGGCATTTGGTTGTAATTTGCAAACCCGTAATTTGGACCGTAACCGAAGTTTTGAAAGGTTTGCATTTGAGGGGGCATTTGCGGTTGTGACATTTGCGGTTGTGATATCAAATTCCAAAGTTGCGCATTTGGGATTTGCTCTTCGCCTAAATCGTTATTGCTCCGAGGTGGTATGAAACCGGGGTTGTAGTTGGGTGGAAGATTCGGACGGTTAGGATACATGTTTGATTTTTTTTTTTTAGGAGATGTAGTGTCTTTTTTTTTTTTTTTTTTTTTTTTTTTTTTTTTTTTTTTTTTGGAGAAGAGTTGTAGTGTTTTTTTTTTGGAGAAGAAGGTTAAAAAGTGAGATTTATATATGTAAAAAAGAGGGTGGAGCGTATTTTTTTTTTGGGTTTGAAACAATTAGCCGTTTGGCTTTAATTGCAAACGGTCATATTTGCATCGAATGGACAAATGGGCAAAGCGTGATGGGGCTAACGCCCTTCGTGTTTTTTTGCTGTTTCGCGCCCCTATGTAATGGGGGGGGGGGGGGGCGCTAAAGGGGCGTGAAAAGGGCAGAATTGGGGTGGGCAACGCCCCATTACACATAGCCTAAGATAAATAAAATGAGTTTGTGACAAGTTATTGGTAGCATAATAATACCGCTACATTGACGTATCATGTATTACAATCATTGATCTTAGGCTAGTAGCAGTGGTGAGCGCACTCGATAATGTTACATCAGTTTTCTCTCTCCGACGATCAAGTTGCCACAGTGGCGACCAAGTTTTTTTTTTAAACGGTCATGTGACAAATGGTAATTTTCAACTTTATTTTAATAATAAATATTTATTTATTATTACTAAACCGACCATCTCGCGGACGCTTACAGTCGCTATTGAAACTGTTTATATTTTTGGGTAAACATAAATTATTCTATTTCTATTAGTTACTGACAAGTCGCGTAATAAACCGAGAAGCTTTCTCGCATTTACTGAAAAGCAACCACACACGCGTACCGACACTGCAGTAGATATGGTTGAAGTCAAATAAATACATTGCGTGGGTTTTGCAACCTTACAACAGGTTTTACCTCTCGAGGGATCTCAAGAGGCTTACAACCCCACCAGGCAGTGTACCTGACCGATGTAGTATAGTGTAGTGGTAAGTACGGGGGATTGATCGTTCTCCACAGGGAATAGTGTTCGTTAGGTGTGAAAGGCTACTCTAATTAGGTCTAAGGGTTGAGGAAGATTCTTTTTATGTTTTTTATAATTTTATGAAAGCAAGTAAAATCTCGGGTTTTGAAGGAGTGGGCGGAATTAGTTGCTAGTCAACTAACCCAAATTACTACAAATGCAAATAAAATAAAATAACAAAAATGAAAAGTGGTGAGAAACTTATGTGTAGAGAAATGTGTTTACTTAGATTTCCTTACTCCCTAACTATCTTTTACCGGTTAATTAGTGTGTATTAGTCGCGTGGATGACGGGTGTATTCCTTAATACCATTCGTGGGGTGGCGTACTTACTTCCCCAAACTCTACAAGCTCCTACTTCACTCCTATGTCGAGCCGGCTAGGAAGCTCCTAACATGGGATCACTAGAATTCGCTTGTGCATTAAATACAACCATAAAAACCTTTAGTACGCGTTTGGTTCATGTTTCTTAAGACGTTCAAGCAAGTTACCGAATAGGAAGTTAGCCAGTTTTCTTAAGCCTAACATAGATAAACAATCATCCAATACAACTAACAACACACTAACAACCAATAATCAATAGCTAGGTTTCATTAGATCTAAGCAAACACAAGATAAAATTAGCCTAACATGTTAAACAAAAGACAAGCATAAGATAGAATCAAACAACACATAGACATATTGAATGATTAATTGATAACTTATCTTTCAATGAAACATGGAAGATCTCAAGGCAAAAAGCCCTGAAAAAGTAGCTAAAATCGTCTTAGGGTTTTATCCCAAAATTCCACACACTACGCTCTTCCTAATGACAAAAAATTAGAAAACTATATATAGACTTTGACATCTGACGGCGTCACCTTATGCATTGTGACGCCGTCACCTCGCCGCTTTTAGGGTTCCCGGATGACCATCTTGACGCCGTCCCTCTTTAGCTCTTCAAAAATCCATTCTGGCTTATCAAGGCTTGACGCCGTCGGATCCTGAACGTGACGCCGTCCCCTTATGATTTAAGCCGTGACGCCCTTGATTTAGTTAAAGCGTGACGGCGTCAGAATTCTCATGCAAACTCACTGGCCCGTCATGAGTAAATTTCACATCCAACTTTTCTTGCCAAGGCATGACGCCGTCCCATGTTAATTGTGACGCCGTCAAGAGTAACTTTTAGCCGATTCTTGAGACTTTGCCGTTTTCTTCACTTTAATGCTCCAAAAACGTCCAAAATGCCTCCTTTTCCCGATTTCTCCTCAAAAGTACCTAAAATGACAAAAGGAACGATTTAGGGCAATATTTGATCAAATAAATACGATTTCGGGCTTAAATGACCCCTTAAAAGCGGTACACTTTTCGCCTCATCAAATACCCTTACACTTGAGATTTGCTTGTCCTCAAGCAAATGCGCTTTTATTCTAATCAAAATACAAGTTAGGGGTCATTTAATGCAAACATAAAAGTAATTACAACAAATATTCGTTCCACTTCAATCATAATAAGCACGGAGATTACATACTAGCACCTCACAAGTAGTGTTTAGATACTCACATCTCTCAAGTGTCATCAAAATAAATCTCATAAATGAAAACGGAAAATATCTCTCACTACCTGTCATAGCAAATAGATCACCATAGGCTTGGGAAAGGATCGAAAACCTCCTCCACTAGGCGTAAGCACCTAAGATAAACTATCAAAGAGGGCTTTTAAATGGGTTATAACGTTAGGTGTAGGGAAAAGGAAAACACGGTTTTGTTGGATAAAGGATATTTTACTGGTGGCGAGTTAAAGATCTTGATCAATCACATGTACTATACAACGTTGCTAAGCCAAGACTAGACTCGATCTTAAGCTAATGAAAGAAAATAACAAAACATAAACATAAAATAATCATAAAATGAAACGGGATGGTAGTCCGTATGTTTTTTCAATTTTTCTTTTTTTTTTTTTTCTCATTTTTTTTTGTATTTTTCTTGATTTTTTGATTTTTTTTTTTTTTTTTTTTTTTTTTTTTTTTTTTTTTTTTTTTTGCATACACTTTTACCCTACCATCCAAAATAATACATCATAGGGGCGTTGCATCCCCCTTACACTTGAATTTTTACATAACTTTACAAATAACTATTCTAATGACTCGAATTAAGATAATTGAAAAACTTGGAGTACTTTTAAAACATTTAGCACATATGGGGGTAATAAATGATGTTCTTCCCCATTACTCCTTTACACTAGTACTTTACCCATGAGTCCCAATCGTCCCAAAACAATATGTACAAGGATATGACTCGACTTAGCAACCATGTAATCAACTAGATAATTAACTTGGGTTTAAACAAATGTTGTCACAATAATGCACTAAAAATGAGTGCATACAAGGTAGGCTAAGGCGATTTGGGTGTACATTTTAGTGGGGTGTAACAAATTCTTCCTTTAAGTAAAATGCTTAAAGGTCGAAACGAAAAGATAGGCTCTGAGGGGTGTACTAGGGGTATCGTGTACTAAAAATGAGTACAACGCAAAGGGTGTGGGAGAATTACTTGACCAATGTAGCCAATGTAATTATAACAAAAACACAGGTGTAAAACAATGGGTTAATCCTAATGCCTCTTATCATGTAGTAAATCTAACTACACGAATGTAGTCTCACTTGTGGCCTTGGAATGGTCCTAACGCAAGTTCTAGAATCTAAGTGCTACCGGTACACACATCATAGCATAAATGCTTTTCCTACCAATTCTAGGGGCGAACCTCACATATTTGGGGGTGGAAAATTTTTTAGTGGTACGGTTTTTGTGCTAGTCATATAACTCCTATCCGTGAGACGCTCATTAAGATCAAAGTTTCACTCCTATATGTTGTAAAAAATTTTAAATTTGGCACTAAAATTACCTTAACAAGTATTTCTCTCAGTTTTATTACACATCAACTATTAAACAAACAAAAATCAAGCGCAATTGTATTCTCTAAAATCGTACTTTTACCCTCCCCTTACACTTAAGATGAACATTGTCCCCAATGTTCAAATGACAAATGTAAAAGCATAAAGTAAAAGAATGAAATCAAATACTCCCCTGATTCGCTCGTTGGATAATGAAATTACACGGTTAAATCTTCCTCCAAAGAGAATGTTGAAGCTCCATGACTAATGCATCGCCATAAGCTTGATTCAAAACATTTCCTTGTCCAAAATAACCTGTTGAACCTGAGAAAACAAACACGAAAACCTGCATAACATCGGCGGGATAAAATCTATATATAAGGATATAATGCTTGTGGAATGATAACTTTGCAGATTCCTGGAGATTATAAGTTGGAGATTTTAATAAAAACTTTTTATGAAAACAAAATTTTCAAAAATTTCTGGAAATTAAATCTGACGCCGTCAGGTTATAACCCCTGACGCCGTCAGAAATGACCTGACAAAAATTTTCATTTTAAGTTTCCGGAAAATTTCTTGAAAAACCTTTACCTTACTTCCTGGAAATTCTGCAAAACATCATTATGACTCGATACATGCATTTGACTCAAACAAACACGAATATGTATGTTAATTTATTATTATTACGATTCATGTTCATATGTGTTCTAATAAACCAATTTAGATTTCCCTTACACTTATCTTTTGCAAAATACCTTTATATGTAGTTAAGACGAAGTTAAAAACAAAATAAAGCATTTTCACAAATTACTTTTGAACATGAATCAATAAGAATAAAAATTAAACACACATACGGAAACAAATAAAATCAAACAAACAAATAAATAAACACACAAAGCAAATAAAACAAATAATCCAATGAGGCTAGCATGCGATAAAAGAAAAATCAATGTAACAAATGTTTTAAGGCAAACAGATGCCTTCCCTAAATTATTACAGACCATATTGTTTCAACACATACAACCAAATATCAAATTGTTCAAACATCAAAACATCAAATCACAACATCACTGGGGAGGGGGTCCTTGGCGATAGTCATAGCCAGGAGGAAGATGCCCGTAGTACCCGTATGGAGGGTAATCCTGCTCACGACCCGGGAAAGGGTCAATCTGCAGATGCGGGTCTATCTGATCACGTGTGGATAGATGCTGCATCTGACGAACCGTGTGATCATACATCCAGTCGAACCTCTCGTCCGCCCTGGTCCTCCAAGCATCAACCTGGCCCATCCAGGTCCCCTGGTGAGCCTGCCAGTCCCCCCTGCTCATATGCCGGTAGTAGTCAGCTGTACCGGCCTCATACCCATCATGCTGCTGCTGCTGGGGCTCCTCCTCCTCATCGTCATCCTCATCACCATCATCCTCAGCTCCAACCGGGTGATACCACATAAAGGACCCGTCATGCATCTCCATGATCACCTCCATCTGCTTCAGGGACCTCTCCTTCACCGTCCTGCATTTATCACCACTCAAATACCTCATGACCTCGGGCCTGAGGACTCCATAAGACTGAGCCAGTCGGGTGATGAACATCCCACCATAAATCCTGTCACCTTCCCGCTCCCCAACTCCACCATGCATAAAGCTAGCAACCCAAAACGGGATGTTGCAGTAAACATCATTAGAGTAGATGGTGTACAGGTAGAAGAGATCAGAAGCTGTGACACGGTGGTGAGAGCTGTGACGCCCTGTCAAGCTGTAGGTGAGGCAACGATGAGTCAACCGAACCCTAGGATCCCTGATTTGGGATGCTACAGTGGTCGAGGTATACACCCCATCCCCAATAGTCTGCCAGAAAATAGAGCATCTAAAATCATTCTTCATCGACTCCCCATGCAACAACCTCTGCATGAACCCTGCCTGAATGGTATCATGCTGATCATATAACCCCAGTCTCCACCCAAACTCAGTAACAGAACACGTCCTTAGCTCACCCCCCAGCCTGAAATAGATCGTGGTACCGCCCACATCGGTCCTCGCCTCAGCCATGTCAAAATGAAAGGTGGCAAAGAACTCCCGTACCAACTCCTCATATACCGGCTCCTGAATCTTAAACAGTCTTTCCCACTGGGGGCCGGTAAACCCATCTGTCTGAAAACTTTGGAGAAAAGTCTGCTCAAGACCTACTCTCCTCAGAAAGCCCCAGTCAACCACTGCTCCATTCTCGACCTTGTGTAGTAGCAATTGTGCGTATTTGCTTGCAGCAGCATCGTTGTCAAAGATACCCCAACTGAGGACCGTATCCCCAAAGTTTTCTTGTTGAGATCGGGAAGAACTTCCTCGGCTGGGTCTTTGACGCTTACTCATTATCTGGAACAAAGCAGGAGGAATACAAGTGTTAATATGTGAATTAAAAGACTTGGTGGCGCATCAGACAGGTCTGACGCCGTCACGCTTTGATAGGTGACGCCGTCAGATTTGATCAGTGTTCAAATCCATAATTACGAGGGAAAAATCAATATTCAAACTTCAGGCTCAATAACCACACACCACTTTTTGCAGAAAAATGGGTGATTGGATCACAGGTTATGGTTCAAATTCGTGGCCTCCCTATTAGTGAATAGACCCAATTGATTGCCAATCATCAAATGCTTTAATCTTTGTTAAATAACACTAATTAAAACACATTATGAGTTCTAAGCATGAATCAATCCTAGGGTTTCACAAGTTGGGGATTTTCGAAATTTACAAATCCTATGAGTAATTGAAGCGAAAAGAATGAGTAAAAATGACTTACCACGTGAAGATTGGAAGCGGGAATTGGCGAATTTGTCCTGGGAAAATCGGAGGTGGGGTTGGAGAGGATATGGTTTGTGGGGTTTGTGATGAAAGTGATGGAATTAAAGTTATTATTGCTGTGCAGACGGGGTGACGGCGTCAAGTGCAAATTCTGACGCCGTCAGATTAGCGTATTTTGCTACTTTGTGCCAGTTTACAAATGAGCCCCTCGTACTTTAAGAGAGCAGCTAGTCAGGGTCAATAATCCTGATAGCTAGTCTCGTTAACAAGTTCCTCCTGGGTCAAATGTTTTGTTACTGTCACGGGGTGTAGTAAAATGTTGAAAAGGGTCGGTTGACGTCTTATTCGGGTCCCAATTTCCATCAAGGCGAGTATTCAGGGAGTGAGAGGAACTTTCCCAGGGGGTTTTCAAAATGATGGTGTGCTTTAATTGAGTTCTTCTCACACCTGGCTTAAAGCCAAAAGACCGTTTCCTAGCTTCATAAAAGTTAGGGAGCGTGACAACCATGCTCCCCACGAAAATGCTGCGATCATGAGAGTTTTTCTCGCGAGAGGATCTAAATAAATAAGAGGGTTTTGACAGTGAAGGCTCGGGGAGGAGGGTTTCATCATCCCATTCGTTGTATGGTTCATTAGGGACCGGGAGTTCAAAGATCTTCTCGATCTTTTTGTGTGAGGCTTCTTCCCTAATTTTCTCTTTTATTCTCGAGATGAATTTTTCTGCTAGCTCCATGAACATATCTTGGGTGTTTTTCAAGTGAGTTTCTAATTCCTTGATACGTCTCTCTTGGTTGTTCACGAAAGTTAACATTATCCCTTCAAACTCATCTTGTCGTGAGAATTGGCGAAACGTATGTTTACCAATTGTGTTCACGCACTCATCGGGATTTTTATCAGCCGTACGTATCTCAGCTTTCATTAAGCTCTCAACCTGCCTTTTTATGTTTGCGAACAGCTGTTCTTGGGTTGCATTCATGCAATTTAAAATCCCTCCTTCCGAGAATGTTGAGTCATCCCATTCTTCTTCTTCGTACTGTGCTAAGTCCTCAATGACTTCCCAGCACTTATCGACACTGAGCCTGCTCAATCTCCCATTGGCGGCGTAATCTATGGCTCTTCTAGTTTGATGATCGACACCATCATAGAAGATTTGGATTTGTAGCCAAGGATCCATGCCATGGTGAGGGACCTTTCGGAGTAAGTCCTTGAATCGAGTCCATGCCTCGTAGAGAGTTTCGCCTTGACGTTGTTGGAACATCAAGATATCATTCCTTAGCTTGGTAGTTCTTCCCGGTGGGAAAAACTGAGCAAGGAAACGAGTGGTGAGATCATCCCAAGAGGTGATGGATCCTGCGGGTTGACGTTCTAGCCACTGACTAGCTTGGTCCCGCAGAGAGAATTGGAAGAGACGCAATCGGGTCGTCTCTCGAGTGGCAACATCAAGGTCTATAGAATCAACGATTTTAAGAAAGTCCTTGAGATGTTGATTAGGATCTTCAGAACGAAGTCCATGGAATGCGCATCCGCTTTGCACCAACCGGATGGTGTCGGATCGCAAGGGTGTGATATTGGCTCCTTGAGTGAGCTCAATGGTGTTTCGATAGCCATGGTGGCTAGGACGGGAATACTCTCCTAAAGTACGGGCTCTAGGAGGTGGTGGTGGTTGTTGTGGTGGTGGGTTGTGTGGGTTAAGGATATTACCATCTTCCATGATGTCGGATGGTATGGTTACGAACAAAGACACGAAGAAAATAGATAGACTAAAGAAAACCTAGAAAAATAAAATAAAAATCTCACTAGAAAGGAATCTAGTGAGTAGACCTAATAGAAAAAAAAAATTCAACCTAAACAATAACTATTCCCCGGCAGCGGCGCCAAAAACTTGATGCGTGGGTTTTGCAACCTTACAACAGGTTTTACCTCTCGAGGGATCTCAAGAGGCTTACAACCCCACCAGGCAGTGTACCTGACCGATGTAGTATAGTGTAGTGGTAAGTACGGGGGATTGATCGTTCTCCACAGGGAATAGTGTTCGTTAGGTGTGAAAGGCTACTCTAATTAGGTCTAAGGGTTGAGGAAGATTCTTTTTATGTTTTTTATAATTTTATGAAAGCAAGTAAAATCTCGGGTTTTGAAGGAGTGGGCGGAATTAGTTGCTAGTCAACTAACCCAAATTACTACAAATGCAAATAAAATAAAATAACAAAAATGAAAAGTGGTGAGAAACTTATGTGTAGAGAAATGTGTTTACTTAGATTTCCTTACTCCCTAACTATCTTTTACCGGTTAATTAGTGTGTATTAGTCGCGTGGATGACGGGTGTATTCCTTAATACCATTCGTGGGGTGGCGTACTTACTTCCCCAAACTCTACAAGCTCCTACTTCACTCCTATGTCGAGCCGGCTAGGAAGCTCCTAACATGGGATCACTAGAATTCGCTTGTGCATTAAATACAACCATAAAAACCTTTAGTACGCGTTTGGTTCATGTTTCTTAAGACGTTCAAGCAAGTTACCGAATAGGAAGTTAGCCAGTTTTCTTAAGCCTAACATAGATAAACAATCATCCAATACAACTAACAACACACTAACAACCAATAATCAATAGCTAGGTTTCATTAGATCTAAGCAAACACAAGATAAAATTAGCCTAACATGTTAAACAAAAGACAAGCATAAGATAGAATCAAACAACACATAGACATATTGAATGATTAATTGATAACTTATCTTTCAATGAAACATGGAAGATCTCAAGGCAAAAAGCCCTGAAAAAGTAGCTAAAATCGTCTTAGGGTTTTATCCCAAAATTCCACACACTAAGCTCTTCCTAATGACAAAAAATTAGAAAACTATATATAGACTTTGACATCTGACGGCGTCACCTTATGCATTGTGACGCCGTCACCTCGCCGCTTTTAGGGTTCCCGGATGACCATCTTGACGCCGTCCCTCTTTAGCTCTTCAAAAATCCATTCTGGCTTATCAAGGCTTGACGCCGTCGGATCCTGAACGTGACGCCGTCCCCTTATGATTTAAGCCGTGACGCCCTTGATTTAGTTAAAGCGTGACGGCGTCAGAATTCTCATGCAAACTCACTGGCCCGTCATGAGTAAATTTCACATCCAACTTTTCTTGCCAAGGCATGACGCCGTCCCATGTTAATTGTGACGCCGTCAAGAGTAACTTTTAGCCGATTCTTGAGACTTTGCCGTTTTCTTCACTTTAATGCTCCAAAAACGTCCAAAATGCCTTCTTTTCCCGATTTCTCCTCAAAAGTACCTAAAATGACAAAAGGAACGATTTAGGGCAATATTTGATCAAATAAATACGATTTCGGGCTTAAATGACCCCTTAAAAGCGGTACACTTTTCGCCTCATCAATGGTAAAAGTCAAATAAATACATTTCTAAGTAAATAATAATATTTTATTATTATTTTGGTAAAAACGTCAATAAAAACTTTCTTTTGCGTGTACGTGTCCAAAAATGTCAAACCGAGATTTTACAGTAACATTTAAGCTCAAACCAACACACGATACACCCACGATGCTCAAAATCTTTTCCCTCCCCCTCTTTGGTGTCGTTTTCCGCCCAACACCTCACAACAAGACAAAAAAAATTATCCAAAATGATCCTTAGTGCTAGATGATGTAAGTAAGATTTGTTTCTTATTTAAAATGTTTCACATAGCATTTCAGATGCACATTTTCATCCAACAAAAATTCCTCTCTTCCATTTCACTCTCAAACTCACGACACACACATAATTTCAAGATCTACAACAAATCATTGAGTTTCAAGTTAATCGGGTTGTACTTTTGAGCTTTTGAGAATGATCGGAACGTTTCTTGGGTAATTTGGAAACAAATTGGTGTGTCTTTGGTCTTTCTACCTCTTGAATTTTTCACAAGAGTTGTATGGATTCTCAAAACTTGTTCAATCTTGTATTTTACATGTTCTTATAATGTTTAAAAATGTTAAAGTGCTAAATGTGTACGTTTTGCTAATATGAAAAAGCTAGTGTTTGAGTACAAATATATATATACTCGTACGACACATCACATACATATAAGTTCTTCATTTTCTTGCATATGTGGTAAATCTTGTTACATGCTATGCTAATTTGTTGGTACAAATGTGCTTTGAACTAATTACGCGAGTTTAAAACAAAATTAACACTTATTTGAGCTTATGTATAAAACATTTGAGACAAACAAAAAATTGGGGTTTTGAAAAACATAAAGTTTTGGCTCTAGTGGTGACTTCGTGTAATTTTTAGACTATCGTTTATTTTTACGACTTATCGGAACGGATTTTAACGGTACTGATTTTTGGAATTGGTTTCGGGTTTATTTTGGTCTCGACACAAATGGGCCGAGCCCCATTTATTTTTGGCCTAGTTTGACTTTTTGGCCACGCGGCTTAATTGATTTGCTTATTTGCGTATTTGTAACTTAATGTAATATATAACGTAAACTAAAAAGGTTTAATTGGTTTCGGGCTAGACTTGAACTATTGGGCTCATAATGGCCTAATCGGCCCAATTATGGTCTCGGGTGAAAAAAATGAGTTTTGGATTATTTTTCAACTTATCATAAATATTTTGACTTATTAAAACGTTAAATATCGATTAAAACCGTTTTGGACTCGTTTTAACCCTTTAGGCCCAATTTGGCTATTAAATAGGCTTTTCGGCCCAACATAAAGTCTTGTTGACTTTTGGGAAATCTTGACTAAACGTTGACTTTTAATTTCGCGACTTATAATTATTTTGTGAAAACGTTAGTTTAATTGAAAACATAACGAAATATATATTTATAACGTAAATATATACGTTTGAACTAGATTTGCAAATAGTGATAACTTAAAGGATTTATTTGAGTATTTTGCAACACTTGGGAAAAATGGAAAAACTTATAATTACGAACAGGTCATGCCCCATTTTTCTAAAAATCCAACATTAAATTTTTTTTTTGTGAAAACCGATTAAAGGACGAAACATATTGTTTCTATTATTAAAATGTTAATTTTTCCAAATTAATATTTTAGAATTCTTTTGACTTATAAATATATTTTATATATTTATATACTTACAACTTTATTTAATTGTATTTAATTTAAATACTTACACTAATTACAATTTTTACAATTATCATTATATTATAAATACTTATATTATTTATAATATAATAATACTACACTATCACTATCTTTTATTTATTTACACTTTAGTATAATAAATATTATTATATTAACTCACCAATACTTATTTAATTAATTACAAATCCTAATTAATTAAATACTTTATTTATTAAACTTTATCTAATATATATATATATATATATATATATATATATATATGTGTGTGTGTGTGTGTGTGTGTGTGCTTTATTTTCAGAACCCTCTTAAGTGCGGGAACTGCAAGAACCCTTCTAGACCAATGAGATTCTTTAAAATATTAAAGATTTTTATTTAATTCATAAGGGCATAATAGTAAATGCACTTTTTTTTATTTTATTTTTATTTTTTTTAATAAAATTTCGTTTTTTTAAAACTCTTAATTTTCGGAATGCTTTTTTTTTTTTTTTTTTTTTTTTTTTTTTTTTTTTTTTGCGCTTTTTTTCCAGCATGCTTTGTTTTTAAAATTATTAGCGCATACGTGTTTTTACGAATTAATTTTTTTATTTTAGTTTGTGCAATAATTTTTACAACATGCATGTTTTTCAAATTGTAAAGTGCATACGTATTTTTTAGATAATATTAATTTATAACAAACCAAGAACATATATGTTAAACACAAAAGTCGATATAGATTGAAATACAATTTCTAAAAAGAAAAAAATACTTGAATCTAATCGATCTATACATGTATGCACTAATAATATTTAACGCAAACGGACATATGTGCAACTCATTGTTATCAACACTTTTAGAAGTCGAACATATATACACGCCTTCAATAATCGTATTTCTTCAAACGCCGCATATTATCATCATGTATCTATATGTGCATCCACTTCTAGATCTTCATTGCTATCACCATCTTCATTAATCTGGTACAAACATACTAGAAAACAATTAAACCTCAAGTAAATAGGAAATGAACTTTTTAATTATAATAACTAGCATAACACATATGCACAATGTTCATGAGCATGTATGTTTTAGGAAACAGACTTGTTTGACAAACACGAAGTCTTTAAAAAAAAAAATTACAATTATTGAATTAAAAACATACATGTTAACAGACCTGTTTAAAACATACATGTTTAAAAAATCATGTTCTAAAACATATATGGTTTTCATTAGTTAAATCCCACTAATTAAAACATATATGTTTTGAGCATGTATGTTTTGAACATGTATGTTTTGAACATACATGTTTTGCAGAGTTTAAAACATATATGCACAGTTCAAAACATTTTTTTAAATAACATCAAACAATGGACCCAATCTCGACCCATTTCATTAACCATGGGCCACTTGATGGATATACCAAGTTATTGAATTATAAACATACATGTTTTTAAAACATACATGTTAACAGACCTGTTTAAAACATACATGTTTAAAAAATCATGTTCTAAAACATATATGGTTTTCATTAGTTAAATCCCACTAATTAAAACATATATGTTTTTAACATGTATGTTTTGAACATGTATGCAGATCGAAACCAATAACAATTATAATTACCACTAATGTTTTTTCATGAAAAAGATCTTGCTTGCATACGTAAATGAAAACCAAAAAACAATCAACATATCATCAAATTCACATACTGTAGATGTAAGCCTTCAACACACAATAAAATAAAATACTGCCTAAACATAAATGTTCATACACCTTAATAAACATACTGCCTAAACATAAATGTTCATAGAAAACATGTATGTTAACCTTTGAACACATATGCACCACTTTCACTACATACTCGCACTATCATTCATTACACATTATCAATTCACAATGCCCAAAAGATGATATGTAACATTCACAGTAACACAACCTTCACTCAATACATATCAATACAAATTATAACCTGTAGATGTAAGCCTTCAAAACACAATAAAATAAAATACTCTATCAGTATCCTCGACAACATTTTAGCAAATAGATCCTCACCACAACTTATATACAAAACACGTTATAAACACCTCGATACGCATCCTAACAATCGATTCCTAATAACTTTCAAAATAGCACAATAAATGCATAGCAAACACCTCGATACGCATCATAACCCACAGATCTACATACACACGTGCAAAAATAGGAGAGGGAGAAGACACACCATGTGCAAAAGCCGATAGAACGAGATCGGTAGCAGCGGTTATAAGGGAGGAGCGGCTGTAGAAGAGTGTGTTTGAGATCCATATTATTAATTTTGGGGGAATTGAATATGTGTTACCGAATGAGCAACTGCTATATGTTGTAGCTATTTTTTCCGCTTTTCGATAGATCGATTCACAAGATCTGTATATGCGATACATGTAGCAAATTTATTCTGGTGGTGAAGGGGTTTGATTGTTGGAGATGGGTGGGGAAGAGGCAAGATGATGTTGTTCTTGTGGTGGCTGAGAAAATATGAAATAGGGTTTTGAGAAAGATTAAATGGATCCGGAATAGTTTTGTGAGAGAGAATGGATAAATACAGTTAAGCAATAAGTCCTAAAATTACTGAACAGTTTTTGGAAAATAATAATTTTGAAATTCCATTATTGCCCTTAAATCAATTTAACAAGTTTACATAATATTCCCTACAAATACATTAATTACACTAATTGCACAAGTCATCTCATCCATTGATAAGATGATCCAACGGTCTTAGATGAGTTCTCGCAGTTCCCGCACTTAACAGGGTTCTGAAAATAAAGTTACACTATATATATATATATATATATATATATATATATATATATATATATATGTAACTTTATTTTCAGAACCCTGTTAAGTGCGGGAACTGCGAGAACCTACTTTTTTACAACTAATAGTACATAATGTACATCATTTACATGCACCATGGCATTCTAGTAAATAAATGAAAGTTGTTTTCCTGGAAACATTGATGTAGGGGTAAACATGGTATTTAACTTTTATATACTTTTAATAACCGCATGCTCAAATTTCGGGATTGTATCTCTAACTTAACCATTCCACTAAAATCAATTTAAAAACATAACTGATTCTATAATCTTATCACAAAATAGATTGAAAACTCACCTACGAATATAAAACCCCCAAAACCTGGATATCACCGCCAGATCTAAAAATAAAATTCACCCTCCATTGCTAACCCTACAGATCTAAAATAAAAACACAGCCGTCACTCCAAAAGCAAGTTTGTTTCTTCATTTTTATATTCATACTGAAAGCTCAGATCGAGTCATGTCAAGATATGTGGTTGGATTTGTTTTGAGTTTTATCCTTTAGATATGTTTCAAAGATTGTGTGATGGAGGAGAACCAAAGCGGTTGTGGCCGGATGAGGACAGCGGCGGCGGTTAGATTAGGATGACAACGGTGGCGGATGACTGTGGGTTATCCTTTCCAGGTTCTCTTTTTTGTTTTATTGGTTTCCGATTTTCTATTCTATGTGCTTCTGACTTTTATTATCGTTCATTCTCTAAAACCTCAGAATGCTATTGGGTTCAATGATCAAAATTCAATTGTTATATCCAAAATTATTTAGTTTAAGACATTTGTAATCTTTTTATTTTTCTGAACTGTGAAAAAAAATTTTAGCAAGATAGGTGACGTATATATTCAGATGACCATATAGAATGATAAAATATTTCATATACATTACAAGTTTTGGTTGTGCATGTGTTAATATTTTGGAGTTTAATACACAAATTGAAAATTGGATGTTTTTTATAGTAGAAAAAGTACCATTGTATATTTATGGTTCTTGTTGCATATATATACCCTTTTCTGTTGTCGGTGAATGGTGATATTTGATATTGAGTATAAAAGTTTAGATGTTTGGGCTGTAATTAAAGTGTCCATATTAGGAGAATTTTCCCAGGTTGTGGTATATTTATAGTTTTGGTTGTCACATACTTGGTGTAATTGAAAATACTTGTTTTTACATTGAACATGGCTGTTTTTTCGGTGAACATACTTGTTTTTCAGTACACATTTTGGTTTTCATAGAACATACATGTTATTTATTGAACATACTTGTTTTTACACTGAACATGGCTGTTTTTCATGTTAGTAACATACATTTTTTAAGGTGCATACATGTTTTAAAGTATGGTGCATACATGTTTTGAGGTACGGTGCATACATGTTTTAAGGAATGGTGCATATGTGTTTATTTCTGGTAAAAAATCAATTAAAATGGTGCATATGTGTTTTATAGCTGATATAAATAAATAAAAAGTGTGTGCATATGTGTTTCAAGGTTAATTATAAGAGTAAACTGCAAAATACATCCCTGTGGTTTACACCTTTTGGCAATTTACATCCCTGTCAGAAACTATTGGCAATATACATCCCCCGTTAGGCAAACGTTTGCCACACTACATCCCTAAGTTGGATGGGCGTTATCTTTCTCCGTTAAGTGTTTGCATCGTTAGTCCCTCCGTTAGTTTTGTTTGCTTCGTTAGTCCATCCGTTAGTATTTTTTACAAAAATTAATTTTTTTTCAGAAATTAATTTTTTTTTCGAAATTAATTATTTTACAAAAATTAATTTTTTCTTCGAAATTAATTTTTTTTTCGAAATTAATTTTTTTAGAAAAAATAATTTTTTTTTCGAAATTAATTTTTTTACAAAAATTATTTTTTTTCGACATTAATTTTTATACAAAAATTAACTTTTTTTTCGAAATTAATTTTTTTAGAAAAATTATTTTTTTTTTCGAAATTAATTTTTATACAAAAATTATTTTTTTTCGACATTAATTTTTTTACAAAAATTAACTATTTTTTCGAAATTAATTTTTTTTAGAAAAATTAATTTATTTTTTCGAAATTAATTTTTTTACAAAAATTACTATTTTTTCGACATTAATTTTTATACAAAAATTAATTTTTTTTTCGAAATTAATTTTTTTTAGAAAAATTACCATTTTTTCGAAATTAATTTTTTTAAGAAAAATTACTTTTTTTTCAACCTTAATTTTTTTTTTCGAAATTAATTTTTTTTTAAATAATTTTGAAAAAAATAATTAATTTCGAAAAAAAATTAATTTTTGTAAAAAAATTAATTTCGAAAAAAGTAATTTTTGTAAAAAAATAATTTCAAAAAAAAATTAATTTTTCAAAAAAATTTAATTTCGAAAAAAAAAAGAAATTTTTGTAAAAAAATTAATTTCGAAAAAAATTAATTTCAAAAAAAAAGTAATTTTTGTAAAAAAATTAATTTCGAAAAAAAATTAATTCAGAAAAAAAATTAATTTTTGTAAAAAAATTAAGGTCGGAAAAATAGTAATTTTTCTTAAAAAAATTAATTTCGAAAAAAAAGTAATTTTTCTAAAAAAATTAATTTCGAAAAAAAAATTAATTTTTGTAAAAAAATTAATTTCGAAAAAAAAGTAATTTTTGTAAAAAAATTAATTTCGAAAAAAAAATTAATTTTTCTAAAAAAAATTAATTTCGAAAAAAATTTTAATTTGTGTAAAAAAATTAATGTCGAAAAAAAATAATTTTTGTAAAAATATTAATTTCGAAAAAAAAAATAATTTTTCTAAAAAAATTAATTTCGAAAAAAAAGTTAATTTTTGTAAAAAAATTAATGTCGAAAAAAATAATTTTTGTAAAAAAATTAATTTCGAAAAAAAAATTAATTTTGAAAAAAAAATTATTTTTTTTAAATTAATTTCGAAAAAAATTTAATTTTTCTAAAAAAATTAATTTCGAACAAAAAATTAATTTTTGTAAAATAATTAATTTCGAAAAAAAATTAATTTCGAAAAAAAATTAATTTTTGTAAAAAATACTAACGGAGGGACTAACGATGCAAACAAAACTAACGGAGGGACTAACGATGCAAACACTTAACGGAGAAAGATAACGCCCATCCAACTTAGGGATGTAATGTGGCAAACGTTTGCCTAACGGGGGATGTATATTGCCAATAGTTTCTGACAGGGATATAAATTGCCAAAAGGTGTAAATCACAGGGATGTTTTTTGCAGTTTACTCTAATTATAATTAGTGAAATGGTACATATGTGTTTCAAGGTTAATACTGTATAAAATCAATGAAATGGTACATATATATTTTTATTGTTGGTATAAAATCCTTGAAAGAGTGGGCATATGTGTTTGATAGTTTTTTTTATATGTGTTTATGATTAAAAATATGTTTGATATATACAAGATTGTGCATATGCGTTATGATAGTTGTTAGGATTATTTTTTATTTCTTATTTGTTTATGGTTTAATTATTTTTGTGCATGCTTGTTTCAGATTGGTGAAGATGACGATATCATTGAAGACGGAGAAGTGGATGAACATAGATATACATGAAGATAATTTGTGATTTTTGAAGATATACGATTATTGCATACGTTTTTTATGTTCTTCAGTTCTTGTAATTAAGTGGAATGTAACATTTAAGTATATGAATCTTATTTTTTTCTTTTATAATGATTTATTTTCTTTTATTTGTGTTTCAAACTTCTTAAAAAATAATGGTTAGACAAAAATATTGATAGGTTGATAAAAAAATGTGAACAATTACATTATAAGAACACATTTAAATTTACATTATTTAAAAAACATGCATGCACCTAATTTTTTTCAAAAAAAAGAAACAAAAACACATATGTTCTTGTAATATTTTGGATACACATTACTCAAAAAAAAAAAAAAAAAAAAAAAAAAAAAAAAAAAAAAGGAAAATTTAGGAATGTTTTGAAACGGGATTTAATAAAAAATTCGAAAATATTATAAAAATTGTATTTTACTGAAATACCCTTATGATTAAATAATAATCTTTAATATTTAAAAAAATCTTATTGGTCTAGAAGAGTTCTCGTAATTCCCGCACTTAACAGGTTCTGAAAATAAAGCTCCCCTATATATATATATATATATATATATATATATATATATATATATATATATATATATATATATATATATATATATATATATATATATATATATATATATATAACAGGATAAACATGACTAGATAAAGCCACATCATCACAATTAAGTCCACGCCAGCATAATTAAGTCCACGTCAAAGGCCACATCATCACATTAAGTCCACGTATGCAAGAATCCGCCTGTTCATTTATAGGTCAAAAAATCACATGCATGGATTCGAACTCAATACCATGTTCATATTATGCCGTTTGTTACCCACTGAACCACCTTAATTTTTTTGTTACATTATGCAGACGACTTTCTATAAAGGATACTACGCAATCATCATATTTTTAGTATTTGATAAGTATGGAAAATATTGATTGTGATCTTAGCCTCATTCGGATTGGATGTGTATATTTTTAACCCTAATTCTACATTATATATATGGTTTATTATGTCATATCATAACTCATTCACAAACACACATTATACACGATCCAAATATCAATATACAACCACAAAGACATTCGGCAAGGCTATCAAGATCAAACGCTAAAAAGAGGTCTGAAACTGGAACGCAAAAGAAGAAAAGCAAAAACACTATTGTTGATACATCGGGTAATTTTTATAATAAACAGTTAAACATTGATTATTTAGTTATGAATATGAATCGTATTATGAGTTAAACATTGATTATTTGTTTATGAATATGAACCGTATTATGAACTGCTTATATACTTTTGAATTATGTGTTACTAAAAAGTTTTAGCAGTACTAAGTTTAAATTAGCAGTACTAAATTGAAACTTAGTACTGCTATAATGAGTTTAAATGAACAGTACTAACTTGCAAGTTAGTATTGTTGTAACCTAATTGTTAAAGGAGCAGTACTAGAAAAGCAAAAACACTATAGTTGATTCATCGTGTAATTTTTATAATAAACAGTTAAACATTGATTGTTTGGTTATGAATATGAATCGTATTATGAGTTAAACATTGATTATTTGTTTATGAATATGAACCGTATTATGAACTGCTTATATACTTTTGAATTATGTGTTACTAGAAAGTTTTAGCAGTACTAAGTTTAAATTAGCAGTACTAAATTGAAAGTTACTACTGCTATAATGAGTTTAAATGAACAGTACTAACTTGCAAGTTAGTACTGTTCTAACCTAATTGTTAAAGGAGTAGTACTAACTTGTACGTTAGTACTGTTGTAACCTAATTGTTATAGTATGTATGATTAGGTTTCCAGATGTAATTAAGAATTGTTTGTGTACAAATTTTCAGCAGCAACAGAGGAGGCAAACAACAACATTATACTGGATTCAGCAGGTGGTTTGTTTATTAACAGTTAAACATGCATGGTTTTAAACATATTAAACATTCATTGCATAACTCATATTTTTAAATCAGCATGATTCATATATATTTATTAGATTAACAATTAAGTGCTCATTAATTTACAGTGTTGAATGAAGCACCAGGTGATAATAACGAGAATAAAAGCCTACAAAGTATTTTATCAGTTAACACAATTTATTAATTACTTTGTATTCTTAAAATCACATAAAAATAAAGACTCTTTAATAGATGGATGTATGTTTGAGAGTGACACACCTGGAAGAAGATCTAGAATTCATGGTCTCAATTTAGAAAACCCGCCAAAAGGTAATTATGTTATAAACAAATTTAGTTTTTAATATTCTAATAACTATTAATATAAAGAGTTATAGTAATAATATGGTGAATGATCGACAGGATGCAATAAACTTGCATTGGGAAATATTCTTAAGATGTATGGTAAACATGATTCCAATCTAGATATCCAGTCAACAAGTAATTTGTCAAAACATCATGAAGAAAAGAGTGTTGCAGGTTTGTTTGTTTGTTGTTTGTTTTTTTATATTTTAACATACTCAGTTATAAAAATTCAAGATATAATTTAATGTATTTATTTATCTCATGTAATAGATGAATGCATGTTTGAAAGTGATACTCCTAAAAGGAACTCTAGATCACATATGTTGAATTTAGGAGGGCAGCAGAAGTTAGAATATGAAAATATGTCCTATAACAGAAGTCGTCAAAAAGATTTTAGATCTCCAACAAGAGGTATTATAGTTACACAATTAAGTAATTTTGTATGGTTACATAATATTAATAATATATTAGCATTATAATGAAATCTTTACTGTTTGACAGTAGTGAATGCATTGCCGAAGATAGCACATGAACAGACATCCTTAAAACAAAGTTTTGGATATCAGACATCCTCTATTGACTGCCATTTAGATCGTGAAAACTCCGAGGATTTTTCATCAGGTGTTTTAACTGTTATAAATTTAATATACAATGCTTATTAAAAAATTTAAATTAACATATGGTCCATAACATAACAAGAATATGTTAAAAATTGTATAGGTATGAAGGTGCATAAACATTTAAGGTATCAGAATCATTCTTCCAGTTTTAAAACCCCGTCAATAGGTATTTTGATTATACTTAAAGGAATATATATATATTTAAAAATGAATTACAACATAAGTTTATACTCATTATATTGCAGGAGTTAAGCCACAACAATCAAGGAACAGTAGGTTACATTCTGCCAGTTTTGGAAAGACCACACCAGGTCTATATTAATAAAGAACACATTGTACATTATAATTATTTGTTACATATTAAATTTAAATTATAATTTTAAAACATGTTATGTTTTATGTATTATTTTGTAGTGCCTAAATCGCATTATCAGAAAAACAATTGAATGCACAATTCTATCTCTCAGCGTGTTTCACCAGGTATTTTGATATCAAGAGTTTTGAATTTACATTATTGTGTTAAATCACTATATAACTATATTATGTATGGTTTAATTTAACAACAACTAAGATCAAGGAACGAATAATAACTACCGTTAGTCATATCAGTCCAATGATTGATAGTATGGCAATAAAAGCAAGATGTATTTCTCTATGGCATTCCCACAAGTTGAATGAAGAACACGATCCATATAGTTTGGATTGTGTCTTCCAAGATAAAGAGGTGATTTTACATTTATAATGAATAACATGTATTTTTTTTTTTTTTTTTTTTTGGTTTTTTTAATAAAGTATATTTGGAAAAATTGTATAAACAGGGCGAACGAATTCAGGTTTACATAAAAAAAGAAATGATGTTTAAGTTTGAACCCCTTCTTGAAGAGGGTCAGTGTTATATCATCTCTGATTTCGGTGTGGTGGAAAACAGTGGAAGATTGCCGTTGCTTCCCAATAGGTGGAAAAATTCCTTTTACAAAGGAACAGAAGTGACTAAAACAGATCAAATTGATGATAACTTTGTTGGATTTATAAATGAACCATTCACACGTATCTTAGACAGCAACAATGAGTATCATGAACATGATTGTGTCGGTATGTATTTTATGTTTTCTTTCATTAGCAAACTTTTTGAGTTTAAGATTTTATTAACAGTGACATTTTGTATAAATTCATTGCAGGCGTGATAGAAACGGTTTTTTCTATTGGAAACATTGTAACTGTCAATAGCGCTGGCGGTCCTAAAATTCGTAGGACAGTTGTTATTGAAGATGCAGAGTGAGTACATATATATACAGTTTTTAAGAATAAATATAAAACACAATATTTATGTAATAATATTTTAAAATTTCAATATACAGATCTTACAGACTTGATTGTATTTTTTGGGACAATTGGGTTCAAATGTAGAATGCATATGATGAGAAACTTGAAGAAGTTGGGCATCTAGACATCCTTTTGATATTAGCGAAAGTTAAATACTGGGATAGTAAGTTTAAAATATATTTATTGTAAATTGAATACATTAAATTATGTTATATATAGTTGATACAATTGTTGATGGAACTTAATGATTAAATACAGACAAGCCTGCAATACACAATGCTCTATTTGGATCAAAGATCTATATTAATAGAAGAATACCCCAGCTACTGTCTTTCCGAGAGCGGTAATATTTTTAACACATGTATATTTGATTTTAAATGTACATGTAATTACATGTGAAATCCCAAATGTCTAAAATGTTCACATGTTGCAGGTATGAAACACAGGATGGTTATGATGCGACTCAGTTCTGTATTGAAGCCTATTCTCAAGGTGCGCGTGTTGTTACACCTGCGGAGTTTATGCATGGATGCTTAAAGAAAATGGTTGGTATGATTCGTATCATTGAACCAGTAAGAAATCATTGATTTATGAAGATGTGAGACATGAAATTGTTGCATTCAACTTTGTATTAATACTGTATAAAAAAAATGATAATAAATCAATTTAACCAAAATGCAGAAAACACATTGTGTTGTTTATGCAACTGTGCACAGTATACAAAATGAAAATGGATGGGCTTATACAGCTTGCAAGGCATGCAACACTAGAGTTTCTGCAATTACTTCTGAAGAAAACAATTTTTCAAGAAACAAGAAACAACTGTGGTACTGTAAGAAGCATGGAGAAACATACGCAGTTGCATCAAGGTATGAAACCCACACCTCTAATAAAAAATAAAAATCTAAATCCCCCGTACCGAATAGAAAAATACAAAACTGAATATTCTTTATGTTTCATGTGTAGGTTCAAAATCATTGTTCGTATAGTTGATGAAACTGGTACTGCACAGATTGTGCTTTTTGACAACAATGTGCATAAGATGACTAATTTGACCGCGTTTGAAATCATGCAACAACATGGCATGGATACTGATCAATATTTTCCAGATGAGCTTGATCAAATCGTTGGAAAAAAAATATCTTTTTAAGATTCTGTATTCTGAGTTTAACCACAACAATAACAGCCACATATATCGAGGTGAAAAAGTTACTGAAGATGTTGATACAATCAATTACTTTAAGAACGGCTTCCTAGAGGACGAGGTTTTGACACTGCATTATTGTATTATTTGTTGATCCATACATCCCAAGTTGTTACAAATTGAACTTTTCGTTGTCAAATAAAATAGGAAGCCAAAGATTACTTACTAGATGACAAAGATGATTTTGAAGATGATGAAAATGTTCCAGATGATGCTGACAATGAGTTATATGAAGATGATGATGGCAATGCAAAATTATCTATGGATATGAATGAGGTATTATATGCGTATTTTAAAGACAATAATGCAATATCTTTATTTGAAAACATTTTTGTATTACTGTTTTTTTTATTAAACATTGTAGGCTGTTGAAGATGGCTTTACAAACACATCATATGGTATCGATGAGGTAGTATAATATTTAATAGTTAAATTCATTCAACACGACAACATGCATGAAAATGAAACTTAGTTTTCACCCTTTCTTGAAATCACCACAGGAAAACAATTTAAATCAAACCAGGTGTAGTACCTTGGATGCCACTACAACATTATCGACCGATATGAATGAGGTATTATTCACTACCTTAATAAATAGATGTTTACTCATATTCTTAAATCCATTTAACTCCGTTACATGTTTAAAATGAAAATTTTATATTATTAACCATGTTTTAATAAAACACAGGAATGAGATGTTGACAACGGTGTCCCTACCATGGTCGAACCCCATGGATGTGATAAAAAAAGAAGCCGCGAAATGGTTGAGCAACCAAATTATGAAACAAGATGTTGAATCCAAGTTGAGCTTCACGATCTTATTAATTACTTTAGATAAATCTAAGGTAATCGGTATAGAAACTGATCTTGAGTTGTATATCAAATATTATGCGGAAACTAATATTTGATCTTAAGAAGAATAAACACAAATGAATTATCAAACAACACTTCAATATATTAATACGATTGCTCTGAATAGCAATAGGGTTACAAGAAACCTTGAAGTGTAAAACAATACGTATGCTAAGATTATCAATCAATCGATATCTAACTCTAACCCTAGAACCTCCTTTTATAGCGTAAGGAGTCCTAGTCGGTTTACAAGACTTCCTATACAAGAAAAATATTCATACGTATCTTTTCTATACTTATCTTAACATACTTTACATAATTAATAAGCAGCAGAGTAATCCTTCTAGCAGCAGAGTCCTCGTGAGCTAGCAACAGAGTTACAATGTGCCTATTATACCAAAACAGCAGAGTTATCAAACCAGCAGAGTTCTTGTGCTAATCAGCAGAGTTACATAACTATCCAGCAGAGTTGTAATTCTCGAATCAGCAGCATTTTAGACCCAACAATCCTCCCCTAAACTTGATATTTTTCATCAAAAATCATCAAGTTTCCTTCAATCCAAATAACCACCAGGAGGATGCTTCCAAACACCTTACTGTTTTGAAACTTGTGATACCAGCAACTTTTTATACTTCTCAATCAGTTCTTTTGCTTGATGATCTGCATCAAATGGTCTTTGTAGTGTCAACTTAACAGGTTGCAGCATTTGATACAGAATAGATGTACTGTTATTGATAACATAATCCTTCTCCACAAGCATATATACAGTCACACCTATGCATGATAAAACATGAACTCCACAACTTTGATATAAGTACCATTTCTGAACTGTAGAGCTCAGTAACTTCTTCCATTCAATACTTCTTTCATCTGGTTCAAACATGTTCTTCAAGTAGTAATAATTTAGTCTCTCATACACTATCTCTGGTCTAGTATCTCCATACTTCATCTTGTACAAATTCCAGAGTTGAGTAAGATCATCTCTATCCATGTAGTGCAACATCTGAGAAAAACTAATATATCCCACACTTGAACCATTTGATCTCTTTATAATCCAGCATACTTGACTATCAGCTAAAACATCATGTGAATATGAAATGATTGGATACTTGATTGATAAAGGAACTTCATTGAGTAACTCAGGTTCCTCTTGAGTGTCATGAACTGTAAGATCCATAATCTCTTTCATATCAACATCAGTTACTTTGTCAATATCATGCTCATCATTCACTTCTTCTTTCTCTGACTCACTATCACTCATCACTACAGATTGAGTTCTTCTCCTCTTTCTACTCACCTGCTTTACTCTCCTTCTATACCTCTTTGTACCAGCAGAAGATTCAGTCATTTCTTCAGCTTCAACAACAACTTCCTTCTCCTTCTCAACATCAGGTACAATTGGTTTTGAAACACTTCCACTCCCAGATGCTTTCAGATTTTCAGATCCCATAACTTCTAGATTTTTCTTCTTTTCAGAAACTTTTCTTGGATTAAGCTTAGCATAAGTTTCATAAAACTCTTTTTCAATTAAGTGATCTGACTTACCCTTAAAATCTTTCATCTGATAGTTTCTAGCATTCTTCAAATAGTACTTCATGTCATTAACCAATGCTTTCCTTGAAGATGACCTTTGTTTGTAACCATGCTTTTGTGCCTCTTTAATCCTTAAAATCAGCTCTTCCCACTTAGTCAATCCATTCTTTCTAAGTATGAACTCAACAAGCTCTTTTGTCTTTTCAGCTCCATCCAACTGCTCATCATTTGATATCAACCTTGCTTCACCTCTTACAATCATATTAGAATTAATGAAATACTGCAATTGTTCATCTAATTCTTCTTGATTAACTTCTTCAAATGCATTGCTTTCCATAAGTTCAGACTGATTTCTTTCTTCACTAGCTGCAACACTTCTTGCATATTCTTCATCCTTAGCAATTTGAGCGTGTTCATCAGCCAACTTTTTCTTTCTTTCAAGTTCTTCAGCAGATTCAGCAGCAGGTTGTTGTTGTGATTGTGTGAATGTTTTAGTTTCTTTGTGCATGTTCAGCAGCACTTGAGCTAAGGTCATCTGATCATCATCTGAATCAGCAGAGTCTTTTACTCCAGCACTCTTCTCAATATCATCAGCAGAGTCTTTTAACCCATCAGCAGAGTGTCCTGCATCAGCAGAGTCAACCTTTCCACTCTCATTACCAACATTTTCAACAAAATCCTTTTCAACCTCCCCTGAACCTGTCACATCCTCTTGATCCTTATCATTCACCACAGCCTCTTGTTCATTCCTCCCCTGTTTGGAAGCATCCTCTTCCAAACTTGGTTTGGACCTCTTCTTTAGCCTCCCCTCAAGGTGTGTAACCCTTAGCTTAAGTCTTCTAATTTCAGCACCTTGAGTAGCTCTGACTGTCTTTAATTCCTTTCTTAGATCAAGCACCTCCTTTGACAATTTTGTACAAGTTTCCGTCAATTCTTTCAATTGTTTCATGATATCCTCACAACTTCGGTCTGTGTAACCTGACCCGAGAGGTTGATAATTGGAATTGTCATTTTGTACAGGTGTTTTAGCCGTCAAATCATCAGTTTCAAGTTCAATTCTAGCATCAACACTTCGACCTGTGTGACCTGGTCCGAGAGGTGTATCATTTGCCATGTCAATATGTACATCAGTGTCCATCAATTCAATATGTTCATCCCTGTCCTCATCACTTCGAGATGTGTTACCTTCTCTGAGAGGTGAATCTTGGGACATAAACTCAGTCTCATCCCTAGGATGAACATCTGAGCCCCCCATAAAATCCATTTGGCTGGGGTTACCACCAGTTGTGTCAGGTTCCTGAGAACCTTCTACAAATGATGTTGCCATGGTTGAGGTCTTAATTATGTTGACACTGTCCTGTTCAACTACTAAGTTGGAAACAGTAGTGCCAGCCTCTTCCATCATGATACCTCCAACACCTGTATCAGCCTCATCTGCTACCATACTGACATTGGCCTGAGGTTGCACAATGCCCTCTTGGGAATTCCTAGGTGATTGGGTGTTTTGGGTTTCATGTGACACTGATTCATTCAAACTTGTTGATGAGGATGTGTGATGAGAAGCTGTGGGTGTTCCAGCTTCTTCATCCTCATTTACAGCAGCCACTACATTCAAGATGTGCTCAGTTAAGGGAGTTATAACACCAGAAAATCCTTTCCCATTCTTCTTTAAAAATGCAAACATCTTGATGGCCATTCTACTACAGGGCTCAACATGTACATGCCTCAATGGTTCCCTCAGCTGTCTGTTTATTATAAGTTGTAGAAACCGTGGGTACAAATAAAACTTCTTTTTAACAAACTTTTTCAACCCCTCAAATATCATACCAGAAAAATCAAAGGGCTGCCCTGTAGCTAAACATACCAAAGCCATAGCTTGAGAAGCACTAAACTCATTCCAGCCACCTATTTTGGGAAACAAGCAGTGTTGTAGAGTATGCAGTAAAAACTTCCAATGTGGACAGAGACGACCTTTCAATAATGTACTACCAGCCTCAGGTCTCTCATATCCAAAAGTCTCAAGCTCAGTCATAACTACTTCTGGGGTAATAGTAGGGGGTGTTGGGGTGCCTGATAAGCGTAAACTTCTCTTAATTGTGGTTTCACTTACTACAATATTCTCCCCATCTACACTACCTACCAATCGTTCCTCACCATCTAATACATCCAACTTAACAGTTGACCAAAATTGCTTCATATGAGATGTATAAATGGTAGGATCAGCTGTTAACGCATACCTTAACTTCGAAGCACTCAGGAAATCCATAACCTCATAAAATCCATCAGCGGCAGTAACCTTACTGAGAAATGCTATCTGATTGTGTTCTTCAGGAAACGTTCTTTGAGCCATTTGATTTGGGGGTTTTGGGTGAAATGATAAGAATTGATGTGCTTGGGTGAAGGTTGAATGTAATTTTTTTGGCAATTGAAATGTAATGAGATCAAATTGGTGAAAGATACCGTTTTGATCTAATTAGGGTTAAGAACGCGCCAAAATTTTCAGTTTGACCCTTCAACTTTCAAACTCATCAGCAGAGTTATGAAAGTGTTGACCTAAAGTCAACATTCCCAAAGTCTTTAAAATCACCTCCATAAATACAATACCAACCCCACATTTAACTTCATAAATCCTTAATCACTAAATCAAATCCCCAATTCACAACCCTAACTCAATAACAATCCAACATGAGTTCTTCAAAAACGCCAATCATTGAAATATCTTCAGATTCATCATCTGATGAATCACAAGGTTGGGCTAGTTACTTTCCTAAGAAGGCATCCACATCGCAACAAAAAGGAAAAGCAATCAAGGAAGAATCATACTCCGATCCACTCCCATCAACACCATCGTCATTCGAAGATTCAAGCGATGAAGAAACAGCAAATTGGCCTGGGAAACAGCAAGGTTGGCCGAAATCAATGACCTACTACCAAGGGGCCTGGGAAATCATCCCTCCAAAACATCCAATAACCGCTGAACTTCAGAGACAAATGGAGAAAGCCGCAGCCGACTTTGCAAAGAGTGTCCACATTCCACATCCAAAGCCAAGTCCGGTTGACAAGAAACCCTCTGTGCCAAAGAAGAAGACCCAACAGAAGAAAGCAGCTCCCTCTACCAGTCAGCAGCAAAATCCACCACCACGTTCAGTGGTACTTGCACTCCCCTGCCCAAGGGTGTTTGAAGCCATGGGCACCAGGGGACCGCGTAGCAAGGTCATGCCAGAATTTGCTAAGATGTAGGTTGTGAATCTATGTAGCTTGTTGTCTTTTGATGTTTCTTTTGAATGATGGTTGTAAGTTATGAACTCAAATAAGTACATTTTATTACTATCATTTATCCTATTAATTTGACTTGTTTTACTATATTATGTATGAGGATTGATACTTAATCGTTTACTTTTGTAATTCTCAGGTAAAAACAAGCATTTGGTGAAACTTAGCGATTTTGGACTAATAATGGAGCAAAACGTGCATAAAGTGAAAGTCTACTGACATGGACAAGATCAAGTCAATTCTACTCCAGATGCGCCGCATCTCACTCTCGACATGCGCCGCATCTCTATCAAGATATCACCAGATACGATCCAAGATACAAGAGGACATGCGCCGCATCTAATCATGGAGTTACGCCGCATCTTCTGGCGGTGTACAAATATTCCTGAATATTATAATCTTGGACCCCACGCGAAGTTAAGTACATGCGCCGCATCTACTTAGTAGATGCGCCGCATCTTCCCTCAGACAGAAACTATAAATACCCCGTAGACCAGACGAATTAGAAGTTCCCGGAAAACCTAAAACCGAAGTTCGAACAGGAGAAACAAAGGACGAATTCAGTCAAGGAGGCAGCACAAGACACACCCAAATCAAAGATACAAGAGCTGTAAGAAGGTGCTGCATGTGTTTAATTCATTAAGTAGTTTTGTTTTATTGTGTTAGCAAACTTTAATTCATCAGGATTGGTGGCTTGTGTAATGTGACAACGAAAGATTGCACTCCCTTTAATACTTGCTTTCCCATCAATTAAAGTTTATATGTTGATGTCTTTGGTTACTACTTATTAGTGCATTGATAACCTCTGTGTTTATTAGTGGCTTGCGGGCATTTGACTGCGGGACATAATGTGGCTCCCACGGTTATTACTAAATTGATCACTTAGGAATAACTTTTAGACATAAGTAATCATTAAGGGTTTACTCGCCGATAAGATTAGGACCAACGAGAAAGGGTTAACTACATACACTTCATATAAAGCTATCAATAAAACAAGTGACAATCTACTTAATCATAAGGACAGCCCTCTTATTGTCTCGAGTATTTATCTGTGTACGTGTGTGCTACTTGCTGATTCGTGCCTATTGGTTTATTTTATTATTTAATTGCAAACAAAACCGTGCCAGTCTCTCAGGCTGAAACCCCCTTGCGTTAGGATATTAAAATACTGATTAGAATAACTAGATAATACGTTCCACTCTTAGTGATCGACACTCTACTTACCATTATATTCATACTGACCGGGTACACTGCTCGTTAAGTGTGTGTGTTATTGATAAGTCGGCTAAATATAAATTTAAAACTTGAGTAGGCATTAAAACTGCTAAACCGCAACGACACATCACGCGCATCAAGTTTTTGGCGCCGTTGCCGGGGAGTGAATTGCTATTATCTGTTAATTTGATTAGTATTTTAATTAGGTTTTTCTTTTTTATTTAGATTAATTGCATCATTGTACTATTTTGCATATTTGTTGTACTGTGTGTTATTTGTTTGTTTTATTTGTTTTTATTTTTTGTGTGTTTTATTTTCATTGTGTGTTTAATTTTTTGTTTTTATTTTTCGTATTTTTCTGTTCTGCTATCGTTGTACTGTGCTAAATCAAACGATACGGCGCATCTGATCTCTCAGATACGGCGTATTGCGTTTAATTTTTTTAAATACGACGCGTTTAATTAATTCGATACGACGCATCTTTTCCCCAAGATACGGCGTATCTGTTTTTAATAAGAAAATTTTTTCTAAGCGATAAAGTAATACGACGCATCTGCTTTAGCAGATACGGCGTATCTGTTTTTAATAAAATTTTTTTTCTAAACGTTAACGCCATACGACGCATCTGCTTTCGCAGATACGGCGTATCTATTATTTTAATTAAAAACAGTTTGCGAATTATTAAACAGATACGACGTATCGATCTCTGTCGATACGGCGCATCTTTCTGAATCAAAAATCTTTTATTTTTAAACGTAACGAAAATACGGCGCATTAACTTTTGTTAATACGACGAATATAATTTGATAAATATAGTTGATTTTTGATATTTACCTTGATCGGTCAGCTACTCTCGTGTGCAAGTTGTTTATTTTCAGGATAAATGATGACTCGAGCATCACCAAGAAAGATTACATTCTGAACCAAACCAAGAGACGCTAGCTGGAGTGATCAAACGTAAGAAGACAAGAGTGGAGGAAAACTCAGTACTGGTAACATTGAACGTTTTAAATTCTTGAAATAAAATCCTGCCCAAAGGAAAGTTCTCTACACTATAATCTCAGTTTTATTATCCATATTATACATCTGATTCAAATCGTAATCTTAATTTTGTACGCTTAAAAACGATATTTGTTCCTAACCTCGGAATAAATCCTTATCCACTAAACAATAAGATTACAATTATTAATAAAACGGTTATGCCTATTGCTCTTATTTTGAATTCATCTATATGGTATGCCGTTTAACCCAAATTTGATGTATAAGGAACTGTGTTGCGGAAGCCAAGGTACGTTCTTTATTTAAATTTCGTTCACTATAATAGAGATACGGCGGATCTAAATATCCAAAGCGCCGTATCTCTGACCAGCTAGCACTTATTGACTAGTCAACGAGATTAAACAGATACGGCGCATCTAATTTTTCAATACGGCGCATCGTTTCGCCCTATAAATACGATGAGAATGCGCCGGATCTAAACTTCTTACCGCATAAACACACACAGTTAAGAACTTTCACACAGTAATACTATACTTTAATTCGGAGCATTTTCCTAAACTCACCCTCTAATCCGATCTATAATCATTCACCCGATTATACAATTAAGGTAATTTATTCTATTTTGATTTAATTTCGTTTAATTATAAATTAGGGTTTATATGACCAATTCGATTAGGGCTTAAACGATATAGGGATATGATTAGAACTTGGCATTGATTATTTCCCCTAAGTTAATTTTAGAATTGGGCATCGAATTTGGCACTAATTAAATCAAACAAAAAATAGGGTTTTGGGTGTTTGTTTTTAAATTTTAGAGGGAAAGTGTGATAGAAGTTTTAGATAGGAACAAATGGGTAAATTTGGTCTGTGATATTTAGTGGTAGTTTACGTCACGGATACGAATTCTTGAAAAACGTGCCTGACCCTTTATTTTATGCTGATATGCCTTTAGATGCGGCGCATCTAGGTTGATTAATGCGGCGTAACGACCTATTTCAAAATTGATAAAATTCTAGATACGCCGTATTGATTAATCTAGATACGACGCATCTACATACGCCGTATCTATTGTCTTGCACCGCATCTCTTATACTTTATATAGATACGCCGCACTGATTAAATCAGATGCGCCGTATCTACCTATTTTGCAGACTGTTTACTGACTGTGAATATCTATTTCAGATGGCATTACCAGAGGTCACACTAAGGCATCAGTGGCTACAATTTGAGAACATGGGACTTACTCCTGCCGCTCTAGAGGATTACTTGCATAGGCTTGACTCGATTTACTTCAAGAAAATATTCAGAGTCCAGGTTTTGAATTTTGATGATGTAGGGATGATTGGTGGTGGACATGCAGCTGAGAGTTTACATCATCGGATGGAGATGGTAGTTGTTGGAGATGATGAGGAGGCAGTATTTAGGTCTAGTGCTTGGGAGAGACTATTTAGGATTGACGAGCCTCTGATTAGGGAGCTCATGCTGGAGTTCTTTAGCACGATTCATTACAGGGAGACGGATTTGGAGATTGATACAGCTGACACTCTGGTATTCAGGTTAGGAGGTGTGCATAGGCAGATGTCGATGAGGCAGTTTATTTTGGCCATGGGGCTACACACTGAGGAGGAGATTGGATCTGCTGGGTTTGCCAGGTACTGGGCTGAGAGTTTACGGGTTGTCCCTGACAGAGGGGTATTCAGTGACTACTGGGTTAGGATTTCTTCGATGGGTGACATCGTTACTTCCACCCCATCCTACACATTGATCAGAGAGCCGATGAGGCGGCTATGCCACCGTTTGATTGCACTCACCATCGCTGGGAGGGGTCAGTCACCTGAGAAGGTGACCACTCTGGACCTCTTCCTCTTGAGGAGTATGGATGAGGGGTTGTCGGTGAACATCCCCCACTTTTTAGCGCACTACCTCCACCGATCTGCTGCAGGGAGAGATCGGAGGAGCCAGATGAATGGCGGGCATTTTGTTTCGAGGCTGGCCCGCCATTTTGGAGTTATTGGAGCAGAGATCCCAGCGGGGCTGGAGGTTATTGTGGCCCGTCTCCCGGTTATCGATAGGGACTATTTGGTTAGACTTGGGATCTGCCAGGTGGCTGCGGGAGGCCACTTTTGGGCAGCATTAGGGCCCGTCAGAGCTGCAGGGCCAGAGGCGGAGCAGGGAGGACCTCAGGAACCTCCGGCTGCTGCTCCTGCCGACGAGGAGGTGCCACAGGCACCAGTACCCCCACTCACCATTGGTCAGAGACTTGAGGCAGTCGAGGGAGAGTTGAGAGCCCTGAGGAGAGACTCAGAGTGGGTGGTCATGAGTGTGAGCAGACTACTAGAGCAGCAGGGTATTACACACGTTCGTCCAGATGGTACTGAGGTTGCGGGAGTGACACATGCATACGAGCGCAGAGTCCGCCAGAGGACTGATGGAGCCAGCACTTCCGGGACCCATCCAGACGACCACACTCACCCATGACCTTACTCTCTTGATTTCATAGACATTGTTCCACACATTATTATTACCTTTTGGATTGTACTAATTGTTATTCTTATGTTTATATTTAATGTTTCAGTTTATATTTCTTGTTATGTTTGATGAAGACTGGCATTAAGTTCAGCATGAGAGTACGAGAGGACGTATGAGATTAAACCGTGGAACGAGTCCTTTTACAACAGACTGTTAACAGTCTGTTTGGTTATTACATGCGCCGTATCTGCTTAAACAGATGCGACGCATCCTATCCTTTACTTCGTTTTATTTTGTTTCCAGGCCGCACGAGGATACGGCGCATCTCAATTCTGAGATGCGACGCATCTCCTGCAATGGTCATATCTTATTTTATTTTTGACTTTAAAACTATTTATCAGTTTATTTTTTAATACGGCGCATCCCTGGTTAAGGATGCGGCGCATCTTTATTCTGATCCGTATTAATTCCAGGCTCGATACGGCGTATCTTCTTCAATAAGATACGGCGCATCGACTGACCTGATGATTTTCAGTTTTAATTTTTAAGTTTTATTTTTCCTAACTACTAATGTATTATGCAAGTTTGAACCTTTCTTATCTTAGGTGTGTTTTAAAGTATTGGTGGTATTATAGTTTCCTGGATTTCCTGTGGATACATCAAGTATGAAGCTTTAACGTTCTAATCCACAAGAAAGATGATTTTTGCTCTTATACAAATGGAGGATCATACCGAGCAAATCTCAGGGGAGTTTTTCTGTTCTAATTCTTTTATTTTCCAGTTTTTAACCTTTTATACAAACAACGAGGACGTTGTTTAACTTAAGTGGGGGGATTGGAGAATTATAACACTTAACAATTACTTGTCCTAAACTTTTTCAAAAATTATGCTTAAAATGTGCTTAATATATCAAACTTAAAATTTTTTTAGCATGTTTTTTGTTTAAGATCTAAGTTGCATAACTGCACACATGACGTTATTTTCAAAAATTGTGATTTTTCAAAATTCACAAATCTATGAGTGTGCCGGTGACTTGTAAACTTTAGAACTTGGCTTGTATACTATTCGAGACCACCATAATGAGTATTATTTATATAATTGGAATGACTTGTCTAAATTGGTAAAATTCTAGGATTACACCCAAATAGCCTATTATTTGTTATGTGTTATTAACTAACTACACTGGTTAGTTAACCCCCGTATAAACCCTTTTGTTACTCTCATTTTTAGAGTAAGATACCCCTAGAAAAACCCTCAGAGCCATTCCTTTCGTTTCTTACACCTATGTTTAAAATGTTTCGTTACACCCTTACACCTTAGCCTACCCTGTAGATTAGAATCCGTGGTTGGTTAATTGCTATAGGCAGAGTGTGTTTCCTTACATTACCTGTGTTCGCATGCGTAATTCATTATCTTTGGTTAGGTCGGGAAATTGCACAATGCAATTGGAGTGAAAGTAAATACTGTATATCTTTGAGTTTATTTTTCGTGTGTTTACTACTTTCACTATTACCATTATTTCTGAAGTCATGAAAAGTATGAAAAAAAAAATTATCCAGAATTATCATTATAGTGATGTGGTGAAATTTTACACATCTATCTTTATGTTTAAAAAAAAAAAAAAAAAAAAAAAAAAAAAAAATCGAAAAAATAAGAAAAGAAAAAGAAAGAAAGAAAAGTTGGAAGTTAGTTTTAACCAACTTATGTAAAGTTTTGTATTAAGTGGTCGATATCACCACTATTTGTTGTACTATATCTATGGATTGAATGAGAATTGGCAGTTATGGGAACGCCAATTAAGGTTTATTCTTTGATTAAGATCTTGTTGAGTATAATTCGTGTCTACCTAAAGTGTGTGTTTCAAGTGTTAAAGCGTGAGTTATTCGATGATATGAGTCTTATTCATGGGATGGTTGGGATAGTGATTAACCACACTTAGGATTTTAATTTATTTGTTTTGTTTATTTTTCATTTTACACCAATTTATATCCCAAATGTTATCCATGCCCTTTATTATTCTTTATCCAACCAAACCTTTGATTTATTGAGATTAGGGATTTGAGCAATCTTAAGTATCGTAGTCGTGGATTCGGCTATGTATTTATGATTTTGTCGCCCTTTTTGATATATTATTATTGGTGAAGTTTGGACCTATCTTTAGCCTATTCGAGTTAAGGATTTGAGCAATTGCAAGTATCGTGTTCGTGGATTCGATCATGTATTTGTGATTTTGTCGCCTTTTCTGGAATATGAGATCGATAGTGATTAAGAATAATTAACCCTTAAGCCTAAAAACCCTTTTTACCGCTTTAGACTTGTTATTCCTTAGCTTTAGTGGTGGAGATGTGTATACTTGCCAAGCTTATGATAGAATATTCGTCGCGACTGGACAGTTAAACGATTAGATTTGATTTTATCGACTTATTTTATTATACTTCTAATTCGTTAAGTGTTTAGTTGTGTGATTATGAAATAAACGAATACATGCTTAAATATAAAAATAAATCCTAACATCTTTTAGGATACATTTTCATAAAAGAAATTATAAGGTTTACTTGGGGACAAGTAAAGTTCAAGTGGGGGGATATTTGATGAACTCAAATAAGTACATTTTATTACTATCATTTATCCTATTAATTTGACTTGTTTTACTATATTATGTATGAGGATTGATACTTAATCGTTTACTTTTGTAATTCTCAGGTAAAAACAAGCATTTGGTGAAACTTAGCGATTTTGGACTAATAATGGAGCAAAACGTGCATAAAGTGAAAGTCTACTGACATGGACAAGATCAAGTCAATTCTACTCCAGATGCGCCGCATCTCACTCTCGACATGCGCCGCATCTCTATCAAGATATAACCAGATACGATCCAAGATACAAGAGGACATGCGCCGCATCTAATCATGGAGTTACGCCGCATCTTCTGGCGGTGTACAAATATTCCTGAATATTATAATCTTGGACCCCACGCGAAGTTAAGTACATGCGCCGCATCTACTTAGTAGATGCGCCGCATCTTCCCTCAGACAGAAACTATAAATACCCCGTAGACCAGACGAATTAGAAGTTCCCGGAAAACCTAAAACCGAAGTTCGAACAGGAGAAACAAAGGACGAATTCAGTCAAGGAGGCAGCACAAGACACACCCAAATCAAAGATACAAGAGCTGTAAGAAGGTGCTGCATGTGTTTAATTCATTAAGTAGTTTTGTTTTATTGTGTTAGCAAACTTTAATTCATCAGGATTGGTGGCTTGTGTAATGTGACAACGAAAGATTGCACTCCCTTTAATACTTGCTTTCCCATCAATTAAAGTTTATATGTTGATGTCTTTGGTTACTACTTATTAGTGCATTGATAACCTCTGTGTTTATTAGTGGCTTGCGGGCATTTGACTGCGGGACATAATGTGGCTCCCACGGTTATTACTAAATTGATCACTTAGGAATAACTTTTAGACATAAGTAATCATTAAGGGTTTACTCGCCGATAAGATTAGGACCAACGAGAAAGGGTTAACTACATACACTTCATATAAAGCTATCAATAAAACAAGTGACAATCTACTTAATCATAAGGACAGCCCTCTTATTGTCTCGAGTATTTATCTGTGTACGTGTGTGCTACTTGCTGATTCGTGCCTATTGGTTTATTTTATTATTTAATTGCAAACAAAACCGTGCCAGTCTCTCAGGCTGAAACCCCCTTGCGTTAGGATATTAAAATACTGATTAGAATAACTAGATAATACGTTCCACTCTTAGTGATCGACACTCTACTTACCATTATATTCATACTGACCGGGTACACTGCTCGTTAAGTGTGTGTGTTATTGATAAGTCGGCTAAATATAAATTTAAAACTTGAGTAGGCATTAAAACTGCTAAACCGCAACGACACATCACGCGCATCAGTAAGAAAACTTGCTCTGTACATTGCTTATGGAATGAATGAACCTTTTAATTTTCCTTGCTTAACTTGAGTATTTGTATATGTATCTGCAAAAGGTTAGTAGCAAACAACAAACACAAGCAAGAATATTCCAAAAACAGCAGCAGAGTACCATAGCAACAGACAACTAAACAACTTAACAAACAGCAAATTTTGACTGAACAAACAGCACAAATCCTTACAAAACTTTACAAAAACATACAGAGATAAGATGGTTTAAGATTTAAAGATTGATCATACCAATACTAGCAACTAAAAATTGAAACCTACTTATGTCAAAACTTTTGGTAAGTAGATCAGCAACATTATTGTCAGTATGTATTTTAACCACTTGAATTAGCTTTTTCTCATAGCAATCTCTAATAAAATGATGTCTTATCTCTATGTGTTTTGTTTTAGAATGAAAAACAGGATTTTTGATAATACACATTGTGCTGTTGTTGTCAATGAAAATCTTTGTGTTCATAAAATTGTACCCATAATCCAGCAATTGGTTCTGTATCCAAAGCACTTGTCCACAGCAGCTAGAAGCAGCAACATACTCTGCTTCAGTTGTCGAATTAGCCACCACTGTTTGTTTCTTACATTGCCAAGAGATCAGTCTATGTCCAAGGTACTGACAACCTCCAGTGGTTGATTTTCTGTCCATAGTAGCTCCAGCATAGTCACTATCTGAGTATGCTTTCAAGTCAAATGGTGAATTATTAGGATACCAAAGACCCAATTTTGGTTGACCCTTTAGGTACCTAAAAATTCGTTTGACTACTTCCAAGTGTGAAACTTTTGGGGACACTTGGAATCTAGCACAAGCACATACAGAGAACATGATATCTGGCCTTGAAGCAGTCAGATACATCAATGAGCCAATCATTGATCTGTACAGATGCACATCAACCTCTACTCCATCTTCATCTTTGAGCAAAGGCTTGTTCTTATCCATGGGTGTCTTGGCTGCCTTCACATCCTTGAAACCAAATTTCTTTAACATATCAGCCACATACTTGTCTTGGCTAATAAAAATCCCATCTGACTTTTGCTTAACTTGTAGTCCTAGAAAGAAAGTCAGTTCTCCCATAGAACTCATCTCAAACCTGCTGTGCATAAGCTTCTCAAATCCTTCACATAACACCTTATTTGTAGACCCAAAAATGATATCATCTACATAAACCTGAACAAGTAGGATATCCTTTTTGTCTTTCTTAATGAACAATGTTTTATCAATGGTTCCCCTGCTAAAACCATTATTCAACAAATACTGAGATAAGGTGTCATACCAAGCTCTAGGAGCTTGATGTAGTCCATACAGTGCTTTCTTCACTTTGTAGACCCTATCAGGATACTTAGGATCTTCAAACCCAGGTGGTTGCATAACATAAACCTCTTCAGGTATCTTTCCATACAAGAAAGCACTTTTCACATCCATTTGATACACAGGAAAATTCTTGTATGAGGCATATGCCAAGAAAAGTCTGATAGCCTCCAGTCTTGCAACTGGAGCAAATACCTCATCATAGTCTATCCCTTCTTCCTGAGTGTATCCCTGAGCCACCAATCTAGCCTTGTTTCTGATAACAATACCTCTTTCATCTCTTTTACATCTGAACACCCATTTTGTTCCAATTGCCCTTTTTCCATTAGGCAAATCAACTAATGTCCAGACCTCCTGAAGCTTGAACTGCAGCAACTCCTCTTGCATAGCTTCAACCCAACTTTCATCTTTCAAAGCCTTGTGAATGGTCTTGGGTTCTTCTTGAGATAAGAAACAGGAAAACATGCAATTCTGTAAATCCTTGTGGCTATTCCTCTTCTTAAGTGGTTGGGCAAACAATCCCTGATCAAGCAAATCACTCAACCCTTTTGACTTACTTCTAGTCTGAACAGCAGAGTGAACATCACCAATTATCTGATCCTTTGGATGATTCTTGTGGATTCTGGTTGTAGGAGTGGGACTAACAGGGATATCAGTCTCCAAGTTTGATAAATCACCTTCAGCACCAAAAACATCAACGACTTCATCATCAGTATCCACATACACTTCTTCTAATTCAGGCATCTCATCAGCAGAATCATCATCAGAATCACCAGTTATATCAGTAGAGTCTTTGAGTTCAGCAACAGAGTTACCAAGCTGAACAGCAGAGTGTTTTGCCTTAACAGCAGAGTGCTTCGGCTTAACAGCAAAGTGTTTTGACTTGGGAGCAGAGTTAAGAGAACTGCTGCTTGGTGTATTCCCTTGAATTTCATCAACTTGTGACTCTAAACTTCTTTCCTTACCATCACTCTTGTCATCATGAGAAGGTTCATCAACACCTTCTACATTAACCTTTGGTACTTCTTTGTGAACAGCAGCATCATCTGAACTTTTTCCTTCTTTAGGAGTGAAGTACTGATCAAACGTGCTCCTTTCAATCAAAACAAACTCCTCTGCAGTGTCATCCTTCTTTGCTTGTGTACCTGCATTGGGGTTAGTTTGTGTACCTGCAGACATGTTAGTGGTACCTGCAAGGACTGGTTGATAATTCATACTCTTGGTTAAAGAATCAATATCAAACATCCACTCAGGACCTTTTCCATCAACATTAGGTGTGGTTTCTCTAATTCTAACATGCAAATTTTCCACCACATGCCCAGTTCTTTGATTGAAAACCCTAAAAGCCTTACTTTCAGTAGAGTATCCAACAAAGTAACCTATGTCTGCTTTCTCACTGAACTTGCCTAAGTGGTCAATGGTGTTTAAGATAGTGACAGGACACCCAAATGGTCTAAAGAAATCTATCAATGGTTTCCTACCATGCAATAACTCATAAGGGGTCTTATTGTGAGGTTTGACTATCTTAGTTCTATTTTGCACATAACAAGCAGTGTTGACTGCTTCAGCCCAAAAGATAGTGGGTAACTTAGACTCTGACAACATAGTCCTAGCAGCCTCAATTAATGTTCTATTTCGCCTCTCAGCCACACCATTTTGCTGAGGAGTTCTAGCCACACTAAATTGTCTAGTTATCCCTTTTTCCTCACAGAACTGATTCATCACTTGATTCTTAAATTCAGTTCCATTGTCACATCTGATGATTTTAACCTTGTGATTAAATAGGTTTTCTATCCTTGTTATAAAAGCCTTAAGAATGCCAGCTGTCTCATTCTTAGTTGCTAAAAAGAATACCCAAGTAAACCTACTGAAATCATCAGTGACCACTAAGCCATACATCTTTTTATTCAAACTATGCACATATGTAGGTCCAAATAAGTCCATGTGTAACATAAACAAAGGTTCAGTTATAGAATTCACCAATTTGGACTTACAAGATGCTCTATGTTGCTTTCCCATTTGGCAAGCAACACAGACTTCAGGATTCTCAAAGACCTTTGAAGGCAATCCTCTGACCAAGTTCCCTTTCACCAACTTGTTGATAGCCTTGTAGTTCAAATGTCCAAGCCTTCTGTGCCATAGTTTGGATTCATCAACAGTGGCTTTGGCAAACAGACAAGTCAAATCTCTTTTGGGAATAATATTCTTTATATCCACACTGTATATATTGTCATGTCTAGGGACTTTAAGAAGAACCAATTTATCATCAGGTATCTTATAGTCAGGAGACAAGACAAGACACTCAGTATCGGTAAAAAGAACAAAATTCTTCCTGTCACACATTTGTGAGACACTAAAAAGATTGAACTTGAGACCATTCACCAAATACACTTTTTCAAAATCCAATTTTCCAGTTCTGATGATGCCTTTACCAACGATTTTTCCACCTTTAGGGTCATTCCCAAAGGCCACATAACCACAATCCAAAGCTTCAAAATTCTCCAAATTGCTTTGGTCTCCAGTCATATGTGAAGAGCATCCACTATCAAAAATACATTTGTCCTTTAGCTCCTTTTGTAGATTGCCCTGCACAAAAAGTAAGAGAATTAGTTTCTCTTGGGGATCCAAGCCATTACTGACTTGCATCTACCTTGTGCATCAAAGTAGTCAAATTTCTTTAACTGCATTGGTGCACTGCTGTGTCTGAGAACATGATCTAAAACTTTAACTTTTGGTTTCCAGACCCAGCAAGCTGAGGCTTTAACAGCATAAAAATGATTGCCTACAACAGTATCAGTAACAACTTTAGGCAAAACAGCAGAGTCTGCCTTAACAGCAGAGTTTGCCTTTTCAGCAGAATCAACTTTTTCCTTCTTTATGGGCACTGTTGATGCAATAGGAGAGATAACTCTAGAAGTACCATCTCTCATCAAAACTTCCCTAGGAACCATGTTTCTTTTAGGGTGAGGGTGAGTCTTACTAGCAGAGTTTCTATGGTTCACCCTATTGTACTGGTTCCATGCTGGTTTCTTATAGCACTCATCTTGCAAATGTTCAAAGCTACCACAGCAATAACATGCCTTTTTAAGTAATTGAAAGTCAGTACCTAATTTGTGTGAAACTAGGTTGTTCCAATTTCTCTGGTTTCCCCTAGGCAAGTTATTTGTTCTTTTTGGATATACTCTAGGTGTTTTGTCAAACTCAGCCATTTTCCTAGAGATACCTTTACCAAACCTAGGCTTAACAAAATCAACCTTTTTAGCCTTAGGTACTTTTGATTCAACAACAGTAGGAATTTCTTCCTTTTTGTTCTTAGAGGTTGAATCAGATTCTACTTCATCATCATCACTGTCAGACACCCAATCTTCAATAAGGGGTGCTTCATCATATTTCTTTACCTCAACCTTAGGTGACTCTATTTCTTTTTCATTAGTTTCAACAACAGGTTTACTAATTTCACCTACAGGTTTAGCCCCAGACTCAGAGAGGAAAGTTAGTGTCCTAGTAGGAGGGGCATTGGCACTAAGCTTATTAGGATGAGAAACAGCATTATATCCTAAACCAGTAAAGTGTCTTCCTAATGGTTTACTGAGAATGTCAGTTGCAAATTGTTGTTTTTCTATCATAACAACATGTTTTTCAGTTTCACTCTTAGCTGAATCTCTAGCCTGTTCAGCCTGTTCTACTTTTTCTATAAGAACCTTAATCTCATCATCTTTTATGATAATTTCATTTTTCAAGACAGTGATCTGATCAAGGTATTCAATTTCAGCCTTTTTATAAAATTCTAGTTTCTCTTCTAAGTTCTTTAAACCATATGCATAACTAAGATTATCTAGCTTAATTGTATCATTTTCCTTTTTAAGATTTCCATAGCTAAACTCAAGCATCTCAATTTTATCAGAACATGATTTAAAAGAACAAGTTGAATCATTGGATACTTCTGAGTCTGATCCAGAAGAAGAATAGGCCATGAGAGCAAAATGCTGTACTTCAGGTTCCTCTTCTGCTATCAATGCACAATTTGGACCATCCTCAGCAAGATCACTCCAATCAAAATCACCTAACCCATCACATGATACCATAGCAGTAGTGGAATTTGGCTCTTCATCAGCAGACTTCTTGAAATTCTCATTGCTTCTTTTTGGTGCTTTGCATTCTCTTGCAAAGTGTCCCTTCTTTCTGCAGTTAAAACATTCAGCCTTTGACTTGTCAAATCCCACACTCTTGTTCCTTCTGAACTTCATCTCTTTTCCAGTTCGCTTAAGAAACCTTCTTGCCCTCATAGTAAGCATTGCAAACTGCCATTGCATATCAATCTCCTCAACATCATCAGGATCAAGTTCATCCAGATCTTGAGGCATGACTGAAGTACTTGTAGTAAGTTCAGCCAAGTAAGCACAAATTGCAGCATCACTGATAGTGTTGGTGTTAGAAGAGTCAGCAGCAGAGACATGTGAACCAACAGCAGGAGCAAAAGCACCAGCAGCAGAGTGCTGTTCTTGATGTCTACCAGTAGTCTTGTTGCTTGAGGAAACAAAAGCAAGATTATTTGTGGTAGAGGATGAACTTGACAATCCTTTAACTTCAGATTCATACACCTTCAAGTTGTTATACAGATCATCCAATGTCAAAGTATCAAAATCTTCCTTATGTCTCCAAACCACTGTATGAGTGTTCCATTCAGAAGAGAGACTTCTCAGAAACATTAGATTGACATCCTCTTGAGATGGCTCAATCTTCAAAAGAGCCATCTGACTGGTTAGTTTATGAAGTCGATCATAAGTTCCTTCAATGTCCTCAGAATTTGAAGCAGTGAAAGTTTCAAACTGATGCTTCAGTAGATTCTTTCTTGATTTCTTTGTAGCTTCATTCCCACCAAATCGAAGTTCGATTGCTTCCCATAACTCCTTAGCAGACTCAATATAATTAAAGCTCAATTGATAATCATTAGGTATTCCCATCATGAGAATACTGTGAGCCTTAACCTCCAATCTTCTCTGTGCTTTCTCCTCACTTGTCTTGAGAGTCAAGACTGATCCAGTAGCAGTCTTGGTTTGCACAGTGTCTCCATGAACAATAACTTCCCAAAGTGAGTAATCAACCATTCTTATGTACTGTTGAATCCTCATCTTCCAGATCTCATACTCTCCAGGCTTGAGCATGGGAACCCTTGATGCAGTAACCATGTGTGTAGAGTCGGAGTCCATTGCTTACAGTGATGATTAGCAAATCTTGTATTCAGAAATTCTTCTTGGTACCAGTTTCTAGATCACAAGCTCTGATACCACTTGTTGATCCCAGTTGAGCTTCACGATCTTATTAATTACTTTAGATAAATCTAAGGTAATCGGTATAGAAACTGATCTTGAGTTGTATATCAAATATTATGCGGAAACTAATATTTGATCTTAAGAAGAATAAACACAAACGAATTATCAAACAACACTTCAATATATTAATACGATTGCTCTGAATAGCAATAGGGTTACAAGAAACCTTGAAGTGTAAAACAATACGTATGCTAAGATTATCAATCAATCGATATCTAACTCTAACCCTAGAACCTCCTTTTATAGCGTAAGGAGTCCTAGTCGGTTTACAAGACTTCCTATACAAGAAAAATATTCATACGTATCTTTTCTATACTTATCTTAACATACTTTACATAATTAATAAGCAGCAGAGTAATCCTTCTAGCAGCAGAGTCCTCGTGAGCTAGCAACAGAGTTACAATGTGCCTATTATACCAAAACAGCAGAGTTATCAAACCAGCAGAGTTCTTGTGCTAATCAGCAGAGTTACATAACTATCCAGCAGAGTTGTAATTCTCGAATCAGCAGCATTTTAGACCCAACACAAGAGATGAAGAGGAGGATACACATCAGAATAAAAAATTTAGTACACGCATCATTGAAAAGGATATGTGATATGAAACAGAATTCACTTAGTTTTATCCTTCCACGTTTAATTTACATTGAACAATTGTTTTTCGTTTGGCAGTTATTTTATTACTGGATTTTTATTTGACTTTTTATATTACAAATTACATTATATTGTTTGTTTAGTTGTATTCCATTTTGGCTTAATGAGGATTCTAAGTGGTTTTTACGTGTAGTATATTAGACTTGATTAGTTTGTTAGCTTCTAGAGTGGTTACTAAGTTTACATGAGCAGTAGTAACTTTCAAGTTAGTACTGCTCCTTTAAATTAGTACTGTTAAAGGTTTTTATCAACATTGAGGTTCCAGTAGTACTAACTTTCACTTTTCAGAAAAAGTGCCTTCATAATTCGTTAGACAATGAAAAAGGAATATGATATGTGTTGTTATTATGAAAATTCTTTTGGGTTTATAAGCTTGGTGTAAATAAATACATGATATCCCACAAAGATAGCTTTCAGAGTGCTTATTCAGTTGTTAAAAAACGTTAGCAGTACTAAGTTTAAAAGAACAGTACTAACGTGAAAGTTAGTACTGCTGGAACCTCATTCTTCCTAAAAACCTTTAGCAGTACTAAGTTTAAAGGAGCAGTACTAACTTGAAAGATAGCACTGCTGGTTCTGTTTGGCTAATTCCCGGCTTAGCTAAAAAGTTTTAGAAAAAGTGCATTCATAAAAATTTGCTTATCTTTATTTGACGTACTATTAGTGAACTGCTTTTGTTAGACAATCAAACATGAATATGATATGTGCTGTTATTATGCAAATTCTATTGGGTTTATAAGGTTGATGTAAATAAATACATGATGTCCCACATAGATGAAACAGTAAAATTGAAGCTACTTTATAAATCTATCTGTGCATAAGCGGTATATGTTGGGTTTAGCTTAGTATAGAGTTCTATTATATCTTGGGCGGTTATATGTTATTATACATCTAGCTACTCAAGTTATAATGCAACTTTATATGAATGCTTAACTTTTATTAAAAAAAATAATAGTGCATGTTTTTCATGTTTTACTAATTTTATTTACAACTTATATGTTAATGACTTATGTTATTCATGTTTATCTCATTGACTTTATATTTACATAGATAAGTTTTGTTTTTTAAATAGCAATTGCCATAATTTAGTAGTTTTCTGTTTTGATTTTAAAAAAAATAAAGATATACAAAATCGTTTAAATTTACAAAAGATATATAAAACCTATTCAAACGATTAAAAGATATATGAAACAATTTGTAAAATTTAAAAATTGACAACTCTTTAACTTCCACATTGTTACTTTAAAACACTAACCAACGAATTCCATTCTTACTTCCAACACGAATTTAAACCTGATTTTTCTCTTGGTATACTATTTTACATTTTTACAACTTCTAGAAAATGTCTGTTAATTACAAACGTCCAATATCCGAAGAAGATGAAGAGTTTGTAGTTGCCGAATCATCAAAGTAAGCTAAGTAATAATAATCTTTAAAATGTAATTATGATTCTAAACATCCAAATTAGATTAACAAATTCATTTGAATGACAGAAAAATGTGTGTTCAAGTAAATGACACAAAAGTAGGTATTGCAAGGAAATGTATGTTAATGGTTAATTATATGCATTAAATTTTAAAATAAAAGCATGATTTAAAGTTTTATTAATCAGTTTAATTAATATTTCATGTTTATAACCATTTAGATAATGACCAAGTGTATGAAAACAAATTTGGGGCAGATAAAATACAATATTTTTATGATTGGTGGTGTGCTCAAAAGGCAATCAAAAAGAAAACAACATGGAAAGAAAAAGAAGATATAGATGGAAAAAAATAGATTACGAAGGCTTGCTGCTAAAAAAAACATTAGAGAGGTCGCATCATTCCATAAAAAAAAAAAAAAAAAAAAAAAACTATTGAAGAGTTTAATATTGAAGAAACACGAGGAGATGATGATGATGATGCGGATTTAGAATGTTATTCTTATGATGAATTACATTTGGCATATTCATCATAGTTTATTGAATATAATGTATTAGTTTTTATATATGTATTTGGATTTTAAAATTTCAATAAAAATGTTTTGTTTGGTATTACTGATTTATACGAATATCCAAAATACACAAATAGATAGAATACAAACACATAATTAAAAAAATTCCTTATTGCTCTCAATCAGATTTGTCATTGCAATATAGTTCAACATTTATCAATATAATCAAATTCAAAATTCCACATACATTTTTGTAAAAAAAAATATTTTTGAAAAAAAGCTTTGTCAGAATTTTGCTTTATGTCTGATTCAAGGTTTGTGATTAATTAGATCCAAAGTTAAACAAATATAAATAAAGTACGTTGCATGCATGGTCTAATAATGCAAAAAAATAAATAAAAATAGAGTGATACTTTGCTAATATGTACTAATAATGCAGTTATGGTTTTATTGGTATTAGGTCATGACAGCCTTATGACTCTAGCACTGCCTTATGACTGCCTTAATAGTATCATTCATTGCATTATTTTTTTCCACATCTAGCACTACACATTGACTGCCTTTTGACTCTTGCACCAAGTAACCCTTCACATATTATTTATATAAAGGCATAAACAAAACCTCATTTTCATCTTACATTTGTAACAAAACTTACAACCGGAAAAATGAGCGAAAACAAGAAACCATATATTATCTTCAAATGCACACCATCATTTATCATATCTTTAATTTGCAACCTTTTTATTTTATTTATTTATTTTTTTATTTATTTATTTATTGTGCAGAAATCATAACCATAAGCAGTGATTCTTCTGAATCATCCTACCCAATGCCATGGTTTAAGTATTTTCCACAGCAAGATGAAGATTCAAGCAGTGATTCAGGATATGCTGAGCTGCAAATGTATCAACAAAAAAATGCTAGCACGAATCCAACCCCCAACCATACTGTAAAACAAGATTTTGCTGATAGGAGTAAGGTGCTAGGCATGACAAATAAGGAAGCATGTGATTTACTTGGTATCAAGTCATTTGCTCCCAAAAATCGTACAGCTGCAAGCGCCAGTCAAAAAGGGAAGGGAAAAAATTAGATGGTTTAGTATGTATGGTGTAGCATCATGGTTTAGTATGTATGGCTTAAATATGGCTTAAATGCCCTTAAATAACTCTGATGTAGCCTCTCACATATTATTGAGTAAATATGCTTTCTAATTTATAACCCATGCATGCATGCATGCAAATGCAATCACAACTAACTTTCCTTGCAAACACATTTATCGAACTGACATAAGGTTTAAGTGTTCAATTCGTACAAATCAACTTATTATCAATGCGGATAATTACGAATAATATTTATTTTGGTATACAAAATTAAAGTATGATATATATCAATATATAAAGTATATATAACATATCAAATTATGATTTAATTGTTGCTTCACAAAACATCAAGGCATAAAATTCGAAAAAATATAAGGAATAAAAGTATAATATATCAATACCCAAATTATGCATAATTTATTTGTAATTGAAGATAGACATGTACATATAATACATATTTATATTTTATATTTAGTATCAAAACATATTTGTTCCAAAAATATATTCGACAATGCAATCTATAAATAAAGGTTTATTGAATGTAAATCGTTAAACCAAAACATAATTTTCAGCGAATCAACAAACACGAACGATGTTGACACCTAAATCAACGGATGATAAGTTCAACATAGATGTAACAGTAATCACTATATCAGACGATGAAGAGGTATGATATGTGCTTTAATTAAGACTAATTTGTTTATAATTGTATTAATCTATGTACATGTTATATTAACTTGTTACTTTTCAATGTAAAAAATATGCAGAATAGGGAAATTTCAACAAGTCATACTCAACCGTTTTCTCTAGATGTGAAAAAAAACGACATACCAATTATTGTTTTATCGGATGATGACGAGGTAAAATTACCGATTCAGCATTGATTTAAACATGTCACCAAAGACATATGTCTTACTTATTGTTTCACGTTTACAGCCTCTTTCAAAATCACGCAAACGACGTAGGTTGTTCAAGAACAACAAACGTGTCAACACCAATGATTTTGTTATTATTTCATCAGACGATGAACAAGCACCAAAATTTGATACATTTATAAAAAATACTAAGCACAATCAAGCAGGAGAAACAATGGTATGAATTTACATTACAATATCATAAATTATCTTTGATCATGTATACATTATAACTTACACTATATTTTTATATTATGAATTTGGAATTCTATAAGTCTGATGATGAAGAACAGATTGTCATAAAACGTTCTACAACATCACATAAGTCAAAAAACACATTACATAGCAAATATATGCTGATAGACGAAGATACAAATGATGAATTTGATAACATCAATAGCAACAGTGATGATGGCGTTTGGACAAACATCAATGATTTGGAAGAACCGTTTTATGCTTTAGATGAATATAAGCCCAAATATAATATCCTTGATGAAGAAATCATTGAAGACTTCCCAACAGGTTGTTTGTTCTAAAATAATTCTATAAACATTTGTAGTTGTAAAGTGTTTTAAATGCCGGAACTTTATACTTACATAAAGTATTTTTGGATTTACGCAGATGATTACAAATATAGTGTGTCAGATGAGGAATATGATAGAGAGATTTTACGCAAGCATATCATGAGTGACGATGACATGTGGGATGATATAGTTGATACTGATGGTAAAGTGCACGGTAAACATGGTGGAAAAAACTACATAGATGAAGAAGCTTTGGAAGTCGATTCCAATGCGTATAGTGTGAGATCGGTACCTAATGACGATGATTTAGTCAGTTTTATTAATGACGCCTCAACTGATTATGAAACCACTGATGATGAGAATAGTAATGATGAATTTTGATCAAGCATGCTAAGATTTTCCAAAAATTATTTTTTTATTTGTGACAATTATTATTTTATGACAAGTACTATTTTATTATGAATATTTGTTAGGGTCTATATGGTTTATAATGCATGATTTTTATTCAATTACTATGATATATTTTTAATGATTATTTTGGTGTTTTAGGCTTGATAATTATTTTTTTCCCACCAAATATATCAATACAACATTTATGAGTATTTTAACGCTAATTACAACTCAAAAATATGGAATATACACATACTAAGTTTACAAATTAATAAAAAACGTACGTATTGAACATATAACTTTTTTTTTTAAAGATATGTTAACATGTAAATTACACACTAATAATAAAGATTGTTACATTTAACTAACAATTTGACCATTTATATCACTAATAGCGTATAAGATTTGAGAATGTAAACAGTTGCAACTTAAATAGCAGTTATGAAACGTTGTACCCTTCCACTATGTATAAATACATACATATAAACACCAATATATTGCATAATTTCATCTTGTGTTATACTCTTTAATATATAACTTCAATAGCTTCATCATCTTCTAATCCTGATTCAAAGAAGAATAAACGTAGCAGAGATACTTCTCCTCCTCCAATCCCTTCAAAATATAAAATTTTTGACATACCGCAAGATATTTGGGACAAATGTCATTCCAGCAAATATGCGACCGAGAAAACATTGGTTGAAATTTATAACAAGCGTATCAAAAGGCTTGAAGAACAGAACAATGAAGATCAGAAGATCATATTGGCGCACCAGAAGAAAATTGATTTTCGAAAACAAGAAATAGAAGATACCCAACAGAAAATTGTTGGAGTTTACAAGGGTATTCAAGATAGTTTATATATTTCTTAATTTGTCATTTTGTTTAGATGTATGTTTTTTCAATGGTTCAGCATATTATTTGAATACTTCAAAAAGGAATATAATATGTGGTGTTATTATGAAACTTCTATTGGGTTTATAAGATTGATGTAAATAAATACATGATGTCCCACATAGATAATGTTTGTATTGCCTATTCATTTGTTAAAAAACCTTAGCAGTACTAAGTTTAAATGAGCAGTATTAAGTTTCAAGTTAGTACTGCTCACGTAAACTTAGTACTGCTAAAGGTTTTCAATGCATTCAAAAAAAAATAAATAAATAAAAATAATACCTTTTAAACATATAAGTTTAAAACGGATTAAATTTACATATGTGATATTAAGTTTGGTTTGGGATAAATACCAAATTTGAAACGTTGTAACTTTAGAGATGATCACAACTGTATTTAAAAGATATTTTAACAAATATACCAAACGAATTTAAAAAAAATATATATAGTAATCCTGCTAACTTATGAGCAAAGTTAAGAATATTGCTGTTAGTACTGTTCACGTTTAAGCAAGTAGTACTAACTTTCAGGTTAGTACTGCTCATGTAAACTTCGCACTTCAAATATTTTTTTACAACTAAATAAGCACTCTGAAAGTTAACACACTAATCACGTCTAATGTACGACACCTACTCTAATGTGTGTTTAAACAACAATATGCTATTTCAATGCATTCAAATAAAAAATAATAATTAATATCTTTTTAACATATAATTTTAGAACGGATGAAATTTACATATGTGATATTAATTTTGATTTGGGATAAATACCAAATTTGAAACTAGTAACTTTGGAGATGATCACAATTGTATTTAAAAGATATTTTAACAAATATTCAAAACGATTTTTTTTAAAATATATATACTAATCCTGATAAACAAAAGAATAAAACACTAGACATCATATGAGCAAAGTTGAGAATACTGCTGTTGAAAAAATCTTACATGATAACATGTTAAATTATTCAAATCAAAATACAATCCATAATGGTACCGACGCTGTAACTAATGACTATCTACCGCGACGTATTGGCAGACCTCGAAAAAAACATAGATTGAAATCTCCATCACACCGTAAACTTCTTCAACATGATATCGCACGCCGACCAATGGAACCTCCTGTGAAGAACAAACAACATGAATATAATGCAATTTCAACGACAAAAGAAACAACTCTAAATACAACAATAGGTATGTACCATATGCTTTTCCTAATTCATAAAACAAATAGATGTGTTTCTAATGTACGAACAAATTGATATATGTTGCAAATGATCATGGAACAGCACCGCAACAATCAATTGATACCGCACGTCGACCAATGGGACGGCTTGTCAATAACATAAATAAGGAATTTAATGCAGTTTCAACGACATCAGATACACCTGTGAATACAACAATAGGTATGTAGCATACACTTTTTCTAATCCGTACAACAAAGTGATATATTTGTAATGTTCAAACAAATTGATATAATGTAACATTAATAATTAGGTGATAAAAACAACATTGGAACAGAATCACAACCACCAATGGATATAGCACGCCGACCAAGAGGACGCCCTATCAAGAACAAAAACCCTGCATGTAAAGCAGTTCCGACAATAAGAAAAACACCCGGTGACATTCAATGAACTCCATGCGGAGGAAAATACTCTAAACGCAAATCAGAAAGGTCGTGAGAGAAAACGAAAATGGTTAGACACAAAACATCACATCATTCACTTTGTAATGTTACAGACCAAGCGACTGAACAAAACCAACAAAGAGAATCATTTTTTGGAATATCAAATTGTACAAAGACTTTATCCTTTTTCCAAACCAATGTTCCACTCCTTTATTAACATTAAATAAACAATTTGTAACTTTGTCTTGATTAATTGTGTTTTGTCAGATTACATCGACCATGGAGATCCAGTTTTCACGGGTGAATCTTGCGGCGCGTTGTTATGGCATGCTGAGAGTATGGTAGGACACACACATACAACTTCGGATTCATACTCTATGTGTTGTAGGAGAGGAAAAATCAAATTAGGCGATGAGGTGCAAAATCCACCAGAATTGTTGATGGAGCTTTTGAAGGGAAACCACCCGAAAAGCAAATCATTCATCGAGAATATCAGACGCTATAATGCAATGTTTTCATTCACTTCTATAGGCGCAAAACAAGATATGTCTATTACTATTGGCGGTGGTCCATATTATTACAGAATACAAGGAGAAAATTACCATAGAATGGGTACGTTACTACGACAACAAGGAAAACCTCCAAAGTTTGCTCAGCTATATATTTATGATCCACAAAATGAGATCCAAAATAGGATCAATGGTGTCAGGTAGCGTACAACATTCTTACACATAATTTCTAACAAAACAATTATCATGTTTACCATAACAATATTATATAACTTAATCAATATATTCATCCTACTAAAGATTTTTTTTTTTTTTTTTTTATACAGCATAGAAACAGATGCATCAACAAACAACCATCCTATGGACCACCAGCTAACAGTTGATTTACGAGACATGCTAGATAGCATAAATCCATTAGTTGCTCAGTTCCGAATGGCTGGTGAACGTTCTGTCAGTGAAAAAGAAGAAAAAACTTTAAGTTACGACTTATTGGTACAAGAAAACAGGATGGAAGAAATTATAATCTTCCTACAGATACTGAAGTTGCTGCACTAATTGTACGAGACTTTGACTCTACAAAACATAAAAGGGACATTATTCTACATATGCAAGAAGGCGGACTCAAGCGAATCAGCGAGTTGCATCCTTCATACCTTGCACTCCAGTATCCATTGCTTTTTCCGTATGCTGAATGTAATACCTGAAATTCAGATAACCCGTAAAATGACCAAATTACCCCTGAGAGTATAAAACCTAATTAAATAACTTATAAAATTCTGAAACAATTCCAAAACTTCTGAAAACGAACTATATCTGAAACGAACTAATTTCTGGGACAACGTTACATCATTTCGAATGTCAAAAAAATTATTATAACATACACATTATTTATAAATTCCGAAATACATAATTAAAGTAAATATAATTAAATCTTTATATTAAGTATTATGTGAAAATAAATTAAGGAAATGTCAAATAAAATAAACCCAAATTATTATTTGATCCTAATACCAAAAATACTGATTCAACCCCCCCCCTAAGTCGGTTTTACAAGATATAAACAAATCCTTTTTATTTTCTTCACAAAACCTAATCGCAAAAAGCAACTAAAAACCCTAGCGATCACAAAAATTCGATCAAGGCAGCCACACAATTTTTGGATGTGAATAAGCAATTTTTTGGGGTTCTTGGAGGTGCAAGCAAGCTAGGAAAAATAAGGGCTGGTGCGTGTTTTCACTGGTCCGTTCTTGGTTCTATTTTCTTGTCGAATTGCTCATACGCAAGGTATAATTCTGTACGCCTAAACCACACGTTCTAAAATTGTTATAGCAATTTTCCTGTGATCTTTACATGTTATATAACTCATATAAATTATGTGAATCGAATCATGCAAGCAAATCTATGCGTACGAAAATATTATGAACAAAGAACACGTAAATCTCAAATATATGTAATTCGAATTTCTCGGCATGATAAGTATTTTATTTAGACCTCATATGAAGTAATAGACCTGGGAAAAATGTTAGAACGATTTATGATAGCCTAGATCATGTCGTGGTAATTTTGATGTCTAAAACGTACGTAAAAATCAAATATATGTTAAACAATTTTTTTGGGCATGCTATTTATTTTTTGTGGGCTCTTTATAAGTCATATGATCTGGGAAAAATATGAGTTTGATTTTTGGAAGCCTAGATTTAACGTGGTGAATTTTAGGTATAACCGGATTTTGGAAAAATAAAGAAAACAAATAAAATACAAATCGGGGTTATTAGGGTTAGGTTTCTTGGGCATAAATCTGATCATTAAAGGTGTTTTAAGGATGAATTAATGATGGTGCAATGATTGGTAATAGTAGGTGTTGATACAAAAGTTGGGCGTTCCTTGATTCCGTACCAATTCGATCTTAATGCTTGAGACCTGCGCACTGAGAAAACAGAAAAACACCGTTAGGCTTATCGTGGGATTGTCTCCCACGATTATCCTCCGGCGTGAGAGTAAGTAATCGGTTTTAGGGTTTGTAGAAGAGTTAGGGTTTGTCAGTCGTACCTTTGTGAGGGTTGAGATTCCCTCTATATATGGACACGAAATCCTTATTGGTTTCGTGTTCCCTAATCTTCGGTCTATCCCGCGTAGGGCGGTTAGGCAATATATATCCTATAAATAGAAGATATATCATCGCAGCCATAAATAACGTTGGGTTTGGGCCATCGTGAGCCCAAACCGTTATCGCAATAGCCCATATCGTGACAGGCTAAAGTCCATTCGTGATGGACTTAAGTATGGGCCAGGTTCGTGACCCGAATACGGACTATACGTCATCATGTCCCCCCAGTCTAGTGTGCGCAATGCGTGATTGCGGGTACTAGACTAACAACTTAAAAAATATATTCCTCAATGCGTAGCGGGGAAGCTTTAAGTATTTCCCGCCAAGAGTAGCGAGTTAACCTAGTCCAAGTATCTTCTTCAAAAATCGTGTGTGGTGGGTGAAAAAGTGCTTTACCTTTTGAGTTCCCAACCGTACGATTAGAGCAAGTGGGGTACACATGTCGTACATCCACGAATATGTGTACCCTATATAAAGTGAAGCCGTCATTTCTCTGTGGCTACCACAGTAAAAAAAAATCATCACTCTTCGCCATTGTTAAACCTTCAAGAAACAAATTAACAAAAGCGAAGATAGTAGCGCGTGCGCCGATAATAGGTACCATGGTTCTTCAATTATCTGAGATTAGTTCCGATATATCTGAGGATGAACTTCGTCAGTTCACCTCGGACTATTATATCCCTCTCGCATTGCATCCAGTAGTTCCGGCCGCAAATGCATCAATAGTGAATTTCCCGCAAGGGAAGGTGGGGGTTTATACGCGCTTCTTCGAATTTGTGAACCAGCGTGTTCCCATTTCCCTGTTTTTGTGCGATATCTTAAACCATTATCGCTTGCACATCTCGCAACTGCACTGTATAGGTGCGGCGAAAGTTACCAATTTTGAGGTAAATTGTCGCCTGTTGGCGATTGAACCTACTGTGCATCTATTCCACGCGTTTTACCACACGTCGTGGTTGAACGGGTGGGTCACTTTTGCTAAGCGCGCGGGGTCTCTGCAGTGTTATGCAAATAAATTAGACGCACTAAGGGTATGGAGGGAAAAAAATTTCTGGATTGATAGTGCATTTTTTCCTTGGGTATTTGAGTTCTATACTCAAGAATCGTTGCCAAGAGATGAGCGCCCAAACCCCGGATTGTATAATGTGGCGGATGCGGAGACGATAAACACCAATCGCATACCTATTGAACCGTATCCAGAAGACTTTCTGGTGCACATGGGGATCAGTCGCAACTACTTTGGTAGTCCGGAAGAGGTGCCAACATTCTTGGATGAACACAGCCGGGGTGGGTGCTTGTCTCTTCCTTCCTCTTCACTTAGTAGTTGTAAGCATTCTTCCCTTTGTAATTTTACTAACGCATTTGCTATTTGTTTGTTGTTTTGTTGCGCAGAGATGGACTTGTTTGATGTTGTTCGCTTGGCGAAGCCTACAAAGGTGATCGTAGGGGTGCGCCCACTGAGAGATGGGGAGCAGCCATTGCTTCAGGCTACTGCAGGGCGCACAATGGTGATTGCGCAGGAGGAAACAGAGGAGACAGAGGGGATAGGGGAGGTTCCCGCAGGTGTCACCATGGCAACTCCTCTGCGTAGCTTTCCCTCTGCTGAGTCGCAGATCCCTGTTGAGTTGTTGCATGTGGACTCATCAGGAAGTGCTATGGACGAGTCTGAAGATGAAGGCTTGGTGCGGAAACGCAAGAGGGCGTCTGGTGATGATGGCGCAGGGACATCAAGTAAGCGCCCTGCGCTTGTTGTCGAGCGTCCTGCCGAAGAGGATGCGTCATCTCATAAAACTCCTCCCCTCACGTAAGCATTTGTGTCTTTAGATCTTCAGCCTTTATTACGCTTTTAGTATTATAGAGTAACTTTGTTATTTACGTGTAGGGCTGAGACTGCTGTCGATGATGATGCGCATGTGGGGAGTTCGCCCCCCAAGACTGATGTTGGTGATTTTGGGCCTGAGAGTCCAGTGTTTGAAGAAAAATCTGCTGGAGATGCGCCAAGGAGTAGCCTTCTTGAGGAGTTGGCGTTGTCTGCTGCGCACCAGGCTTCATTGGTGGCGCAGCTACAGGTTGAGTATGCTGGTGAGAGCAGCCTGGTTGCTCAAAGGGATAAGGAAATTGAGCTTCTAAGGGCGCAGTTGGCTGAGGCGCAGGCTGAATTGAGAGCATCCGCTATGTATGACCAGAAGGTTGCTGATGAGAAGATGTTGCTCATGTCTGATCTGGCTAAAGAGCGCACTAGAGCGAAAGAGTACAAGGCCTCCTGCCTGTGGGCCATGAGATATATGGAGCTGAATAAGGGGAAGCTCATGTCTGATTTGGATGAGTTCCGCAAGGCTGTGGAGAGCTTGCTGGAGAATCAGGAGGGCAAACTGCGCAAACTCAGCATTGAGTATGATGAGGAGTTGTATCCTCATTTGGTGTCGACTATAGCTGAGCGCAGGTGGCTTATCAGCCATGGTTTGCGTCTGGCCGCCATGACCACGCTGGAGTCTCGAGAGGTTAAGGAGTCCTTCGGGAATGTGGTTCAATGTGCCCTAGCGCGTGGTAGGGCGGAAGCGGTAGAGGAACTGTGCGCATCCAAGGTTTTGGCGATGTCTCCCTCAGAAGTGCCTGGTTATGATGAGAATGCTTATGGCGAGCTTGTTTCTGCTATGGAGAAGTTAAAACTTTTTGAGCTTCCACATATAGCGCAGCTGGAGCGGGATCAGGACTTCCCTATTAGTGTGATTATGGAGGGTTTGACCTTGGCTAGACATTCATCCGCGAATGCTGAGGAGCAGCTTGATTATTTTTTGAAGCCGGATGTGTCGCAGCTACAGGTGCCCATTTTCGCTCGCCCTCGTGACATCCTAAACCCTTTTGCTCTTGAGAAAGAGATTCCATTGAAGACATCTTTGGAAGCTCACGAGATGAGACTTGCCAAGAAGAGGGGTCAGAAGGGGAAGGCTATCCTGTGTGGTCTTGGCGCAGCCCATATTCCTAGATCTGATGGGGTGCCTGTTAGCGTACCAACAGTAGCGCCCAGGGATGCTGAGTTGTTGCAGATGCTTACAGATGCTGGTCGTGTGGCGCACCAGGCAGGTAGCTCAGGGCTAAGGCGTACTCGTAGCATGTCTTGGTAGTTTTGGTGTAGTGGTATTTTGTTATATGTCCACTTTTTCCTTGTACATATGCTTGTTGGATGTGTACTTTTGATGAACTTGTTATAATGAAGCGTTGATTTTGAATAATACCATTGTATGCATATTATATCAAATTTGGCTATGGTTATAACGTTTGTACTTAGTTATTTTATTTTTGCATAAAAGATGTCTAAGAGTCAAATCGCTTGTATAAACACATTTGAAGAGGGTTTACAAGGATTCATAATCACTTATACTTATCTTGTATGAAAATTATGACATAGTCGTGTATGATATGGTTGTGTATGACATGTTTGTGTATGACATGGTTGTATATAACATAATTGTGTATGAAATTTACAAGTTGCTGTGTACCCATCATGGGGTGCACAAGTGTATGGATTGCAGCGTGCTACTAGGACCATACTAAGGGGTTAGTTGTCTTAACTCCTAATTTGTTAAACGCGCACAGTGTGCATTGATGTGTACCCGTCGTGGGGTACGCATGGAACTTACTCCAACGTCTTGAGAATAAGGTGTTTAACAAGGATACGTGATCCGGTGTTGATGGGTTTGCAACCCTCTTACTCAACGAGTCATTTGTTAGGTTTACTCATCCTTTTACCATCGTGGGTTTTTAATTAGTGCATGCACGCCATGTAGGCAAAAGATAATATAATAAACAATATTGAGACATAAGTTATATGTAAGCAATAAAGTAAAGTGTGTCACGGAGTTAGCTAGAAACCGCAACATTTTATTAATACTTGCAAGTTTTTGTAAAAAGATAAAAAACATTTGTCTAAATGAAACAAAGAATGTAAATACACGGATATTTATTTGGCACTTACTAAAGTGCGTGTGTGTCCATGCATTGGGTCGTAACCTTTCCTAAAGATAGCATCTCTTGAGATTGCAGATATTCCATGTGCGTTGTAGCTCACGGCCTTCCATGTCGCGCAGCTTGTACGCGCCTTGTCCTAGTGCTTCAATGACCTCATAGGGTCCTTCCCACTTTGGTCCAAGTTTACCTGTGTCTTCTGCGTGGCTTGCATCATTAGCGCGGTACACAAAGTCGCCAGGTCTGAATGAGGTGCTTCGAACTTTAGCATCGTAGTATCCCTTCATCTTTGACTTGGTTTTTGCCTCACGTATGGCTGCGCGCTCGCGCCTTTCCTCCAGTAGGTCCAAATCTATCCGTCGTTCGTCGTCATTGGTCGCGACATTAACTTCCGCGGTGCGGATAGTTGGCATCCCAATTTCAGCTGGTATGACAGCTTCTGTCCCATAGACAAGGGAAAAAGGAGTCTCTCCATTACTAACCTTGATTGTTGTGCGGTGCGCCCATAAGACATGCGACAATTCGTCCACCCATCTTCCTTTATGTTTGTCCAGTCGCGCTTTAATTCCTTCGCCAAGACTGCGATTTGCGCGCTCAACTAAACCGTTGGTTTATGGGTGTTTAACTGATGCAAAATGTTGTGTGATATTTAGCTCCGCGCACCAATCTTTGAACGGGTTATCACGGAATTGTTTTCCGTTGTCCGAAACGATTTCCTCAGGTAATCCAAAGCGGCATACCATATTTTCCCAAACAAATCGTTTTACTTGGTTACCTGTGATTGTCGCAACTGCTTTTGCCTCAATCCACTTAGTGAAGTAATCTATTGCCACAATAAGGAATTTCAGTCCTCCTGCTGCGACAGGGAAGGGACCCGCAATGTCAATGCCCCATTTATAGAATGGCCATGGAGAAGTAATAGGCGTTAGCTCTTGTTGTGGTCTGCGCGGGATGGGTCTATGAACTTGGCAGTCGTTGCATTTCCTTATCACATCGCGCGCATCACGGTGCATAGTAGGCCAGTAGTATCCCGAGCGTAATGCGCGTGCTACGACGGACCGTGGTCCTGAATGCATACTGCATGAGCCAGCGTTGATCTCTCGGAGTACGTAATCTGCCTGAAGAGGTCCAACGCATCGAAGCCATGGTTGTAGGAATGAGCGCCGATATAGGATACCGTCTCTAAGCTCGAACCTCTGCGCTGTGCGCCGTATACGTCGAGCGTCCTTCTGCTCATCGGGCAAGTTGCCCTTGCTTATAAATTCGATGATAGGGGTCATCCATGTAGGATCCTGCTCCTCTATCACCGTAGAAATCTCCATCTCCGAGATGGACTTGTTCTTTAGAATCTCCACCAATACTTGTTTTGACAGGTGCGCAAAGCTTGTAGATGCGATTTTGCTCAGTGCATCTGCTTTTTTGTTTTCCCCTCTAGGAACTTGCTTGATAGTAAACCTATCAAAACTCTGAATTATTGACTTTGTCTTTTCAAGGTATTGAACCATGTTGTCCTCTTTAGCCACATATTCGCCCAACACATGGTTGGCTACTAATCGAGAATCCACATTTGCTTCTAGGTTACGTACACCCATTCGATTTGCAATGCGTAATCCAGCGATTAGGGCTTCATATTCTGCCTCGTTGTTCGTGGCTGTGAATTCAAAACGCAGTGCGTAAGTGAACTCCATTCCTTCTGGATTAGTGAGTATAAGGCCAGTGCCTGACCCATCCACGCATGAAGATCCATTCGTGAATAAGATCCATGGCTCTTGTAGTTCTACCTTGTTAAGTGGGGGTGCGTCATCGGTATCTGGTTTTTCGATGATGAAGTCTGCTAGTATTTGCCCTTTAACCGCAGTGCGCGGTCTGTAAGAGATGTTATACTCTCCTAATAGCACACTCCATTTTTGTAATCGGCCCGATGCGTCAGGTTTAGAGATAACTTGTTTGATAGGTTGGTCGGTAATCACTGCTATTGGGTGCGCTTGAAAGTATCTGCGCAATCTTTTGGCAGCAAATACTAACGCCAAAACCAACTTCTCCATTGAGCTGTAGTTGATCTCTGTCTTTTTGAGTGCTTTACTTACAAAATACACTGGTGTTTGCACAGAATTCCTATCCGTCAGTAGCACTGCGCTGATCGCTCCTTGGGTGGCGGATAAGTAGATGATTAACTCCTCCCCTGGTCGGGGTGCGACTAGCTTAGGGAGCGCTGCTATATGTTGCTTAAGCTTGGTGAAGGCTTCTTCCGCTTTCGCAGTCCACCGGAAGTCTCCCTTTTTAGTGCACTTCTTGAGAGTTTTGAATAAAGGAAGTGACTTATCCGCTGATTTGGACAGGAATCTGTTCAAACCGGCTAGCTTTCCGTTTAGAGATTGAACTTCTTTCAACGTGCGCGGTGAAGGAAGTTGGAGGACAGCGTCTGTCTTTTCTGGGCATGGCTTAATGCCATCTGGTTCTATCAGATATCCCAAGAACATTCCTTCTGTAGCACCGAAAGTGCACTTCTTGGGATTTAACTTCATGTTGATCGCCCGTAGCGTTCTAAATGTTTCTTCTATATCGCGCACCACTTCGTCCTCAGTATGGCTTTTTATGACAAGATCATCCACATAAACTTCTAAGTTGCGGCCCACTTGCTTTCCGAATGCATTATCTACCAATCGCTGGAAGGTGGCGCCCGCATTCTTCAGGCCAAAAGGCATCTTTGTGTAACAGTAGACCCCTTGGCTTGTGTGGAAAGCTGTTTTTTCCTCGTCTTCCTTGGCCATTTGGATTTGGTGGTACCCTTTGTATGCGTCCAAGAAACACTTAAAGGGATATCCACACAACGATTCCACTTTCCAGTCTATCTCTGGTAGTGGGTAGCAGTCCTGTGGACATGCTTTATTAAGGTCAGTGAAGTCCACACACATTCGCCAACTGCCATCGCTCTTTTTGACCATCACTGGGTTGGAGAGCCAATCGTGGTAATAGACTTCCCGCATGATGCCAGCGTCTACAAGTTTGCGTACTTCTTCTAGTATGGCTTTTGCGCGCTTTGGAGCCTGGCCGCGCTTTTTCTACCTTACTGGTGAATATCCTTGTCGGATTTGTAACTTGTGTTCTGCTATCGATCGTGGTACGCCAGTCATGTGTTTTGGTTCCCAGGCAAAGATATTCAGATTCCTCTGTAAGAGTGCGCACACAGCTGCTCTGCCTTTGTCAGACAGCGATCCTCCGATTGATACTTCTTGCTCTGGATAATCAGGGTGAATTGCGACCTTCAAATTTGGAACTTTAGCTGCGCTCTGCTCTGGGACATGCGTCGTCTCACATGTAATCGTGTTACATTCTTCTGGTCGCGCAGCGTTGTTGTAAATGGTGACGATGCCACCCTCTACTGGGAATTTGAGCATCCCATGCGCTGTGGATGGTACCGCGCGCAACGCTGAGATTCCTGACCTTCCAATGATGCCATTGTATGGAGAAGGGGATTTGATCACCATAAAGTTCATCCAGGCTGTCGTGGAGTGTTCCTTATTACCGACAGCAACTAGTAAGCGCAGTTGCCCCATAGGCCATATATTCTCTCCTGTAAAGCCAGTAAGTGGAGTCGTGGCTGGACTTAACTATCTTTGTATCTCAGGACGCAATCTCTTGAAGCAATGTTCATACATTATATCCGCTGATGCGCCCCCATCGACATACATGCGGTGGATGTCGTGACCCCCCGCATTTATTTCAATGGTAAGTGGTTCTGCCACTGCGTTGTCCGCAGTCAAGGTGGGGAAGGAGATTTCACTTCCATGAGAGAATTTCTGGCTCACTTTTTGCCTAATCTTTCGCTGCCATGATTGTATCATGAAGATAGTATCAGCTTTTTCCTTAGGCGCTTCCTTCTTGCCTCCGGTTCTCTGCTTGTCTTTCCCCTCCTTAATATTTTTAACGAGGTGGTCCAACCTGCCTTCTTTCACTAGTTTCTCGATTAGTTGGCGTAATTGGACACACTCATTAGTGGTATGGCCCTTCTGCGCGTGATACTCGCAGTATCCGTTCCCTACGCGCCGATCCTCAGGGGTGCGCATAGGTGGGGGTCTTGGAAAGTTCGCACCCTCCGTCGCGAATATCTCCTTTGGAGTTTTTGTTAATGGGGTATACTTGTCGTTTCCCCTTCCGCCTCCTTGGTTGCGATAACTTTTGTTACGATTGCCACTCTGGTCATTGGATTGTCTCCTTGACTCTTCTAGTGACCTATGGTTCGAGTAGCCTTTCTTGCTATCCGCAGCGGCTGCTTCTCCTTGGACGAAGGACCTTGTGCGCTTCATGAGTTCGTCAAAAGTTAGGGGAACCTTATCATTTAACTTTTTTATCAAATCTGGGTTATTGATTGCATTCATAAAACCCGATATTTTTAGTATCTCTGGGCACGCCTTGACTTGCATGCATTCGTCCTTAAAGCGTTCCATGAAAGCGCTTGTGGATTCCCTTTGTCGCTGTTTAACCCTAGCGAGTTCGACAGGGTTTTTGGCGCACTTCTTCCTTTGAGTAAAGTTTAAACGAAACGCCTTGCGCAACTCTTCAAACCCACCGATGCATCTGTGTAGAAGCTTACTAAACCAGTTGCGCGCATTCTCTACTAATGTAGAGTTGAACATATGGCACCACACAGGTTGTGGCCAATTTTCGATAGTGGCTGCTGATTCGAAAATTTTTAGGTGATCATCAGGATCACCTGTCCCATCATATGTTTTGACGTTAGCAGGCATGCGCCTTTTCTTATTCTCTGAAAAATCGCTGATGCGCCTAGTAAACGCATCAACTTTTTGGCGACGCCAGGGAAGAGACATGTCTTCGTCTTCCTGGTCGCGGTATTTCCCTCTTGATTTCCAGTGTCCAGTTTCTTTGTCCTCGTTGTCCGAGGAATCACTTGAAGATGAGCGTACTCTTTTGCGACGCTTGCGTCGACTATCATCAGAATCTGAGCTTGCTCCTTTGTGGCGCTTGCGCCGACTATCCTCAGAATCGGAGCTTGAAGGGCTTTCACTTGGGGAGCACCGTCGCCCAAGCCTATCCTGAACTCTGCGCCTGCCAAGCCTAGCGTGGACATTGGCGCGCCGTTCCCCATCTTCATGCTCCTCCAAATGCTGAAAGTCGGCTGCTTCGTCATCCACAACCTTCCTTCCAATCCTGGTAAACACTGGTTGTTTGCGGTTATCCTTCTCGCGTCTTTCCTTTCGGTAGCGCGGTGGGGATGCTTCGTACTCAGGGTCGAGGTTGAGTCTGGCGTGCAGACTTTGGCTTGACCTCTTCTTTGCCTCCTCTTGCATGAACGCGGCCAGGGCTTCGTAGTTTTGAGATACGAAGTCACTTGGCACTAGTTCAGGCGTGACTCCTTCTAGCGCGATGGAGTCCGTTTCCAAAACAAGATCCTTGTTTCGGACAGGCGCATTTGGTGGCTCAGAGAAGTTCACTTCTGGCATGGCAAGGGGAGTGCGCTGTGGATCTACCGTGCTAGTACTTGTTGTAGTAGCATTGGTAGTCATAGTGGGCGGTTCTACTGGAGTAAGGAGCAGATCTGAGTACGCTCCAAAGCTTCTAGGCACACTGGTTGTTCCAGAGGTCTGCTTGGAGGCCGCATCAGTTTGCTGTTTCTTCCCTAGTAAATCGTCATGCGTTTTCTTCTCATGCGGAGTCCAATCCTTTCCGTGCTTCGTCATTCTAGTTCTTAGCAAAGCTCTTAGTGTAGGGTCCCACGGATGGCGCCACTTGTTGATACAAAAGTTGGGCGTTCCATGATTCCATACCAATTCGATCTTAATGCTTGAGACCTGCGCACTAAGAAAACAGAAAAACACCGTTAGGCTTATCGTGGGATTGTCTCCCACGATTATCCTCCGGCGTGAGAGTAAGTAATCGATTTTAGGGTTTGTAGAAGAGTTAGGGTTTGTCAGTCGTACCTTTGTGAGGGTTGAGATGCCCTCTATATATGGACACAAAATCCTTATTGGTTTCGTGTTCCCCAATCTTCGGTCTATCCCGCGTAGGGCGGTTAGGCAATATATATCCCATAAATAGAAGATATATCATCGCAGCCATAAATAACGTTGGGCTTGGGCCATCGTGAGCCCAAACCGTTATCGCAATAGCCCATATCGTGACAGGCTAAAGTCCATTTGTGATGTACTTAAGTATGGACCGGGTTCGTGACCCGAATACGGACTATACGTCATCAGTAGGGTTTGTATTTGTTCTTAAAAGTGAAATCCGATTTAACATAAAAAGTATAAGGACCTGTTTTGTCAACTTTGAAACTTCTGGGATATTTTTGTAATGTCATATACATCTATAGGAATGTGGGAAAAATATAACTTTGGGGTCCTAAGTGTAAATATTTCAATATAATGAATTAAATGGATATTAAAGGGTACGAATTGAAAATAAATAAAAGAGAGGGACTGAAAGTGTAAATCTGAAATCTTGAGGTTATTTTGAGTTAATACTAATATAAAAAGGTTATTGTGTAATTTTGAGGATTTATGGGTTAAATATGTAATTGTTATGAATTGTGATTTAATATATATGTTTTGTAAACTTAAAGGACTAAATATGTAAATTCTGAATTCTGAGGGGTCTAATCTGTAATGTACTAAGATCAGATGATATATTCTGTAATTATGAAATATAATATGTTTGTTTGGTATATATGGATATTGTAGGGTTTAATTTGTAAAATATGTAATTATAAAGTTGATTTTGTAAATTATGTAACTAAAGGTGTGTAATCTGTAAATTGTGAAACTTAAGGGAATAAAATGTAATTCTAAATAAAATGAGTATATAATTCTGTAATTTAAAGTATTTTCACTAATGACCTTGGAAATTAATGAAGTTACATTTAAAACCCTAAACTCTGTATAAATGTCATAATTAACCCTAAACTTCTGTAACTTGATAAAATATACTGTTATTCCATAATAATCTTTGAATAAGGGTTCAACCTAATCTGAAATGGTAATATCTGTTAATTCTGGAAACCTGCTAATTATGGGAACTTACTAAATCTGGAAAGTTACTAAAAATAGAAAGTACATAAAATGAAGAGATAAACAAAAAGTAATAATCTGAATAAGAAACTTTAGTAATTCTGTCTTCCTCTTCCTTAGGTGTGAAGAAGGAGAAGTCCTGATCTTCTTCTGTGTTTGTTTGCTTGTCTGCTGTGCTAATAAGGTACATATATTCTGCCCTTTTTCAGTAAGGGTGTTTCTTTCCCTTTTCTCTCAGTATTTCATTTTCTTATTAGGATTCCCTATACCATTGCTATGTTCCCCTCTGTTTGTGAATCTCTGATGTGATCTGTTTGACTTGAACCTTTGTTTGAACCTTCTGATATGATTCTCTATTCTGAACCTTTGCATAACTCTGATTTGAACCTTTGATATTTCTGAACTTTAACATGAACCTTTTTGCCATGTACCCTTAAGACATGACTTTCTGATTTTGATAGTTCATTTGACCTCTGACCTCTGACCTACAGTTTGATATCCGAGCCAATCACTAGGCATGAGGGTTTCATGTCCATGTCATTGATGCACCGATGGCATGACTCTAGGGTAGGAGAGTGATGACCTATCCCGTCCCTGATTTATTTTATCTGGTGTGTTAAGGAGTTTCTGGCCACCGGGGGCGCATGGATGCATCCTAGTTCTGAATTGTTATCTGTTATTTGTTATCTGTTTATGTTATATGTTTATTATTATATCTGGTGACTGATGGTGTGTGCGATACACGTCACTCACATTATCTGGGAGTTGGCCACTCTACACAGGTTTGTTGCATTATATGGTTATGCTATGGTATTATCTGTTATCTGGGCTCGTGATGGATTTCTGTTTTCCCTAAACCTGATTTGTTTCATTATCTCTCCTTTATTCTTTTCTTTTTCCTTATTTCCTTTCCTTATTCGTTCACTTTGATTATGTATCTGTATGATCTGTATTCCTATTTTGTTCGGTACTGCTATCTGTTATCATTTCTGTTATCTATATATCTGTTCACTGAGCTCTCGTAGCTCAGCCGCATTTCTTTTCCTGCGGCAGGTACTTAAGCTAGGAAGCTGGGTTTTAGCTTTGGGATGAGAGCAATCTGATTTGGAGTTTTGACCTTAGTGATTTTAGCTTTACCATCTGGACTTCTATTTATGCCATTGTTTAGGCATTTGAATATTGGATTTTGTACTTCAGTTATTTTGTCTTGCATTTGATATAAGTCATGTTGACTTATTTTGGATTTAATGTTAAGACTTCCGCTGTTTTATTATTGAATGCTATGTTTGGATTTAATATTATTTTGTATTCAATGTTAAGCAATCTGATTTGGGTTGGGGTGTTACAGTTTGTGGTATCAGAGACAGGTTCATCCGAAACCCGTAGGCTTAGGCCATTGACCTGTGAGGATTGGGTAGACATTAGGTTTCCTTTCGCGTACTCTTTTTCCTTATTCTGCTCTGTCATATTCTGCTTGATCTTACTAATTGTCTTCATAATTCTATAGATGGTTAACACTCGTCACCAGGAGTATAATGTTGGAGGGGATGCTGAAATCCCCAATCTGGAGGCTTTGGTGGCTAATGCTATAGCCAATCTTTTACCCGGCCTTAACACTGATGCGGTGATCAACTGGCTTATCAGTGGTGGAGCTAGTTCATCTGGAGGTGCTGGCAGTTCTTCTGGTGGTGGGGGCCGACCCACTACCATTAATGGGTGGCTTGAGAGTTTCAATAAACTCAAGCCGTTGTCTTTCAGTTCTGCTGCTACTCCTCATGCTGCAGAGGACTGGATTACCCACATGGAGAAGCTGTTTGAGGTGCTAGGTTGTGAGGACGAGTTTAAGACTCGTCTGGCTGTGTTTAAGCTTGAAGGTGATGCACTTAACTGGTGGAAGGCGCACAAGGCAGCTAAAGGAGGCGATCCGTATGTTCTTGGTTGTACTTGGGCTGATTTCCGCACTACATTCTATAATCGGTACTTCCCTGACTCTGAGCAGCAGAGGTTTATTCGGGAGTACAACACTATTTCCCAGCTAGATTCTGAGACCGCAGGGGAATATCTGGAGCGGTTTCAGAGATTGGTTAGCTTTGTGGGCCCCACTGCTGGAGATTCAAGGCGTCAAGCCAAGCAATTCAAATGGGGACTCAAAAGGTTAGTAACCTGTATAAAGTTGATGTTTGGTACCAATAGACCCTAATGCACTTTTCAATTTGCTACTGAATTAGGTGGGTGCTCGATCGTGTGCTTAATGATGAGTTTCAGGATCCGTCAGCATGTTGCGATGCAGCTCGCAACATTGAGATTTTTCATGAGGGAGTTGGTTACAAGCGAAACCGTGATGGCGACAGGGTTCAACAGCAGAGTCAGAATCGGGACAACAAGGGGTATTCTGGTAGGAACTTTGAACAGCGAGGTCAGTTAGATCGTGGACGTGACTATCAGGGTCAGTCAGGCAGGAGTTATGATCAGAAGAGGCACGACTCGAAGGGTCAGGATTCGAGGTCGGTTTCTAGACAGGGGAGTGATCGTCATGGACGCAGTGACAGTCAGAAACAGTGGAAGGATCAGCCTTCCAAGGGTTATCAGCAGCAGTCTCGAGGTTCTGGATCGGGTTCTCAGACTTTACCTCCTCCTCCCATTTGTACTACTTGTGGGAAGAGTCATCCCGGACCGTGTCGTAGGGCTTCTGGTGCATGTTTCCGATGTGGGTCTTCTGAACATCGGGTGAAAGATTGCCCTAAGCATAATCCGACCCCAGCGGTGCAGTATCTTCCTCCTCCTCCTTCGAATACAGGCCGTGTGTTTTCGACTACTCGGGATCAGGCAGCTAAATCATCAGGTACCATTACTGGCATTCTGCATATTGGTGATCATACTGTATTCATATTATTTGATACCGGCGCAACACACTCTTTTATATCTGTAAAACTAGCTCAGAAACTTAAAACGACTCCAACACCATTAATAAACCAACTATCTATTTCCACCCCAATGAAACACAGTGTCCTTCTCGATCATGTATATGTTAACTGTCCTTTGCGCTTTGATGACCGGATTCGTCCGGCTAACTTACTTCCCCTGGATATGATTGATTTCGATGTCATCCTGGGCATGGATTGGTTGGCTTCCCATAGAGCTACCATTGACTGTCATGCTAGGAATGTGATTTTTGGAGATCTGAACCATCCTGAATTCGTTTATCATGGATTCCGCCCTCTGAAATCTGTTAAAATCATCTCTGCTATGAAGGCACAGACTCTGATATCTCATGGTTGCCAAGGCTATTTGGCTTCTGTTAAGGATTCATCTGTTGAGACTTCTGATATTTCTGATGTTCCCATTGTTCGGGATTTTGCCGATGTTTTTCCTGAGAAACTTCCTGGTCTTCCTCCGGCTAGAGAAGTTGAATTTGTTATTGATCTGATTCCCGGTGCCGAACCTATCTCTAAGGCTCCGTACCGAATGGCACCTGTCGAACTGAAGGAATTAAAGGAGCAACTGGAAGAGTTGTTGAACTGTGGTTTCATTCGCCCTAGTGTTTCGCCATGGGGTGCTCCGGTGCTTTTTGTGAAGAAGAAGGACGGTAGTATGCGGTTGTGCATTGATTATCGTGAGTTAAATCGTATTACCATCCGAAACCGTTATCCGCTTCCTCGCATTGATGACTTGTTTGATCAGCTGCAGGGAGCTAAAGTGTTCTCCAAAATTGACTTGCGATCTGGTTATCACCAATTGAGGGTTAAAGAGCATGATGTCTCTAAGACTGCTTTCCGTACCCGTTATGGGCACTATGAGTTTCTGGTTATGCCTTTTGGCTTAACAAATGCTCCTGCTGTGTTTATGGATTTAATGAATTGGGTCTTTCATGAATTTCTGGATAAGTTCGTCATCGTTTTCATTGATGATATTCTGGTGTATTCTAAATCGTCTGAGGAGCACGAGCAGCATTTGCGTATTGTTCTGGGTATTCTGAGGCAGCAGAAATTATTCGCGAAATTTTCTAAATGTGAGTTCTGGCTGAACCAAGTAGCTTTCCTTGGTCACGTTGTGTCTGCAGATGGTATCACCATGGATCCATCTAAGGTTGAGGCTATCACCAAGTGGCCGAGACCTACCACTGTGACTGAAGTCAGGAGTTTTCTGGGATTAGCTGGCTACTACCGGCGTTTTGTTGAAGGATTTTCTAAGTTAGCTTTGCCTTTGACTCAGTTGATGCGGAAGGGTGAAAAGTTTGTATGGACTGATGAGCGTGAGCAGAGTTTTGAGGAGTTGAAACAGCGACTGGTGTCTGCGCCTATTCTGACTTTACCATCGGGATCTGGAGGTTTCCAAATCTATAGTGATGCTTCTAAGAAGGGTTTGGGTTGTTTACTTATGCAACACGGCAAGGTGATTGCCTATGCTTCGAGGCAATTGAAACCCTATGAAGAAAATTATCCGACTCACGATCTTGAGTTAGCGGCTGTGGTTTTTGCATTGAAAATCTGGAGACATTACTTGTATGGCGAATCGTGTGATATCTTCACCGATCACAAGAGTCTCAAATACATCTTTACTCAGAAGGAGCTTAATATAAGGCAGAGGAGATGGTTAGAACTTCTGAAGGATTATGACACGAACATCCAGTATCATCCAGGTAAGGCTAATGTTGTTGTTGATGCACTTAGTCGGAAATCTGGAATGATTGCTAGTTTGGAAATTGATCCGCGTGTTCTCAAGGATTTGGAGCGTCTGGATGTTGAGTTGTGTGTTCGTCGTGATGTTGGTTACTGGGCTAGCTTAAAGATTGAGTCAAATCTGATGTTGCGTATTAAAGAGGCTCAGAAAGATGATGATGAGCTTTGGGCTATTGTTCAAAATATTGAAGAGGGTAAGCAAACTGAATTCAGAGTTGATGATGATGGAGTTGTCTGGTATGAGGATCGGTTATGTGTGCCTAATGATTCTAATCTGCGTGAGGCTGTGTTGACTGAGGCTCACAGCTCTCCTTTCTCTATTCATCCTGGTTCCACCAAGATGTATCGGGACCTTAAGCAGCATTTCTGGTGGAACGGTATGAAGCAAGATGTGGCGTTATTTGTTGCTAGATGTATGACTTGTCAGCAAGTTAAGATTGAACATCAGCGGGCTAGTGGTTTGTTACAGCCTTTGGAGATTCCGGCATGGAAGTGGGATGAGATTTCCATGGACTTTGTTTTTGGTCTGCCTGTTACTCGTAAAAGACATGATGCGATTTGGGTGGTCGTTGATCGGGTAACTAAATCTGCTCATTTCTTACTTATCCGTATGACTTATAGTGTCAGTCAGTTGGCGGAGATTTTTCAGCAGGAAATTGTTAGATTGCATGGTATGCCTTCGTCTATTGTTTCTGATCGTGATCCTCGTTTCACTTCGCGTTTCTGGAAAGGACTACATAAAGTTTGGGGCGCTCGTCTCAAGTTCAGTACTGCATTTCATCCCCAAACTGATGGTCAGTCTGAGAGGACCATTCAGACTTTGGAAGATATGTTACGGGCTTGTGCATTGGAATGGACCGGTAGTTGGGATGAGTATTTGTGTTTAGTGGAGTTTGCTTATAATAACAGTTGGCATGCGAGTATCCGTATGGCTCCCTTCGAGATGTTGTATGGTAGGAAATGTAGGGCTCCTGTTTGTTGGAATGAAGTAGGTGAACGTCTGATTGAGGGTCCTGAAATGATCGAGATCACTAATGAAAAGGTAGCTGTGGCTAGGGAGAAATTGAAAGAGGCGCGTGCTCGTCAGAAGAGTTATGCTGATAAGCACCGTCGGGATCTGCAATTCAATGTAGGTGATCAGGTATTTCTGAAAGTATCTCCTTTCTGTGGTGTTAAGCATTTTGGAATCAAGGGCAAGTTGAGTCCTCGATTTATTGGACCGTTTGAAATTCTGGAGCGTATTGGGGAGGTTTCTTATCGTCTGGCTTTACCTCCTCAGCTATCTCATGTGCATAACATTTTTCATGTATCTCTTCTGAGGGGATACAACTATCATCCGTTGCATGTAGTATCTTATCCGCTTGATCAGATCCGACCTGATATGTCCTTTTCTGAAGAGTCGGAAGCGGTTCTGGATCGTCAGGAACGAGTCATGAGGAATAAAGTTATTCCGTTCGTAAAGATTCTTTGGAAGAACCACCCGGAGCGTGAGGCTACCTGGGAAACCGAGGAATCAATACGAGCTAGTTATCCGCACTTCTCGTTTTAATCTGGTATGTCTTGTTTTGTTTCTGCTCTCTTTTTCCTTCTGCTTTCTGCAAATTTCGAGGATAAATTTTTTTGTTAGTGGGGAAGAAGTTGTAATACCTGAAATTCAGATAACCCATAAAATGACCAAATTACCCCTGAGAGTATAAAACCTAATTAAATAACTTATAAAATTCTGAAACAATTCCAAAACTTCTGAAAACGAACTATATCTGAAACGAACTAATTTCTGGGACAACGTTACATCATTTCGAATGTCAAAAAAATTATTATAACATACACATTATTTATAAATTCCGAAATACATAATTAAAGTAAATATAATTAAATCTTTATATTAAGTATTATGTGAAAATAAATTAAGGAAATGTGAAATAAAATAAACCCAAATTATTATTTGATCCTAATACCGAAAATACTGATTCAGCCCCCCCCCCCCTAAGTCGGTTTTACAAGATATAAACAAATCCTTTTTATTTTCTTCACAAAACCTAATCGCAAAAAGCAACTAAAAACCCTAGCGATCACAAAAATTCGATCAAGGAAGCCACACAATTTCTGGACGTGAATAAGCAATTTTCTGGGGTTCTTGGAGGTGCAAGAAAGCTAGGAAAAATAAGGGTTGGTGCGTGTTTTCACTGGTTCGTTCTTGGTTCTATTTTCTTGTCGAATTGCTCATACGCAAGGTATAATTCTGTACGCCTAAACCACACGTTCTAAAATTGATATAGCAATTTTCCTGTGATCTTTACATGTTATATAACTCATATAAATTATGTGAATCGAATCATGCAAGCAAATCTATGCGTACGAAAATATTATGAACAAAGAACACGTAAATCTCAAATATATGTAATTCGAATTTCTGGGCATGATAAGTATTTTATTTAGACCTCATATGAAGTAATAGACCTGGGAAAAATGTTAGAACGATTTATGATAGCCTAGATCATGTCGTGGTAATTTTGATGTTTAAAACGTACGTAACAATCAAATATATGTTAAACGATTTTTCTGGGCATGCTATTTATTTTTCGTGGGCTCTTTATAAGTCATATGATCTGTGAAAAATATGAGTTTGATTTTTGGAAGCCTAGATTTAACGTGGTGAATTTTAGGTATAACCGGATTTTAGAAAAATAAAGAAAACAAATAAAATACAAATTGGGGTTATTAGGGTTAGGTTTCTTGGGCATAAATCTGATCATTAAATGTGTTTTAAGGATGAATTAATGATGGTGCAATGATTGGTAATAGTAGGGTTTGTATTTGTTCTTAAAAGTGAAATCCGATTTAACATAAAAAGTATAAGGACCTGTTTTGTCAACTTTGAAACTTCTGGGATATTTTTGTAATGTCATATACATCTGTAGGAATGTGGGAAAAATATAACTTTGGGGTCCTAAGTGTAAATATTTCAATATAATGAATTAAATGGATATTAAAGGGTACGAATTGAAAATAAATAAAAGAGAGGGACTGAAAGTGTAAATCTAAAATCTTGAGGTTATTTTGAGTTAATACTGATATAAAAAGGTTATTGTGTAATTTTGAGGATTTATGGGTTAAATATGTAATTGTTATGAATTGTGATTTAATATATATGTTTTGTAAACTTAAAGGACTAAATATGTAAATTCTGAATTCTGAGGGGTCTAATCTGTAATGTACTAAGATCAGATGATATATTCTGTAATTATGAAATATAATATGTTTGTTTGGTATATATGGATATTGTAGGGTTTAATTTGTAAAATATGTAATTATAAGGTTGATTTTGTAAATTATGTAACTAAAGGGGTGTAATCTGTAAATTGTGAAACTTAAGGGAATAAAATGTAATTCTGAATAAAATGTGTATATAATTCTGTAATTTAAAGTATTTTCACTAATGACCTTGGAAATTAATGAAGTTACATTTAAAACCCTAAACTCTGTATAAATGTCATAATTAACCCTAAACTTCTGTAACTTGATAAAATATACTGTTATTCCATAATAATCTTTGAATAAGGGTTCAACCTAATCTGAAATGGTAATATCTGTTAATTCTGGAAACCTGCTAATTATGGGAACTTACTAAATCTGGAAAGTTACTAAAAATAGAAAGTACATAAAATGAAGAGATAAACAAAAAGTAATAATCTGAATAAGAAACTTTAGTAATTCTGTCTTCCTCTTCCTTAGGTGTGAAGAAGGAGAAGTCCTGATCTTCTTCTGTGTTTGTTTGCTTGTCTGCTGTGCTAATAAGGTACAGATATTCTGCCCTTTTTCAGTAAGGGTGTTTCTTTCCCTTTTCTCTCAGTATTTCATTTTCTTATTAGGATTCCCTATACCATTGCTATGTTCCCCTCTGTTTGTGAATCTCTGATGTGATCTGTTTGACTTGAACCTTTGTTTGAACCTTCTGATATGATTCTCTATTCTGAACCTTTGCATAACTCTGATTTGAACCTTTGATATTTCTGAACTTTAACATGAACCTTTTTGCCATGTACCCTTAAGACATGACTTTCTGATTTTGATAGTTCATTTGACCTCTGACATCTGACCTACAGTTTGATATCCGAGCCAATCACTAGGCATGAGGGTTTCATGTCCATGTCATTGATGCACCGATGGCATGACTCTAGGGTAGGAGAGTGATGACCTATCCCGTCCCTGATTTATTTTATCTGGTGTGTTAAGGAGTTTCTGGCCACCGGGGGCGCATGGATGCATCCTAGTTCTGAATCTGTTATCTGTTATCTGTTATCTGTTTATGTTATATGTTTATTATTATATCTGGTGACTGATGGTGTGTGCGATACACGTCACTCACATTATCTGGGAGTTGGCCACTCTACACAGGTTTGTTGCATTATATGGTTATGCTATGGTATTATCTGTTATCTGGGCTCGTGATGGATTTCTGTTTTCCCTAAACCTGATTTGTTTCATTATCTCTCCTTTATTCTTTTCTTTTTCCTTATTTCCTTTCCTTATTCGTTCACTTTGATTCTGTATCTGTATGATCTGTATTCCTATTTTGTTCGGTACTGCTATCTGTTATCATTTCTGTTATCTATATATCTGTTCACTGAGCTCTCGTAGCTCAGCCGCATTTCTTTTCCTGCGGCAGGTACTTAAGCTAGGAAGCTGGGTTTTAGCTTTGGGATGAGAGCAATCTGATTTGGAGTTTTGACCTTAGTGATTTTAGCTTTACCATCTGGACTTCTATTTATGCCATTGTTTAGGCATTTGAATATTGGATTTTGTACTTCAGTTATTTTGTCTTGCATTTGATATAAGTCATGTTGACTTATTTTGGATTTAATGTTAAGACTTCCGCTGTTTTATTATTGAATGCTATGTTTGTTCTGATATGAAACCATATATTTGTGACATCTTTGCCCTTGTCGGGTTGGGGTGTTACACTGAAGATGGTTATCGAACAGATATATACCATTTTGGTGTGACTGATGAAACACCCACCAACAAGAAGACCAGAGTGACAATGCGAGAATATTGCGCATATCGCTTACAAGAAAGAGCAAATGTTTTCTAAATGGTACTGAATGCAAGGAGGCTATGTCAATAGTTTATTGTGGACGAATACACAATGATTGAATCGGAAAGGATGTCATACATAAAAAACTAACAAAAAGACTTAAGGAGTGAAATCTACTCGAAATTCGCTAAAATGGCGGATGATGAAGAATCTGGAGTGAAACTACGAGGTAAAAAAGTTATATTGCCATCATCATTTACAGGAAGCCCAAGGTATATGAGGCAGAATTATTTAGACGCAATGACAATCTCCAAGGTCTACGGATACCCAGATTTGTTCATTACATTTACGTGCAATCCAAATTGACCCGAGATTGAACGTTTTGTGGTTGAAAAGGGTTTGAAATCTGACGATAGACCCGATGTAATCACACGAGTTTTTAAAGAAAAAACTTGACACTCTTATGAAAGAATTCAAGGAACACCATTACTTTGGCCGCCTTAAAGCAGGTATTTACTTATCCAATTAATTGTATGCATAAACTTATAACACTGGTATGTGCTTAAACACATACCATTTCTAGACCAAAATCGGACCCAAAAAGACCAAAAACCCGACCAAAATGCCAAATATATTGTGTTTTTGTGTTTTTACATAAGCAGGCTCGGATATCAAAGAAAAGGACAAAATCAAGCAAAGAACCGGGAAACCGAGCACGAGATATGGAAGTGTTATTTGTAGCCGATGCCGAGGAGAAATTATGGTCAAAAAGTCAACCGAGGTCCTCCGTCTATTAGCAATTATCAAATTCAGCCCTTGGATTTAGTTTTGAAGAAAGGCATGATCAGTCCCTTAACTTTCAGCAAAATACATAAATAGTCCCTTGAAATCCTTAAATCTTACACACCTTACTCGGATTTGTTACTTAAAATCCAACTTTAACACAACAAACCCCAACCCACTTTTGCTAGCCCTTACCCAATCCAACTTAAATCCTCAAGCCCACTACCACTCACAACCGGCCCAATCCTTATCCTACTCACCCGATCCAACACCAAGAGATAAACCCGGTCAAAAGTCTCTAAATCCCACTCGGTCAACAACTAAATAAATAAACAAACACACCATCTCTCACACTCTCACAAAAATACCGATCCCCTTTTACCCCAATTCCCCAACCGATGAACCCTAAATTTTACCTAACAAAATTACCACAATTAAGGGTAAGATTGTCATTGCACGGACTTCGAGGATGCTACTGACACCAAGAATGACACATGGCAACCATCGATTGGACCGAACACGCACCATTTTGATCGTACGGCCAGAACTAAAGCTTGGAGATGAAGGGAAGATCCAAGGGTGAAGAGTGACTCAAGTGCACACGGATCGCCAAGGTGGACTCTCGAGAAGGATCGATCGAGGCCTATAAATAGCGGGATAAAACCTCTGTTCGGAAGTTAGTTTTTAATTCTTTATTAGATAGATTTAATTTACTTTCAATTGTTTTATTTTAATTTTTCAGTCGAATTAAAATTTGTAACGAGAAGTGGTTGTAATTTTTATTTTAACGTTTTAGTTTAATTGTTCTATTGTAATATTTAGTTTTAAATCAATTTTTAGTTTATTCCGAAATTTACTTTGTAATTTTATTTCATTTTTAAATATCCGAATTTAATTTTGTACTTTTGTTTTGGTTAATGAAATTTTCAATCTCAGTTTTATAAAGTAGTTCTTGAATCAAACTTTATATAGTATTGTTTTTTTTTCTTAGTGTTTCTTCAGTAAAAAAAAAAAAAAAAAAAAAAAAATATTATCTAATCAGCTGATAAGCTGATGATAAGTTGGTTATGCTGATGGTGAAGAGAAGCAGAATAAGGGTTTTGTTAGTGGCTTAAGCCTGGGTTTATTGTGTTGCTGAGATTTAATTGTGTTGCTGGGATCTTATTGATTTAAGCTGGATCAGGTTATAAGTTAATTTCCATAAGTAGCTTATTTTATGGTCAAATGCTCATCTCATTTTAGTTTATGTACTTATGTTTTCTGCATTTACTTTAGTGCTAAGAGTATATGAGATTTAGAAATTTAATCTAAGAATAGGATAAGTAAGTTGATAAGCTTTTTTTTTTTAAGGGATTGTTTTTGGTTAAATAGCAGCTGAGCTTATTAGAATTACATAGCGGCAATTTTTGAGGTTAATCTAAATAGTTTAAAAGAAGTTTGCAAAGTCTGATTTAGTTTCAGAGTTGAATTACAATTGCAATTTTTGAGTTGATTTAGTTTTAGTTTTAGAGTTGATTTAGTTGATTTAGTTTAAAAAATAGTGCAGCAGACTCTTTTTCTTTTGGCTACTGATTTAGGCTCGATTCAGACAAGCAAAGAAGCTTTTATTTTGGGCATTTTGGGTACTAGAGTAGATTTACATATAAGCTATCTATCTCAGCTTTTAGATTCTAATTTGGAGCTATTTTGAGTGCTTTATTCGATCTGTAAGTAGGGAGTTTAGAATAGCTTATTCTGTTTAAATGTAACTGCATGTCTGCTTGTTTAATTAGATTCTGGAAATTGCAATTTCAGTCCCTCTCTTTCTTAGAGTACGATTTTAATTTTATATAAGTTTCAAAAAAATACAAATTAGTCCCTGTCTTTTATTAAGTCTTAAACATTTTCAGTGTTAACAACTTTAGTCCCTCAGCTTTTATAAAATTTTTATTTTTCCAAATTTTCTTTTATAATTAGTCCATTAGTTATATTTTTTTTTACTTTTGCATTTTAGTCAAAATACTTAATTAGTTTTAAATAGTTTTAATTCATAAAAAAAATTATTAAAAAGTCAAAAAAAATATTTTTCTTTTTCCAAAATTTTTCTTTTATCATTTTTAGTATAGGAAAATTATTTTTATATTTTTAGGTTTTAAATTTCACAAAATCATTTTTATTTACGTTTTATAATTCGTCGCGTAACGTTTTTTTTAAAATTCATAATTTCGTTTTTTTTTTTTTTTTTTTTTTTTTTTATTTTTTTTATTTTAATTCGTATGCTTAGTTTAATTGTTTAATTAGCTTAATTAATTGTTTTTTATTTCATTGTTCGTAGCATAAAATCAAAAATCAATCACTCTTTTTCACACATTCACTACACGTATTCGACACCGGAACAAAGACTCGATATTCGACCTTCGTTGGGAAACGACCCGGGGAAAACGCATACGTTGCTTTTACCCTTGGAAAAATAAATATACTACAAAAAACGACAAATCAAAAAAATGGCGCCGCTGCCGGGGAAGGCTTGAAAAGAGTTGGAGTTTCGCCATAAGAATCGTGTTTTGAAGATCCTTCCTCGGAAGTTTTCGTTTTCATAAAAAATAAAAATACAAAAATATAATAATTAAAAAAACACTTTTCATAAAGTGTTTTCACCATTAATAATAAATCCTCGGTCTTCCGTTGAAGGAGGGCGGTTGTAAACCATTCCTAATTACAACAAAACAAATCGTGAAATTGATCGTTATCGGATTACTTTATTACTACAACCTAATTACGGGGTTTAAGGAAGCTTGACATTAAATTGTCGAGCTGAAGAAGGCGGGTTTTTAAGCATCTTCGGAGCTACCTTTGCCTTCCCGCCACGCTGCGCGTAGTTTTAAAGGAAACGGTTACGGTTAACGTAACGGTTACCAAAAAGAAAATAAAGTCTTTTGTTTTTCAATATATTTAAAAAGCCAAAAATAATTCCCAACCAAAAATACAAAAAAAAATTTTGATTTTTTATTTTTGTTTCATTTTTGGTGTATGCACACCCGATCTTCTACTTCTCACCCTCTTCTTTCACCGCTATCAAATCCCGAGAGGATTATTCGTCACAATCACCGTGTTCATTTCTCAAACGTTGAAGAAATGGCCGATGAACCACACAATCAACCCCCGCCGGTGGGAGGTGATAATCACATGCCAGCTCCCGATCTCCGAACGATGGAGGAGCTGTGCCAACCCACAATGCACGGACGTGGTGGCCCGATTGCCCCCGTCAATATTCAAGCCGCCGATTTTGGACTTAAGCATCACATGATTCAACAAGTCCAAAACTCGTGCCAATTCCATGGCTTGCCGGGTGATGATGCGAACAAGCATCTTGACAAATTCATAACCGTCACCCAAAGTATGAAACAAAATGGGGTCTCCGATGACGCCCTTCGGCTATATCTCTTTCCTTATTCATTGACGCATCATGCCACCGCATGGTTTGATCGTCTTCCCAAGAACTCCATTCGTAGTTTCGACGAAATGGTTACGAAGTTTTTGGCGAAATATTTCCCACCGTCGATGGTGACGAAATTAAGGAATGAGATTAGCAATTTCCGTCAGCTTCCCGATGAATCATTGTTTGAGGCATGGGAACGCTACAAGTTATCGATTGATCGGTGTCCGAACCACAATATGTTATTGGTCACTATTATAGATACCTTCTATAATGGTTTGACATTACGACACCGTGATACGATTAATGCTGCTGCCGGTGGTACGTTTATGAAACGTCGACCCGAAGAGTGCTATGATCTCATTGAAAATATGACTACCCACCATAATTTCTGGGATTCCTCTGCCGAGAGGAATGAGTCAACAAGATCTAGCACTGATTCTTCTACTTCCGAGATAGCCGCTCTTTCTAAACAAATGAATGATTTGTCTACGGCTATCTTGAGAATTCATCAAAATCAGATTTCAACTCAAAACAACAACAATCAAGTGAATGTTGTTAACCATAGTTGTGAGACATGTGGTGGTCCTCACCAATATTTCGAGTGCCCAGCCTCCGGTGGCTACACTCAAGAGAATGTGTATGCTGCTTCTGGAAATTTCAATCAAGGTGGTAACGGTTACCAACCTCAAGGAGACCGTAATCTCCTCAGCTACCGTTCTAACAATTTTCTCGGACCACCCGGTTTCCCACCAAATCAAAATCAGCAAAACCGTATTGTTCCAAATAATCAAAATCAAAATCGGGGCAATCAAGTTTATCAAAATCAAGGAAATTTTCAAAACCCCGGAAATTTTAATCAGGGAAATTTTCAAAACAACCAAGGTTTTGTTCAAAACAACCGAGGGCCAAATCTTCCAAACAATCAAAATCAAGGATTTGTGTCGAACCCATCGCCCTCGGATGAGTTATTAAAACAATTCATTCTTCAAAGCCAACAACAACAAAAGAAACAAGAGGAAATGAATAGAATGATGATTAATCAGATAACCGAATTGAACAAACGTTTAAATGATCGACCCTCGGGTTCGGGTACTACTACTCTTCCAAGCAACACGATCGCCAACCCGAGGGGCGATGCTAAGGCGATCACCACTAGGAGCGGTGTTTCATATGATGGACCCACAGCTCCGACTACTTCTTCTTCTCTACCTCCCAAGGTAGTCGTCCGTGAGACCGAGGTGACCAAGGACATGGAACCTCCTACTAACAACGGAGGAACCAAAGACGTCCAACCTCCGGTCATCCATCCATCTGAACCGAAAAATGTTGAACCAAAAGAAAAAGCTCCTGAAGAAATTCCCGTCAAAGCAAATCTTCCGTATCCTTCGAGATTGAGTGATCAAAAGCTCCGCGATAAAGCTTCGAGTCAAATGGAGAAATTTTTCCAAATTTTTCAAGAATTACATTTTGATATAAGCTTCGCGGATGCTTTGCTCTTGATGCCTAAATTCACTTCCACACTCAAAAGTTTGTTGAGCAATAAGAAAAAATTATTTGAAATGACAAAAACTCCAGTAAACGAAAACTGCTCCGCGGCAATTCTCAAAAAGCTTCCGGAAAAGCTTGGAGATCCCGGAAAATTTCTCATCCCATGTGAATTTCCGGGAAAGGTTGAATGTCACGCCTTGGCCGATCTTGGTGCGAGTATCAACCTAATGCCGTTGTCCATCTGGAAGAAACTTTCTCTACCCGATCTCACCCCCACTTGCATGACCCTCGAGCTTGCGGATCGGTCCATCACCCTTCCCAAAGGTGTAGCCGAGGATGTCTTTGTAAAGGTGGGGCAGTTCCATTTTCCTGCAGATTTTGTGGTAGTTGATTTTGACGCCGACCCCCGGGTTCCTCTTATTCTCGGAAGATCATTCTTGAGGACCGGGCGGGCTCTGATCGATGTTTATGGTGAAGAAATTACTTTGCGGGTCGATAAAGAAAAAGTCACGTTCAATATTAATCCGAACTCGAATCCTCAAACCGACAAATGCAATGTCGCTACGGTTGATCAAAAGTCCGATCCCGTAATTGCTCCTAAAAGAATTGATCCAAACCTTTCCAGATTCACGGTCAAGAGCATGTCAGAAAAACGTGCTGAGCTTAAGGCTATGAAAATCAATCCTGGATCAAGCAAATGGTTTGAGTGTTGTGCTGCAAATTCTAAGAGTATTCTTGACGACGATGATGAAGACGAATCGGAGACTACAACGGAAGCGGTGGAAATTGCTAGCTCTAAGAGCACACCACTTGTCCCACCTCCAGAACAAGTTTATCACATCAAGATTCTTGATTCCGACTCTTCCCACCCTTCTCCTCCGATTGAGGGAAGTGTGATCTTGCGGGAAGAGCTCGAGGTATTCTTCAAAGATGAATCAATTTCACCAGAAATTGATGATTCTTGTCTTAATCCGGAGGGAGATATTCTTCTTGAAAAATTATTAGACCAAGAACCATCTCTTTCTCTCCCTCCGAAGGAAGTTGAAATCAATCCACCAAAGAGATTTGATGACCTTGTTCCCGAAACCTTCAATACAACTATCACCAACCCTCTGTTTGAGTTCGAATATGAGATTTCTGATAACCCAATCTTTGATAGTCAGATGGAGGAAAGTGATGAGTCTGTGACGGGACCTGAGCTCACAAATTATCATATGATTGATTCTCTTCATAAGGAGTTCTCTGATGAACTCACTCCTTGCATATCTCCTCCAGAATACGATCAATTCTATTTTGATCTGGAGGAAGATTCTAGTCTGGGGGGAGGCATACCTTCTCATGAAGATTTCATCCCGACCCTCCCGCCCGAGACTTTTGAGAAAATTTCTACTGATGATGAAGAGCTTATTATGATCATCATCAACATCTTTATGCTCTTCATCACATATACTGTGCCTTCTCCCATCCTTTACTCCTTCGGGAGTGAGGATATTACCTTTGACCCCGGTATTACCATTTCTAGTTATTCTTTCTAAAAATACCGCGGGTATCTCATCGGAGTGGAACTTTCATGTGCTTCAGTGTTTATCCAAACATATTGAACGAAAGTCCGATGGAGATTATCTTTTCCACTTGCTCCCCCATGGACAATTAAATTCGGGGTCGAGTCAAGCTCATGTGACTCGGTTACCAAAAACAAGCGCTTCGTGGGAGGCACCCCATGCTTATCCATCTATCTTCTTATCTATTTTCTAATAAAACATGAGGAGGGATCCCCTTTTCCGTATCTTGTGTTTCGTGTTTTCTGTGATGTGTCCAGGAATGCCCGATGATGAAGACTCTCGTGCTCGTAGTTTCCTTCACGCTACTCGAGTTTCATCATTCGCTGCTCATCCGATATCCTAAATCTTATCGTTTACATCTATCTTTTGGCATAATTAATAAACGGCCTTAGATTTATGTAGGAGAACCCTTACCTTTAAGACATTGAGGACAATGTCTCATTTTAGTCTGGGGGGGGTAATCTTTCGATTTGATTTTTGCCTTGCAAATTTTTGCCGTTTTCTCATGCAATCCCGTTTTTTCCTCAAAAATTAAAAAATTCCAAAAAAAAAAAAATGAGAAAATTTTAAAAATTTTTGCAAAAATATAATAAATTTTGACATTTTTTATTGATTTTCCGCTGGAGAGAGTAGGAATAAAATTCTGACTTGACCGGGCGTGTTGAGCCCTAGCTTGTCTCCTTAACCGTTTATAATCTATAAGCTCGTGCTAGTCTTTTACATAAGGAGCTAGAAAACGCGAGTTCTTTTAAGAGTTTGCAAGTTCCCGTATTTGACTTTATATATGCATGGCTTGATTATTAGGCTAAGCATTCGCGGATCTTATTACTTAAGATTTTAAATTTGCGAAGAACGAGAAATGATAGAGTTGTTTATAAGTTAGATTGCTAAACGTGGAGTAGTTGGATCTCTTTAAAGCTCATCGAAGTTACTTGTGGCTTTTTGTTCCCATAAGCTTGTTTCACTCAAAAATAGTAATCTAGGAATAATTAAAGCTATTTTGGTTTTGGCGAAATTTAGTTTTTATCTCTTCCTTAGAGAATTCTTGCTTATAGGAGTTGGGTACACATCAAGGTACTGTCAGTGTTACGGTGTAATAGACTATTCCATCTTGCCGGCTCACAACCGATGTTGGGATTGTTATAAAAGCCGTAGGACTCGGGATTTGGCAAAATATATAATGAATAATAAATAATAATAATAATCCAAAGCCATAAAAAGTTTTCTGCATCTTGCCGGTTCGCAGCCGATGTTGTAGACTTCTAATAAAGGCAGAGGAAAAATTCCAAGGTCATAATAGACTATCACATCTTGCCGGTTCGCAGCCGATGTTGTGATTGTTATAAAGGGCCAAGGATCTATAATATGTGCTTAATAATGTTAAAAATGCCAAATTTTGACTCCGAGGTATCCTAATAAAGGCTTCTGTCTCTGGACTCGTAGATGAGTTGTTTCGGTCGCAAATAAAAGGGATATTCTCAAAATCGTGTTAAATCAGAGACCTTGATGTGGACCTTATTTTTGTATGCAACGGTTTTCGAGGGAAGGTTTGGAAACTACTTAGCGTCTAAACTAGGTATCTTTATCAGACTAAAAATTATCGAAACGAGAATTTGAAGAAATTCATTTCTCACCAAAAATAAAATAAATAGAGGAAAAATAGGAATTTGGGAACGAGAAGTCCACAGTTAGCTTTCTGAGTAGTGTTGGCAGTCTAACTTGTAAATAACAATGATCTCGTTTTTAAGCTTAGTTTGGGGACTCGTGAAAAATCGGGGACGACGAATTTTATCCGTATGGTCACTTCTTTACGAGTCGTGTTTCCTACTCGAAGACCCTAAAAATTATCGAAAGATAATGATTGTCAACAAAAGCCGTCACATGAATAATGAGAAAAATATAAAAATACAAAAATAGAATAAAAGGAAAATCGGGGAGTTCTTATAACATTGCATGAGGACATTGCAATAGCTTAGTCTGGGGGAATTTTGGTATGTGCTTAAACACATACCATTTCTAGACCAAAATCGGACCCAAAAAGACCAAAAACCCGACCAAAATGCCAAATATATTGTGTTTTTGTGTTTTTACATAAGCAGGCTCGGATATCAAAGAAAAGGACAAAATCAAGCAAAGAACCGGGAAACCGAGCACGAGATATGGAAGTGTTATTTGTAGCCGATGCCGAGGAGAAATTATGGTCAAAAAGTCAACCGAGGTCCTCCGTCTATTAGCAATTATCAAATTCAGCCCTTGGATTTAGTTTTGAAGAAAGGCATGATCAGTCCCTTAACTTTCAGCAAAATACATAAATAGTCCCTTGAAATCCTTAAATCTTACACACCTTACTCGGATTTGTTACTTAAAATCCAACTTTAACACAACAAACCCCAACCCACTTTTGCTAGCCCTTACCCAATCCAACTTAAATCCTCAAGCCCACTACCACTCACAACCGGCCCAATCCTTATCCTACTCACCCGATCCAACACCAAGAGATAAACCCGGTCAAAAGTCTCTAAATCCCACTCGGTCAACAACTAAATAAATAAACAAAACACACCATCTCTCACACTCTTACAAAAATACCGATCCCCTTTTACCCCAATTCCCCAACCGATGAACCCTAAATTTTACCTAACAAAATTACCACAATTAAGGGTAAGATTGTCATTGCACGGACTTCGAGGATGCTACTGACACCAAGAATGACACATGGCAACCATCGATTGGACCGAACACGCACCATTTTGATCGTACGGCCAGAACTAAAGCTTGGAGATGAAGGGAAGATCCAAGGGTGAAGAGTGACTCAAGTGCACACGGATCGCCAAGGTGGACTCTCGAGAAGGATCGATCGAGGCCTATAAATAGCGGGATAAAACCTCTGTTCGGAAGTTAGTTTTTAATTCTTTATTAGATAGATTTAATTTACTTTCAATTGTTTTATTTTAATTTTTCAGTCGAATTAAAATTTGTAACGAGAAGTGGTTGTAATTTTTATTTTAACGTTTTAGTTTAATTGTTCTATTGTAATATTTAGTTTTAAATCAATTTTTAGTTTATTCCGAAATTTACTTTGTAATTTTATTTCATTTTTAAATATCCGAATTTAATTTTGTACTTTTGTTTTGGTTAATGAAATTTTCAATCTCAGTTTTATAAAGTAGTTCTTGAATCAAACTTTATATAGTATTGTTTTTTTTTCTTAGTGTTTCTTCAGTAAAAAAAAAAAAAAAAAAAAAAAAAATATATCTAATCAGCTGATAAGCTGATGATAAGTTGGTTATGCTGATGGTGAAGAGAAGCAGAATAAGGGTTTTGTTAGTGGCTTAAGCCTGGGTTTATTGTGTTGCTGAGATTTAATTGTGTTGCTGGGATCTTATTGATTTAAGCTGGATCAGGTTATAAGTTAATTTCCATAAGTAGCTTATTTTATGGTCAAATGCTCATCTCATTTTAGTTTATGTACTTATGTTTTCTGCATTTACTTTAGTGCTAAGAGTATATGAGATTTAGAAATTTAATCTAAGAATAGGATAAGTAAGTTGATAAGCTTTTTTTTTTTAAGGGATTGTTTTTGGTTAAATAGCAGCTGAGCTTATTAGAATTACATAGCGGCAATTTTTGAGGTTAATCTAAATAGTTTTAAAAGAAGTTTGCAAAGTCTAATTTAGTTTCAGAGTTGAATTACAATTGCAATTTTTGAGTTGATTTAGTTTTAGTTTTAGAGTTGATTTAGTTGATTTAGTTTAAAAAATAGTGCAGCAGACTCTTTTTCTTTTGGCTACTGATTTAGGCTCGATTCAGACAAGCAAAGAAGCTTTTATTTTGGGCATTTTGGGTACTAGAGTAGATTTACATATAAGCTATCTATCTCAGCTTTTAGATTCTAATTTGGAGCTATTTTGAGTGCTTTATTCGATCTGTAAGTAGGGAGTTTAGAATAGCTTATTCTGTTTAAATGTAACTGCATGTCTGCTTGTTTAATTAGATTCTGGAAATTGCAATTTCAGTCCCTCTCTTTCTTAGAGTACGATTTTAATTTTATATAAGTTTCAAAAAAATACAAATTAGTCCCTGTCTTTTATTAAGTCTTAAACATTTTCAGTGTTAACAACTTTAGTCCCTCAGCTTTTATAAAATTTTTATTTTTCCAAATTTTCTTTTATAATTAGTCCATTAGTTATATTTTTTTTTACTTTTGCATTTTAGTCAAAATACTTAATTAGTTTTAAATAGTTTTTCATAAAAAAAATTATTAAAAAGTCAAAAAAAATATTTTTCTTTTTCCAAAATTTTTCTTTTATCATTTTTAATATAGGAAAATTATTTTTATATTTTTAGGTTTTAAATTTCACAAAATCATTTTTATTTACGTTTTATAATTCGTCGCGTAACGTTTTTTTTAAAATTCATAATTTCGTTTTTTTTTTTTTTTTTTTTTTTTTTTTTTTTTTTAATTCGTATGCTTAGTTTAATTGTTTAATTAGCTTAATTAATTGTTTTTTATTTCATTGTTCGTAGCATAAAATCAAAAATCAATCACTCTTTTTCACACATTCACTACACGTATTCGACACCGGAACAAAGACTCGATATTCGACCTTCGTTGGGAAACGACCCGGGGAAAACGCATACGTTGCTTTTACCCTTGGAAAAATAAATATACTACAAAAAACGACAAATCGTATGCATAAACTTATAACACAGTTCATCCTACATTCTATGTAATTACTTGCATTATGTTCTTCGCACAACTGTTTACACTGTTGAATTCCAAAAGAGAGGCCTTCCACATGCGCACATTTTGCTTTTTTTGGAAGAAGATGATAAAATTAAAACACCTGCACACATAGACAGGTTTATTTCATCAGAAATACCGGATAAAAATGAAAATCATGAACTTTACAGAATTGTAACCGATCACATGATTCATGGTCCATGTGGACCACAACGGCCAGGTTGTCCATGCACTGTAAACAACAAGTGTAACAAAAAATTCCCAAAGCAATTTAACGAAGAAACTTTTATTGATGAGAGTGGGTATGCAATTTATAAAAGAAGGAATGACGGTTCGACTATAAGCAAAAGTGGAATTGAATTGCACAACGACTATGTTGTTCCCTACAATCCCGGCTTACTACGACTTTTTCAATCACATATTAACGTTGAGTGGTGCAACCAGGTAGGTTCTATAAAATACTTATTCAAGTATATTAACAAGGGTCCAGATAGAGCAACAATTGCTCTAGAAGATAAAGACATTGATGAAATCAAAGAATATTACGATTGTAGATATATTTCGGCATGAGAAGCAGCATGGAGAATATATGGGTTTGACATACATTACAGGTTCCCACCCGTAGAAAGATTACCGTTCCACTTAGAAGGAGAACAATCTATCATATTCGAGGCAACTGAAAGTATTGATTTTATACTGGAAATAGCATCAGTAAATGAAACAAAATTTGTCGCCTGGATGGAGTGCAACAAGACAGATACAGAAGCACAAAAACTGCTTTACCACGAGTTTCCCCAACATTACGTTTGAAAACAAGAAGAAAGGATGTGGGTGAAAAGACAAAAAGGTATATGTATTGGCCGTGTACATCATGTACCTCCTTCGTTTGGTGAGAGGTTCTATTTAAGAGAATTGCTAAACAAGGTAAGAGGGGCACAAGATTGGATTGATTTCAAGAAATTTGATGGTGTTGTTTACCCAACATATAAAGAAGCATGTCAAGCACTCAGCCTATTGGAAGATGATAAAGAATACATAGATGGTTTGATGGAAGCCAGTCTATGGGGATCAGGTAATTATTTACGGACTTTTTTTTTCATGCTAATTACAACAGATAGCATGTTAAGGCCAGAGATTGTTTACAACAAAACCTGCGAAGTATTGTCCGCAGATGTTGAACATATTGAAAGAAGAAAAAGAAATGACCCAGGTATGAAATGAATGTCTATTTGAGTTGCTTATACAACCGTATTTAAATTTACAGTTAAATATTAATCAGAATTAACTATAACTCAACACCCTGTAAAATTTGTCTACACATAAACTAAGCCGGAAATAAGTATACACAGCACCAGCAGTACTAACTTTCAAATTAGTACTGCTCATTCAATTTATTTTCAAATAACTAATCAATTTCACAGCGTTAAATTTAATAATATGCTTGAAATAACTAATCAATTTATTTTCATGTACAGATTTAGAGCTTACAGACATTCAAAAGTATAATATATGTCTGACATATATTGAACACATGCTCCATCGGAACAACAAAAGCTTGAAACAAATAGCAAACATGCCATACCCGAACGAAATGTTCACCATGGAAAACTAAAATAGGTTGGTGTATGATGAGTTGAAGTACAATACAGAGGAATTGCACAAACAACACAAGAAAATGTTTCGTACATTGACACACGAGCAAAAAGACATACATCAAACCATAATGAATGTTGTTTGTCAAGAAAAAGGAGGGATGTTCTTTGTCTACAGATACGGAGGAACTGGTAAAACATACCTTTACAAAACATTATCTGCCGCATTAAGGTAAAAAGGCGAAATAGTGTTAAATGTTGCATCAAGTGGTATTGCGGCACTTTTGTTAGAAGGTGGAAGGACAGCGCATTCTCGGTTTGGTATTCCAATCAATGTGGTTGAGGATTCTATATGTCATATTCCAGCAGATAGTGACCTCGCAGAATTGTTAAGAAAGTCTAAACTTATCATATGGGATGAGGCTCCGATGACACATAGACATTGTTATGAAGCGTTTGATAGGACACTCAGAGACGTATGCAGGACAAACCCATTCGAAACTTCTGATAAGGTTTTTAGAGGTAAAGTAGTTTTATTCGGTGGAGATTTCTGACAAATATTGCCGGTGATTACAAATGGCAGCAGGCATGATGTGGTACACGCGTCAATTAACTCTTCATACTTGTGGCAACACTGCAACGTCATGCGTTTGACTACGAATATGAGGCTAGAAACGGGTTCTAATGCTACTGAACGGAAAGAAATCCAAGACTTTGCAAATTGGATATTAAGCATCGGTAACAGAACAATTGGAGGTAAGAACGATGGATAAGCAACAATAGAATTCCCAGATGATATGTTGATACCTGATTCAAATGATCATATTGGTTCAATCATTCAAGAAACATACCCCCAATTTATCGATAACCTTTATAATCCCTCTTTTTTCCAAGAAAGGGCCATTCTTGCACCAACACATGAGCTCGTGTATATGATAAACGATCGTATGCTGCAACTTCTCCACGGGGAACACAAGACGTATGACGGTTCAGACTCGGTTGGTATACTTGATATGGACTCAAATTTTAATGAGGCGCTTTACACAACCGACTTTCTTAATAGCATTCGCATTACTGGCCTTCCACAACATTCTTTAAAATTAAAAGTAGGATCACCCGTTATGTGCATGAGAAGCATTGACCAAACACTAGGGTTATGCAACGAAACCAAGCTTCAAGTACATAGGCTGGGTATAAATATAATTGAAGCAAAGATCATATACGGTAGAAGAGTTGGTACTATATGCGCAATACCATGAATGGTCTTAAGCCCTTCCGATAATAAGATGCCGTTTAAATTTAATCGCAGACAATTCTCTGTCGCATTATGTTTTGCAATGACAATTAACAAAAGTCAAGGTCAAACTTTAACACAAGTAGGTTTATTTCTACAAAGGCCGGTGTTCTCGCACGGACAACTATATGTAGCCATGTCAAGGGTCAAAAATAGAAAGGGCTTGAAGATTTTATACTGTGATGAGGAGGGCAAATACACGAAATCAACAAAAAATGTTGTGTATAAAGAAGCTCTGTTTAGAATTTAAGGTTGTCAATCATGGGATGTCATGGGTTGTTAAATACCAGTCAGAGGGACACAAAAAACTTTCTGTGAACATTTCATGTCATACTAATTAAAACAAACATCATGTCTCAACTATAGTTTCTTTATCAAAAACAAAAAGGATATATTGGCTGCTCATATATTCTATGCTGAACAACTACACAGCAACTATCTAGGTACACAACTTCAGGTTTCATAAAATATATTAATATCATCGTATCTCCAAACCTTAAATCAATAACGCAATAAGAATTTTAAAATCCAATAAACGCTTTTAAACGTTAAGGTTGTCAACCATGGGATGTCATGGGTTGTTAAAAACCAGTCAGCGGGAAACAAAAAACTTTTTGTGAACATTTCATGTCATACTAATTAAAACAGACATCATGTCTCAACTATGGTTTCTTTATCAAAAATAAAAGAGATATATTGGCTGCTCATATATTCTATGCTGAACAACTACACAGAAATGATCCAGGTACGCAACTTTAAATTTCATAAAATATATTAATATCATCGTATCTCCATACCTTAAATCAATAACGCAATAAGAATTTTAAAATCAAAAAATGCTTTTAAACGTTGATTATCACAAAACATATCACACACTAATAAATCAATCAAAAATCATAAAACTAAACATACTATTAAACTTTTTTAACTAAGCCGGAAATAAGGCAAACAGAACCAGCAGTATTAACTTTAAGGTTAGTACCACTCCTTTTAACTGAATACTGCTAAAGCTTTTCAGTAACAACCAAGTTAGTACTGTTCCTTTACACTTACTACTGCTACATCTTTTTAGCAATTAAAATCCAAAAATGCTTTTAAACGTTGATTATCACAAAACAGATCACACACTAATAAATCAATCAAAAATCATAAAACTAAACATACTATTAAACTTTTTTAACTAAGCCTGAAATAAGGCAAACAGAACCAGCAGTACTAACTTTAAGGTTATTACCGCTCCTTTTAACTGAATACTGCTAAAGCTTTTTAGCAACAACCTGGTTTCACCAGTACTAACTTTCAAGTTAGTACTGTTCCTTTACACTTACTACTGCTACATCTTTTTAGCTACTGAATAAGCACTCTAAAAAATAATTCCATTGTAGACAATCCTAAAGCTACCGGAACAGCTACATTGATGAATCAGCCTCATTCATGGTTTGGTCACGTTTTTCGATCTTGGCCCTCAGATGGGTGCATTCATCCCCAAACCGGATGAGAAATCCCTCCTTCTCTGTTATGTCATGAGAGAACAAAAACTTCAATGCATCGGCTAGATTGTCTCAGCTTATCCTCTTAAATTTTTATTCATAATCAGTTCTGCATCTACTGAACAATCCTCCACCATATCATAACAATCCAGCCCGGCTTAACCGACCTTCAAATGTTGTATTGCATTATACACAGGTTGCAGACTGCACCTGCTACCAAATGTACACATAAATATAAGACTTTTAACTACCCAGACATGGACACCATAACCTAGAATGTGTACACTAATTGCTATAATCAGTTTACTATACAATTTACCAAAATTGTTCATTTTCTGACTACATTACAAAAGAATTTCTTGACATTTTAGCCAATCTATGGTGGATATTCAACTCCAATTAAACTGTCAATCTTTTAACCATCAAACATGGTGTAAATGAAAGGGCAAGATATTCCAAACATCATACTTAACCGTACCTAAATGAGCTGATAGATAGATATGATAAACCCACGATCTCGACAGAATTTAAAGTAACAAAGTAGCAATAAGTCAGTGCAAACCTACAACTACCATAATACTTCAAATCACATCCAACACCGATAATCCAATAATCCTTAAAAACCACAAAACATCATAAACTAACCAACTTTAAACGAATGAAGACATTCTGGAACAAACGCATTAAACTAATCAGGCTAAAATCCAAATCACTAAACCTAAACAGTAATCAGATAATCACATACAACACTGATGATCAGATAATCCCTACAAACCACAAAACATCATAAAGTAACTAACTTTAAACGAATTAACATATTCTCAAACACACCCATTAAACAAATGAGGCTAAAATCCAAATCTCAGTTACAAAATCAAACGAACATACGAATAAAATAAATAATACCTTAATCACTTAAGCAACTCCCAAATCCATATTGAGATTAATGATCAAACATTCAAATCCTTAAAGATATTCACTGATTTGATTGGTTGTTGTTTGATTACATTTATGTGGATTGGAACTCAAACCCCTAAAATCGCTATAGCGATTTATTTCACCAAGATCCGTTTATGTATGTGCTTTGTGGATGAGTGTGTGACAGAAAAAGTGAAACATGCAATTAACTCTAAATATGTTACCATTTTCAATAATAAATTTTAAAAAAAAATGTAAAAAAAAAATTAAAAACATAAATAAAAAAATATCAAATAGAGTACTAGAAACTGATCATTGATCAGTTAAACTACGTATATACATTCATAGATGTCAAAGTTCATTACAAAACAACCATTAATATCATCATCTACGTGAAACCAGCATAAACCCATACATATCAACCAAAAACCCAAAACAGACAACCAAAAGAACATAATCAACCATGAACTAATCATACAGATCCATGATGCTAATATGATCCTCCTTCTTAGACAAACCACCACGGACTACAATCAAGATAGCCGTTAAGGCCTCCAACCTCCTTCGCTCCCTGATTTGAGCCTTCCTCAAGCACTCATAGGTATCCCAACCAGCTTCTTCATCATCGTGGTTAAGAGACCACATCTCCGCCATTCTCTTAGTGCATTTTTGAATCTTCCTTTCCAACTCATTGCAGCGCTCCCCAACCCACCTAATAAAAGCTTCATCTTCTGTGTGTTCTTGAACGAATAAAAACTTGAAGCATTCATGAAGCTTTTGTGACCCATAAAATGCTTTCAATTCATCGATGAGAGGAGTATCGGAAGCCATTATTTGATTGTTAGGTCAGAGAGGTTTTTTTGGTTTATAGAAATTAATAGAGATTATTAAATATGAAACAAATTCTAATGCAATGTATATAACTAAATTGGATTGGAACTGAACAGGTTTCATCATTACAAAACTTAACTCCATCTTAATTCACACACTTGGTTTAGTTTCTCATGCACAAATATCAAATACGTTTTTGTCAAAAACTTTTGGAATAACACATAAAACACTCCCACTTATGATAAAAGATGGATAAGCACATAAATTTTGGCAATATAACATAACTAACCCTCAAAGTTTGCCAATTATGATAATCAAGAGGCATAACAACTCATACTAAATAGTACATAAATAACAATAGCATAACAATATTTACGTAAATTACAAGTCATGCCCGCCCATTGGGCGGGCTTTGACACTAGTTGTCACAACTCGTAATTTCAGGTCCTTTTTCAAGCTTCAAAATTTCACTATTCATCTCAGAAAATTACTATTCATAGATAACTATTCATCATTTCACTATTCATTGTTTTTGAAGTCCGTTTGAGACTTTGAGAAGTTTTCAAAAAATTTACTATTCACAAAACACTATTCATTCCTGGAGGAAAATCACTATTCATAGTCATCATTCTTCATTTGTAAACTAGGTTTACGGGTATTCAAATTCGCGTAACCAGTATGGTTTAGCTGCGTATTCATGCATCATCAGTAAGGACACATCATATAGACTAGAGTAGTCTACATATCATCCGTAACATCATTATCATATTAAGTCATGCACGGGTTTGTGTGTTTTTCATTACGTATGTTCGTTTATTTGTTAAACGTTACCACTCAGTCATTAATACTAACATTATACCCAATACTCTCGACTATGATCCTAATATATTTTCATGCTAATTATAATGATATAAAGATTATATTATTACTTTACCCGGTGTTTTTAAACCAATTGCTATATTTTCCGTTAGGAGCTTATAACTCCGTCGGTTTGCGATATTTCATCACGATAATTATTTTAACACCCGATTCTTGTAAGGAATGTGAATTTACAATTTTTACAACTTTGTCGTATTTTATTTCAACTCGTCACCATTTATTTCTAGGTAACCCGGTACTCGATAACACCTAATGTATACACTAAACAACTAATAAAAGCTTAATTGGGGGGGGCAAGAGCTTTAATTAGCTAAGATATTTTCTTCTTTTCTTCCAAATTGCCGCCCCCCTATATCCCTAAACACATGCTTAGCTTGACATTCAATTAATGCTCCTAGCTCATATGTTTTGTAATTTATTTTCTATAACACATACACTCCATAATTCAACTAGCTAAAAACATCAAAATCACTCTCTTCTTCCTCCCATATGAACCGGCCACAACAAGAACACCACCAAGAATCCAACAATTTTTGAAGTTCAAGTGATAAACAAGTCCCCTTTACACTCCTTGTTAGGATTTTGAAATAAAGGTTCTAAACAATTTTCATCCAAAATTCTTCTATAATTCAAGTAAGCTTCAAGAACATTTTTTGATCATTTCATACTTTCATTTTATTTATATATTGATGTATTATCAAGTTATTTTGGTAGCTAGTCATGCAAAGTTTATGTTATACATACCACTTTACTTATTTTTCACTAAAAACACTAGATCTATACATTTTACTAACATCCTCATGAAACCCACCATTGTTGGTGATGTTTAGGACCCCATGACACCTTAAGAAGGTGTATGGTAGGATTAGAGTACTTGTTGTGTTGACTGGAAGTGGTATAAACAAGACTTGAACTAGAAAAATGTGTTTTTAACAAGTATATAAATCTACTGTCCAAAAATGTGAAAACTGGAAAAATAGTAAACATTGAGACATTTGTCCTTCATATTTAGAAAGTTCTTTCAAAAACGAAACCGTGGCCACAAGAATGAGTAAAAACCGTGTTGGGTACGCTTCTCGCACCAAAATGTGACAACATATGTGTGATTACATTAGTTATCTTATTTGCCACAAACACATGGACTAGAACCGTCAATATTGTAAAGTCATGTGTTTTGGCTCTATAAATACACCTCCTAGACTTCACTAGGAGGGTTGAAGCTTTGTGTGTTTTTCACCTTTTATTATTATCAATAAAACAAGGTTTCCATCTCTATCTCTCTAGACTCTCTCTCACTAAACTTTACCATGGAGATGATGATCTTTCATCATCCAAGACCTCCCGATTCACATAAGTTAACCAAAACACGATCCATCAATTGGTATCAGAGCCAGGTTATTAGTTTTGGTTGATTGTTGTGATTTTTTCTTGTCAAAATCGTATTTATTTGAGGTTCAGATCTGTTTGTTTTTTTAATCTGTTTGTGATGCTGTTGCAATATTTTATTGTCAAAAAGTACCATAAACAGTTTATCTACGTTGCGTGTATCTGGTCCATTTTGTTGTCTGTATACATCTTTATCCTTTTTTCTGTGACTGATTTGATTAATTGCCGTGAAGACTAAATGGGTTGGTCTTTTTTAACCCGTGAATATTGTGGTAATATTGCTTATATAAACTGATCAGAAAAAGAGTCAAAAGGTGATCGGAAAATATAGTCGGAAAATTTTGGCCGGAATCTCGCCGGATTTCTTGGTCAAAAAGTCAAAACCCTTATTTATCGCAGTTGCTTGTAAAGCAAATGCGATAAAACCCTCTTCTATCTGAGTTCGGTTTCTTGTACAAGAAATGCGATAACATCCAATCTCGATAATTTATCGCTGTTGAGCTTTTATCGCAGTTGCGTTTTATCGCAGTTGTGACAACGCTTATCGCAGTTGGTACAAGATCACTTATCGCAGTTGCTCGGGTCAACAAGTCAGTGGTCAACGGTCAAAGTTAAAAAGAAATAAAAGAAAAGAAGAAGATGATGAACTGGTAAGACCAAAACCAAACATTATTCGACCCATATTGACTTCAGTGTTCTACATAACAAGTCCTTGACCAAGACCGACAAGTAAGAGCCTCAACCATAACCACTACCAGTCCTAATCCAACACAACCAAATCCATGACTATCCTAACCCATCTACACATATCTAAACCATGATCCAAACATAATTAATTTAACTACAAGACCTCAGTTTCATTTCTTTCATCGATATATCAGATCCTTATAAAGAACAAACAAACGAAAGAGTTCACATCATCGATCTATTTTCTTTTATGCTAAGCATCTTTCAATATACGAAAATTAAAGAAAGGACCAAACAATCTTGTTTCATCCTTCTTTGTGTTCGGTTAAAAGAAAATCAAAACACAACATATGAACCTACCATGGACCTTCATTGTTACAATAACTTGAAGACGAGACTTTATCTCTCGTTGCGGTGTGGTTGCAAGAGAAGACCTTCTCGTTGCGGTGTGGTTGCAAGAGAAGACCTTTTTCATTGTGGTGTGATTACAAGAAGAAGATATGTACTCTTCTCGTTGTGGTTGGTGTCCTTTTTTTGAATCTGGTAGACGAACAGAGAATGAAGTCAGGAGGCGGATTTTTTAAGGAGGAGGCTGATTGTTTATGATAAGTGTGATTAGGGTAAATTGGAGTGATAAAGGGTATTTTATATCCGAAATTTTAGGTTTAGGTTGGAGTTGGACGGGTTTGATTGGGGTTTTTGGATGTGGGCCGAACAAAAACAATGGGCTGGACATATTATAAAGTCAAAATGACATATTTATCAAATGTATTTTTATTACATTGTGATAAATGTGTGGTATTTATTTTTGGTATTTTGGTCTAACAAATTTTCACGGGGATACATTTTTGACAAGATCGGGATAAAAACCATTATCATAGTTCATTTAAACCTTCAAAAGGCTAGTGTTGGGTATTGAACCGCAAGATGTGACTACGGGGTTAATTCTTTATTATTTATTTGAGGTCGAAGTGGGATATCACGGGTGAGTGTACTTAGTATCTTGAAGATATCGGGGTTGGTTGGATGCATGATTCTTCGAGATCCTTGTTCGAGCTTATAATCTTCAAAATGATTAAGACTTGGATATCTAGTTATTTTTTTCTTTCTACCTATTACAAAAAAACTATCACTTTAAAGGAGTTACGTTGTAGTGCTCAAGTGTCACACAAGATGTGGATTATTCAAGATGAATTCATATACAGTAAAGGATGGTTGGATGGGTATATGAATCGACCTATGCTTAAAGGAGTTACGTTGTAGTGCTCAGTATAGGTTCCTTAGTCAGACAATAGTGCAAGCTTAAGTCACAAGTTCGGGTTATTTTACTTCAGTCTCAAGTTCGTAATACTGGATTTTCTCCATCAGTGGTCACTACAAAAAGCCGTCAGAATGATAATGGGGTCGGTAAAGAGTTAGTTGAGAAGAGTATTGAAGAGTAGAGATTTTATCAGCAGTTGATTCTCACGGGCTATTTTTGGTACAACACACATCTTCGACAAATTGGACATACAGGGTGGACGCTGCCTCCGTTTCCATCGTAACCATAGTGTGTATGCTTCCGATTCCGCGAAGACATCGTGGGGGAAGAGAGAGTAGATGTGCTTTGACCTTCTTTGACTTTCTTTGCATTTTTTTGCAAAATACTCTTTTTCCGGATGGATCTGCATTCAGGGGGAAGAAATGAGCACATCGGGGACGCATAACAGACTAATGTGATCGAGCTTACAATTTTATTACTACCGGAAGACGTCCGCAGAGATGATCAGTAGTTCAGTTTTGTGATTTTGGTGTACTCGTTTCAACTTTCGCAGATTGTGAAGTGTGAAGTAGCCTACTTATGTGAGAAGATCTTGCTAATTTCTTGCATGTTAACCCCGAACGGGACTTCCGCATTGAGCATAATCATTACTTAGTACTAGTCAGATTTGCGTGGTGTGGTTTACGATGTCATCTACAAATTCCGCTGCGTACTTACAACCTTCAAAAGTTAGAAGACGTGTTAACTACATCAAAGTTTCGAATCTGCTGAAGATGGTTGTCAGTTTGGGGGGAAGCTAATTCAGAAACTTCACCAATAAGAAGTGTACGAAGAAGCCGTTAAAGACATGCAGCATGAATTGGGGGGAAGTTAATCCAATTCATGTTTATTACATCATTTGACTACAAGTGAAGAAAAGTTCTCAAGCCGAGGTACAAAATATAGACAAAGAGCGTCAACTGTAATCATCCTCAGCACATGAAGAGCTTATGAAGACCTTTCTTTATTTGTATTTTTTACTTATAGGATATGATGTAAGTAATCCCATATGTTGCCACATTGGGGGAAGATTGTTGGGTACGCTTCTCGCACCAAAATGTGACAACATATGTGTGATTACATTAGTTATCTTATTTGCCACAAACACATGGACTAGAACCGTCAATATTGTAAAGTCATGTGTTTTGGCTCTATAAATACACCTCCTAGACTTCACTAGGAGGGTTGAAGCTTTGTGTGTTTTTCACCTTTTATTATTATCAATAAAACATGGTTTCCATCTCTATCTCTCTAGACTCTCTCTCACTAAACTTTACCATGGAGATGATGATCTTTCATCATCCAAGACCTCCCGATTCACATAAGTTAACCAAAACACGATCCATCAAACCGACTTACGATGAGAAAGTTATGATTTTTCAAAGTTAGACGACGAAAACTTATTTTCTGAAAATAAGCTTGCTGTTTGCCGAATTTCAAAGGACCAAACGAGGCATTAGACGTGATCTAGAGAAGCCGACCTACTGAGATTATGTTAGTTCATGTTAATACGAATCCGTGGATATAAAGAACATAGAAAACGAGCTTATGACGACCGAGATATACACGTTTAAAACCCGACGAACCTTATTTAATTTTGACAGCACTAATAGAAAATGTTCCAAGTGTTAAAAACAATATTTTTCCAAGTAACAATAATGAAAGCCATATTTCTTACCCGTCGAGACGCGTTTGATCAAAAGTTAGATAATAAGACTTCAAAATAATGTTATAAGGTTTCTAAAGATGTCGAGTTTATTTCCTAGCACTTAACCTACAATATTTCGTGACTAGTTTTGCGAGGCCATTTTGGGCATATTTTCACAAGTTAAAGAAAATATTAAATTGCGACGAAAACATTATATTTTGCCGATAGAACACCAACCAAGGATCATGGAGTACCGTTTCAACATATTTACACGAAAAATAATTTATAACTTAACGAGACGTCAAAAATGTATTATTCGACGATAAACGTTATTTTCAAAATTTACGAGTGGTATCGTTAACATACGTATTTGCATGTGTAGCATCATTTCATTTGCTTATATTAGATCATATCCTCATATTAGGTCGCAGTTAGAGACCGAGCCTCATTTCAGCATATTCATATCTGTCATTGTTGCTATCGCATCAGGTGAGTTCCATAGCCTCTTCCTTTATACATTTTGGATTACGTTTTGGGGGAGAATACATGCTCAATTATTTTCATTTACCTTCACAAGAAACTTTAATCTTTTAAGGTTTACTGTGAGTTTTCATAGCCCTGTTTTCAAGTTATTACTTCATTTCAAAATTCTCGGGGGAGAATACATTGCACCATTTTTAAACGGACCAAAGTATCAACTCATTTACATTGCTTAAGTTACCATCATTGCCAATTTAAAGTCCCCTTTTATTTATCATGGACCGTTAATTGTAAGCAAGCGAAGGTGAGTGGATAGATCTATTGAGGGTGACGCCTCCGTTCGGGTTGGTAGCGCCAACTTGTCAAACGAACGCATTTCATTTCATACATTCAGAGTGTTTGGCAAAGCACTCCCTTTTGGGGCATTTATTTCAGTCTAGCTTCGGGGTCATGAGCTTAAGAGCTAATGTATTATTTTTAAGTGGCATTGTTTTGTCATTCATTTTATACTTATGGTTTCCATATAACATTTCATTTACATAAACCAGATCATATTTGGCAGTGGGTTGTAAACACACAGGTTGCAAGTCTTGTATGGGCAGGACTTGGAACTGGGTGGATTAACAATGCCTTTGCTGGGAAATCTTCATTCAAATGCTTTACAATACATTTTTCATTAAACTCTATGAACTCACCAACCTCGTGTTGACACTTTTAGCATGTATTTTCATGTATAAAGCAATAACACGTTACTGGAGGCTTTTGGCAGGGCATGGCATGGTCATAGAAGACTCTGATAAACATTTGGGACCGTTTAACTTATTTAAGGGCCTATTTCCGCACTACTTTTAACAATGTAAATTCAACACTTTTGGTTAAACAAGTTTATTCTAAATGATTGAGGTGAAAACCGTTCTTTGTACTTGTGTTGTGATACCAATTGAGTTGCACCCCATCGTCATGTAAGCTTTCGCTGGACCCGATTTTGGGGGTGTGACACTAGTATATATATATATACTATATATATATATATATATATATATATATATATATATATATATATATATATATATATACACATATAATATATAACAATATGCGTATGACGTCATCAAATGCCAGCTTGCCCAGTAAGCGGCCTTAAATGCCCAGTAAGTAGCCATTAATGCCCAGTAAGCGGCCTTAAATGCCCAATAAGCAGGCATTAATTCCAACTCATCACGCCACCTAAGCAACCATTTTTTCAAAAATTCCGAAATTATTTTAAAAATTTGCCACTTGCAAGATTTGAACTTGAGGTGTTGGTAACATCAACGAAGTTGATTACCACTAGACCAACACATTTTTTGGATTATATCTTGCAAGTCTTAATCTATAAACCTATGCAACTAGTTATTAATCTTAATGAGATAACTATGAGAATCCCCTACAACCAATTATCACCATATGTATTCCTTTATTATAGTTTAACAATCTTTTTTGTTAATATCAGACCTTTTATTCATTCATCACACAAAACCTTAATTTCATTCATATCATCGAATTCTTTTTTTTCTCTAATGCTCATCTACGGACTTTTTTAGGTGTTCATGTATTACGGTTATGGAAAGGTTAGTAAAGTTGACAACTACTGCTCATACACCAAAGGTAAGATCTTTCTTTGGTTTTCTGCTTTTATCTCTAAAACAAAATTAAAGATCTATATTTATTGGTCATTATATATTTTCTGCGTAGCTTTACTTTTGTTAGTTGTTTCAGTCTTTGCGATCGTTAAAAAAAAGTGATCATCATTACATTGCCTGAGGTTTTTTGATTTTTTTTATGGCTGCTCCGGTCTTTTTTTTCTCAAAACCCTAGTATCATTGCTTTCGTTGATAATTTAATGCTATATACACCTTTCTTATTGACAGGCTTATCAAAGAGTATACTAGAGAAGTCAAGGAATTGGAATATACGGCTGATGTAGACACCATCAAGACACTGAATGTGAAAAAGCAATCAATGGTACACTCTTATCTCAAATTTGTTATTCTACTGTACACATGATTGCAATGTTTATAATACATGTTAATGTTGCATGATATAGTTATTTTATTTTTTTGAGTTTGCTATGCTTTTCTTTCAAACCTTGCTGATTTGTTGGTTTTTTTCCATATGGAAATCGACCTAATGTTTGTGCCCTTACCTCTGTAAGCCGTTTATTGCTTTTTCCCTTTTTTTTGGTTGTCGTTTTACTCTTATTTCTAGATGCATGGGAACTAAATCAAAGGCTGCTCCAAAGAGTAATGATAACCAAAGTAAGATTTTGTTATTGCTATACTTTTCTCTGGTGTTTTATATCTGATTGTTGTGTTTTGAATTATAAACAATGCTTTTGCTCATAAACTATCCATCTTTGTAGGTTAAGCTCATTGAGATTATATAAAACTTTGGCTGAGTGTGATGAATAAACATGCTGATAATTATATTTTTCGCAATCAAAAGGTACATTCAAACAAGCTCCAACTCTTTTGAATCTAGCCATGGTAGTTTTCTCAATTTCATTCGTTTCAAAACCCTAATATCATTGCTTTCGTTGATAATTTATTGCTATATACACCTTTCTTATTGACAGGCTTATCAAAGAGTATACTAGAGAAGTCAAGGAATTGGAATATACGGCTGATGTAGACACCATCAAGACACTGAATGTGAAAAAGCAATCAATGGTACACTATTATCTCAAATTTGTTATTCTACTGTACACATGATTGCAATGTTTATAATACATGTTAATGTTGCATGATATAGTTATTTTATTTTTTTGAGTTTGCTATGCTTTTCTTTCAAGCCTTGCTGATTTGTTGGTTTTTTCCATATCGAAATCGACCTAATGTTTGTGCCCTTACCTCTATCAGCCGTTTATTGCTTTTTCCCTTTTTTTTGGTTGTCGTTTTACTCTTATTTCTAGATGCAGGGGAACTAAATCAAAGGCTGCTCCAAAGAGTAATGATAACCAAAGTAAGATTTTCTTATTGCTATACTTTTCTCTGGTGTTTTATATCTGATGGTTGTGTTTTGAATTATAAACAATGTTTTTGCTCATAAACTATCCATCTTTGTATGTTAAGCTCATTGATTATATAAAACTTTGGCTGAGTGTGATGAATAAAGATGCTGATAATTATATTTTTCGCAATCAAAAGGTACATTCAAACAAGCTCCAACTCTTTTGAATCTAGCCATGGTAGTTTTCTCAATTTCATTAGTTTTGTTGTTTGATAAATAAGCTGATGATGTAATGTATGTGTGTGTGTGTGTGATAAAATGCAAATTTTTATAATACTGTTTGTTCAATCATACTGAAATGGCTTTTTGGAGTAAAGATCACAAGCTGGGCATCTCAACCGAGTACTAGGTACTGAAGTGTTAGTCGATGAAAGCATCACGACTGATTCATCTTCTTTAAATACCATTGAGTACTAGGTACTGAAGCATAGCACGACAGTTTGGCTTTTGAAGGTGGTTGTTTGATATATGTTGTATTTGATTGGTTTGTGCAGATGAACATCTGCGACTGAATGCTACGACGTCCCAAGCTGAACAAGAATGTATACATATTTTGTGCGCATGAAATTCTTCGTGTTTTTTTATGTGAGTTTGCTTCTTTTCCATGCACTTTTAAAACCTTCATTTTTGTAACTGACTCTGGGCTACACGATCTTACACAGACACTTTTTTTTGTGGGAATCCGGGAAAAAATAAAAGAGGGTCTGAAAATGAGGCATATTGAGGCTGCGAGGCAACTGGTTTTTCCTCCAAATGGTGAATCAGGTAACACGACACTTCAATACACAGGCTGCCTTGGTTTCATATGTTTCTGTATAGGAATTGGAATTAGCAAATGCTCAGTCATGTCCAGGAAAGCTTTCTGACACTCCAACATTGACTTATCTACACGTATTGCAAATTGTTACAGACTTGGCCTGTACGGAAGCCAGTCAGGTGGCGAGTGATGCAGTTCGGAGTATAATGACAGTGGCATCTTTTTGTGCAGAAGAGAAATTGGTGAGAGAGTACAGAAATAAATGTGACACTCCTAAGAAAAAAGGGATACAGCAAGGTTTGATCAGTGGGGTCGGGTTTGGTGTATCGAATTCTGTACTTTATATTATGTACGCTGCCAGTTTTTACGCTGGTGCTCGGTTTGTTGAGGCGGGAATGACTACATATTCAGACATTTTTCGGGTATTTTTTGCTCTAACAATGACAGCATATGCAGTTTCTCAATCAAGCTCATTTGCACCCGATACAGGAATAAAATTAGACACGGTCAAAGGGGAAATCGAGCTTCATCACATTAGTTTTAGATATCCCACTAGACCAGATGTCGAGATATTTCGTGATCTATGTTTAACAATCAATAGTGGGAAAACGGTCGCGTTGGTTGGCGAGAGTGGAAGTGGGAAATCGACGGTTATTTCACTTCTCCAAAGATTTTACAAACCTGATTCAGGGTGCATTACACTCGATGGAGTCGAGTTACAAAAATTTCAACTCAAGTGGCTTAGGCTGCAGATGGGTCTGGTGAGTCAAGAACCTGCATTGTTCAATGAAACCATCCGAGCAAACATTAGTTATGGAAAGGACGGTGAAGCAACCAAGGCTGAAATAGTAGCTGCTTCTGAGCTAGCCAATGCCCACAAGTTCATTAGTGAGCTACACAAAGGTTATGATACAGAGGTAGGGGAACGAGGTGTGCAACTGTCAGGAGGGCAGAAGCAAAGAGTGGCAATTGCTAGAGCGATTGTGAAGAATCCCAAGATACTACTACTGGACGAGGCTACAAGTGCGTTGGATGCAGAGTCAGAAAAAGTGGTTCAAGACGCGTTGGATATGGTGATGGTTAACAGGACCATAGTTGTGGTTGCTCATCAGTTGACAACTATTAAAGGAGCTGATTTGATTGCGGGTGTGAAAAATGGAGTCATCATCGAGAAAGGAAAGCATGATAATCTAATCAATATTGAAGGCGGATTCTATGCATCTTTAGTGCAGTGGCTGAGATGAAGGCATGTGGCTGGAACGAGCGTGATCTATCAAAATAATTATGAATGCAACTTGAGCTGTAAGTACCAATACTTGGAAAAAAAATGATAATAGATAACAATGGAGTGAGGTAACAGTATAGAAAATTTCGGTTTATTGTAGTTATGTCATTCTTCCATCAAGTCAATTTTACTTATATTTAGCTATGTACCACCCTCTTCTCAGTCCATGATATGACAAAAAAAAATTGTTTCCCGGACGGGTGTCGGTTCAAAAACTAAGTTTCTTATCCGTTTTAAAAATACTCCGTAAGTATGTAGACTATTTATTTTGAGTTTTTAGTTGCTCTAAAATAAGTATATAAGGAGTTTAAAGTTTTACTCAGACACACATGCTCACATATCTTAAGCTGATATGCACTTAAATAAGGAGACCGAAATGCCCTCTTAGTAACATTTTAAATGTAAGATTTTGTTGTCTATGATCGTCTTTGTTGTGTAGGTTATTTATGGTGGACATCGAGAGGTGTAGTTGTATTATTGTGAAGGAAAAATAGAAGACATGTTAAATTGGGCACACAAGCATCCCTATGTGTTTTCACGACACTATTTATATAGCCTACGGGGTGTGTGGGATTGCTTACAGAGATTTATTTAGAGTAAATTGCATGTAATAGAGTACTCATCAGACGTGTGCAATGTCTCATTGAGATTAAACTTTGAAGAAAATTTACATTAATTTACTTTGTATATTTTAATTATTCTATAAATCTTAACGTTCATTTATTTTAAGTGTTAATGCATTCAATATAGAAATTGGTATGTTTGTATCTTTTTCATTTGACGAGATGGCAAGTTATGAAAATACTTTGTTAGTTGACTACAAGTAAGCCCAACTTTTACATTAAATATTATTGTTTGTATTATATAATACTTGATCATAATTATATAAATGAAAATACATTTAAAACTCAATCCATCTATATATTTTGAAACAACTATTATATAATACAGAGCAAAAATATTTAAGAACAAAGTTGCATACAAAATGTCAAACTATCACTCATATTCTCGGACAAAGGGACAATAATATCTTAAGAAGTATATAAATAGACCACTTATTTTAAACTAAAAAGTAAAAAACATAAACAAATTTACAATTGTGAATTGCTTTTTCTCGAATTGTTTAATAATTAATAATGGTCAACACCACTTGCATGTTCTTGAAATAACCTTCTCTTAAAATTTTACAAACATAAACTAATACCATAACAAAAATAAATGAAATCGACGTACTTAAAAATATTTTTCCGTTAACTGACACCATCAAAATTATAATTAGCTTTCTCTAAAAATTACCAAACTGTAAACTAATAGCCTAACAAAGTAAAATAAAATCAGCGTCCTTAAAACTAATAATTAACTTTCTCTTAAAATTTATCAACCGTAAACTAATAGCCTAAAAAATAAAATTAAATCGGTCAACCGTTTGAAATAATCTTTTGAGTGCTTCAATGTAGTGGGTGCTCGAACCAGTTTTGACATTGGAATGACAATCACAAGGTTTGTATTTCTCCCTTCTCTTGATTTGGCAACTTAATGGTTAGGTCAAGTTAAAGTCACGGGTCAGACGAGTCAGCCCACTCAAAAAACACGGGTCAGACGGGTCACTTTACGTTGGGTCACTACAGTTAAAAGGCACGGGTCAGACGAGTTTTTTGTATCAGGTGTGCCAAGTTGTATATGCTAATCCAACACATTGATGGTCAAGTTAAAGACATGGGTCAGAAGGGTCATCCCACTAAAAAAACACGGGTCAGACGGGTCACATTAAGATGGGTTACTATAGTTAAAAGGCATTGGTCAGGCGAGTTTTTTTTATCAGTGTGCCAAGTTATATATGCTATTTCCAACACATTGATATAATACATTCAGATGGAGTCCAACCTAGATAACATTAACAAAAGCCAATACATATTGCGCGAGCTTCGACTACTATTAAGAAAAAACACAACTAAACATAAACTAATACATTTTAAACAATGATAAAAAACACCGTACTTAAAAAACACATTTCCATTAAGTAACACCATCAGAAGTGAAATTATAACAACCCAATAAATAGTGGCCCAATACGATATTAAAAATAATTTACCACTAACTAACATCATCTAACAACTTATAATTATGATATTAAAACATAAAATAAAACAAACGTCCTTAAAAATAATTTTAGAATAAATAGAACCATCCAAAGTATACGCTATACAAACATATGTCAATGATAATTATAAATCATGCCTGCCCAACGGGCGGGCTTATCTCCCCGGGAGGGCTTATAAGTCATGCCCGCCCATCGGGTGGGCTTTGAAGCTTATAATTAAAAGTCATGCCCGCCCATTGGGCGGGCTTTACATCTGATGGTGTTACTTAACGGAAATTTATTTTTTAAGTACGGTGTTTTTTATTATTGTTTAAAATGCATTAGTTTATGTTTAGTTGTAATTTTTGTTTTGATGGTGTTACTTAAGGGATTTTTGGTTCTTAAAGACAGGGTTGTTTTCTTTTGTTTTTGTTGTTTAATTGTTGTAGGTGTTTTTTTTTTTTTTTTTTTTTTTTTTTTTTTTTTTTTTTTTTTAAATTTTTATCATTATGTATTGTTTATTTTTCCGTTTTTGTAAGTGATTGTTAAATCTGGTGGTTATGGTTTCAAACGATCGGCGGTTTTAACAAAAAATAAGATATAATCGTACCAAATTTTTATTGAATGCATTAAGAACAAAAAAAATAAACGGTTATCGAATATGAGAGAAAAAAATTCAAAGTGGTACGCAAGAACAAAGTATCAAAGCATAGCCCGTTCGATGGGCGAGCAAGCCTTATAAATATTGTTAAAAAGCTTAAGTTAACGAAGTAACCTTACATTTCTTGTCCCATAATTAGTAAATTCCAGTTTACAAATAGAAAGATATGTGTATACGATTTTGTATTTTTGTATTATATTAATATGTATCCTACAATACAATTATATTTATAATAGGAAATATTCGGAAGGATAAGATTTGCAAAGAACCTGCATGTATAGAAGTCAAGTATATAAAAGGAGACTCATGTGAAAAGTGCATCTCTTATGGAACTTGTGTACCGTACATGATTAAAATCATTTTTTGATAATGAACCGGGGAAATTCAACAAATCAACTAAAATATTGTATATACTTAATTAAAGATTAAAAAAAAACGTTGGAGATAAAGTTTAGTCTCTCAACTGGTTGATGTCCATCTTTGGTTCAAGACTCGGTATCATCTTTGTTGACATTTCATTGGATCCTTGAAATAACATCGTAGAAGAAATATCAAATAAGTTACTTATGAAGTATAATAAATGAATAATGCACGCAAGTATTTTCTTGTGTAGGCTATTTAAGACATGACTGTTCTTTGAAAGTGTTCTTTATTTATCTACCGATTTCTAATACGCGAAGATTATTTAACGGATAAAATAACTTTTTTTTTTCAAGACTTCATTTTTGGTGAATTTTTGTTACCCATAGTAGCTCATGATATATTTGTGTATAACTGTATATTATACCTTAAAACATGCGATCCATAAATACAGATGCAATTGCGAGTCGCTTCACATGATGTTACTAAATTAGTTTGATCATCGGGCCATCTTTGAACATGTTTATGAAGTGGGCATTCTATAGCCATTGTGCAACGTTTGTATGCTCATGGTCACGTATTTCCTTTTGCCAGTATCTGTGCCATTGACACCTTTCGGTAATATGCAACCCCATCATATCAAAACAAAAGCAAATCACGTAAAAGGAATTAAGAATGTTAAATAAGCTTGCTAATGTAACTTGCTGATATAAAAACTAAATTCTTGTTGATATAAAAACCAAATATTTATTAACATACTTAATCGACAAGCTGTTGATCATATGCACGACTATGAGAATAAACATGGGGATTTTTCTATGTTAATAGGAGCGTTTGGATAGAACTTGAGTTCACCATTGTCAGTTGACTGAAGATGGAAGAGGATCTCTTGTTGTCCAACTTTCGTGAAGTCGAAGCTATTCCCATCAAACGGGTCCATTTCATTAGCCCAACCCACCAAAACACACCCGTTTGCGCCCACTTTAACACTCGCTTCTATCCCCATTTTAGCACTGTAACACATCCATCTCAGCCTCTAATCCTACACCCATTTCGACCCCATAAGCGGCCCATTTTAGCCCCTACTTCAGGATCAAAACACACCCGTTTCAGCCCCCAATTCCACACCCATTTCAGTCCCTAAACTGACCCATTGTAGCGCTGACTTCAGGCCACAAACACATTTGGGACAACTATTCGTGGAAATGAACAGCAGACACACAATGATTACATGGACTGATATTGACAGATGATATAAACAAATGGTCGTTAGTTGTATCCGTGTGAATGTGTGATTGTTGTGACGGGCTGCAACGCAAAACAAACCGTAAAAATCAAATGTATATAAAGTTACAGACAAACGCAAAAATCGACAATTTGTATTACTAATACCAAAAAAATGCATGTTACTATTTCAGATGTTAATCTGAATAGATTAAAAAATGGATTGTAACTATTTTAGTTGTTAATTGATGCATCCCAAAAAATGACGTAACTATCACAGAATTGCCTATATATTATTTAATATATAGGAATTCCCAAAAAATGGAAAAAATTGAAAAAGTGGAATGAAGATGCATCCACATGTTACTATTTCAGATGTACAATGTAATATATTTTCTTTTCTATCAGAATATGGTTGTGAGAAACATAACATGTAAATATGAAATACTAATCATTACTCAGAAAAAAATGTGCTTTAGTGGCAAACATACTCTTACTAATATATGTTAAATCTTTATACGATTAACAAATACTTTATATTGCTCACTATTAGTGTATACTTCAGAAACAAAATATATTTTAAAAGGAGATCAGAAATGAAACATACCCAAATATTTACCCATTATAATATTGTGTGGAGAAATTTGAGCTTATGTGTTAATAATAATGTTTAAATTTCAGTTTTAGTTCGATGAGAATAACACTAATTATGTTTAAATTTTAGCTGGAACATAGAACCTTGTGTCGAGTAGAATGTTTACCTCGCTTAGCAAAGAGTTTTCGTAGTGTTCGACAAATATGGAGGACACCTCTTATGGGCTCTTAAAGTTCCAGCCACCACATTCTTGTGTTCACCATGAAGCACCATTTTATCAACTCTGTACATATTCCCTCCATAGACACCTCCTGATTTTTTTACTTATAAACTTTTTAATCTGTATATAAAACCAATGAAAAAAATTTCACAAACACATAACGTATTACATATTGTAGTTTCATTCTCATGGTTAAAACCATGCGTAAAGGACTCAATTAACCCCGTTAGCTTTTTATGTAAATGAGTATATCAACAAAATACCAACGCCTGGAAAACCCCATGGGGCCTGCACCATGGCGCTCATGCCCACGGGCTCCCACACGCATTACAGACACATGACAGTCACACATGACATTCAGGTGAAAGATCAGACTCAAGATATCGTCCATGGGGCATAGTGTGCAAGTATTTGAGATAGTACTATAGTTAAAAAAATGTGGTCATCATTTTTACCTGCACGTCTGTCATTTCCATACTTTCTCCATCCAAATAAACATTGTTAGATCAACATTGAAACCATGTTGAAACATACTTGTTGTCTAAGAGCTGTTAGACGTGCTTGTTTTCTCATTCTTGAGCGCCTAGCAGATTTTCTAATTGAAACCATGTTGAAACATAGCCAGCCATATAAGTAGTAGAAGTGACCAACTTTTCTTTCATATCATCATGAAACAAAAAATATTACCTCCAAATTATACATCTGTTCGTCGTTGCTCTTAGTAGTATTGGTAAGAGGCTCATGAGCTGGGTGATCAGCTGCAGCTTCAAATGTTTGATATAGAGCAGTCATTTAGGCATGTGCCAAACATGTTACTATAATATAAATGTCACGAAACGGTTGACTATTAACTACTAATCCCACTTAGAAACCATGTTGATAACATAGCAACACGGATATATAGGAACTAACAAATTCACTTGCCTTGAGTCGTAGAATGCGTTCGGCTAATACTGCCACGTATATTGCTGTTGTCCTTTTCTGTTGTTTGACTATTAACTGCAAAAATAGCAAAAAGAAAACAAATGAATTCAAATATTGACACAAACCATATTGACTATAAATAAACGAATTACAAACGCACTCATAGACTAATAAATCTGCTTATTTACGTTTAAGGAACAATAAACAATTAGCTGATGTTTAGCAATCCCAAACACGTTATCAGAGTCCAGTCGATAGTGTAAAACTATAAATTACAAATACAATATAAGTTTAGCACTCAATATGTTCAAGAAAGTTTATGGCCTTTAAATTGCTATTATACAGAACATGAGCCTTCTAATTTATTGATTTTCATAACAACTTAATGCATAAGCAACTTAATATAGAAATACTTATTGAACAGTAAAGCAAACGTAAGATAACATATTTTGAAAAAAAGTTTGAGTTTATAACTTAGGTTTTGCTCGCACTAATCCGCTCTAATAAGCTCATCGATGGACCACCACTGCATCAATTAAAGGGGTGTTTGGGATTGTATATATGACTGCTCATTGCATATTTCTAAAGAAGAAAGGGCAATTTTGAAGTGTTTGGATTGTTTGACTTATTTAAACAATTGCTGCTTATTCGTAAAAGCAGCTTATCAGCTAATGTAGTGTTTGGATTAGCTCATACTGAATCACGATTAGAAAAGTTACAATGCAATGTATAACTCAGGTGTGCATTGTCCAAGCTTAAGGGAATTTGAAGGTCGACGCAATAGCACTAATTACAAAAGTCGTTGGAAATATTGTAAAAGAATAACAACGATGTCTACTAATATAAGAACCTTTTACATTTTGCCGCTAGCTATAAATGAGTACAAATATAAATATGCAATAATAAATCTATTAATAGCTTTTTATTTAGAGACCACCTTATATAAGGGTGTATGCATGTGAGTCGTTATCCCGTAAAGTGGTTGAAGTTAAAACAAAAAGTGTGTAAACTATTTTGAGTTTGTTTATGCAAATAATATCTGTAGGCAACTGATGTAATGTTGTCATTAATAAACATGAATTCAATAGAACTATTTTATTATAGCTCAAGTTTATAAATTTTATTGTGTGTTAAAGTGAACCTACGATAAGAATAAAAAAAATGGAGCACGAAAAGTTGTATCTTAAAATAGAGGACATGAAGTTATATCTTTCACATTAGTACCTGCAATAATTCTTCAACAATATGTATGGCATTCGAGATATCACACACGCCATAAAGTAGATCAAGAAACCGCCTCTGAATACTGCATTTCAAAGACAATCAAACTGCTTATCAGTAATATTTGAGTCACAAATATGTATTGTACCCATATGACTCAAATTGTATACTTGTAGAAGCGTCACCTGATGCGCTGCCACAAACAGAAGGCAATAATCATTTAAGCCATTCCAGGTGAACTTTCGACGATCCATTTGACAAAGGATTTAGAGTCTTTCTTTCTTCAAGAATTGATGAATTTAACTCCGATGTGCCCGCCACTGCATAATGTATCCCTTGTCCAAACTCTCAGCTGCATAAAGGAAGGAAAAAATGTTATCATTTACGAAGAGTATGTATTGTCGTCAAATTAAATGCTATGAATAACCAATGGAAGCACCATATTTATCATAACAATAGCAACAGTATACACGTTGCATATCAGAAGAGGAAGAAAGAAACCACCAACCTTAAAAAATAAGACTATTCTTGGTAAACGGGTTCATCTCCATTTGTAGATTCTTCTATTATCCATATAACCTCGAACCATAAAAATGAATGTAACAATGAATCATAAATATAACAAAACTTAAAGAAAACTTACAGAATTAGCTGCAATATTATGATTATGAAACAAATATGAAGTCGAGACTTACTTAACGGGAAACTTTTGAGATTTCATCAAGTATTCAAGAAAGAAAGCTCAGTTGTCCAGAATGGAATCTTCCACAAATAGCCATCCACATCCCTGTTCTAACTTTCATCTGAATATTAGACAGTGTCGGCCTCGGAGAATGCACGTCCCACTGAAAGTGGTCTCATCACTGTCATGTCTTGGCTAAAATCACTTAATTTTTCACATGCTTATGAGTAATATATAGAGAAGTCATCCCTATAACAGGTGAAAACACAAAAGACGGCCAAAATTCCACTGTGTGCTTTCAGTTTTGGTTCCTCTAGTATGTAATTGATTTTCCTATTGTCCCTAAAGGCTAATGCCAGCAGAACCAAAGCTGAAAACAGAAAGTGCTGTTAGGGACCAATTATCAACATGGGATGATTTCTGCAGTTCAATCTATTTATTATGTAGCATTGTTTCAAAAGCTCAAGGTTACTCATTAAGAACAACCAATCTAAAGGGTTACCTGGCCAGTAGAATCAATTGCTGAAGGTGCGACAGGAAGCATAAGGTTGGTATAGTCCTGAACCATTATAAAGCTTACAACGTTAGCAGAAAATTGGACATAAAATAAGAGCCTAGGAACATGAGACAAAGAGCTGAGAATTTTCGACAGCTCTACACAATCACAATAACATCACTTATCAATAAAGAATAAATAATCATGAGTGACAAATTTTAAAAAGGTGCAACTCATTTAAAGAATAAAGCTATAGTAGCAATCTTATATAAAATAATACAATAAGGTAAAAATTATAAGAAAGGGGATCTAATTAGACTAGGGATTCTACTTCAGGCATGGACCGTCAAAAAGTTAAGGTCACAATGGTATATCCCTGAAACGTTAAATAATATCAAACGTAGTATGAGTTCACCACCTATAATTGTTCACACTATAAACATGTAAATCAATCTGTAAAATGTTGACATAAATAAATGCCTAAAAACATTATCTATATTTATTCATATCTCTATGTTTTGATGACCACAAAATGTAAACTCATTAAAACATAAACTTATAAATTAAACAAGTACTTAGTTGTAAATATTCACTTCTACAACTAAAATCACTTAAGGTATGAATGAACTAATGCTTAATGCATTATATGATCAAAGGAACATTTTCTTAATAACTAGATTTTTTATAAAACATCAAAAACATTTTATATATTTTTGAAAAACATTTTTGGTATTAAATAAAAATGTTTAATCTTTTATAAAAATATGAATTCAAATTTTTAACCAAAATCAGTTAAAATGTTCCAGAAAAACCTTCCTCACAAAAGGACAAAACTGGCCAACGTTCAGCAGGGGTGGCCCCCTTAAAATTAAGGGGACCGCCCCCCTATTTAAGGGGGCCGGCCACGCTCCAGTAGGGTCCAGCTGTCCAGATTTTTCTCCTCTAAATACCAGCCTTCCCCTGGATTTTTACTTACCCTTTTGCACTAAAATTTCTGTTGTAAATCTCATTTCATATCTTCAAAAAACCTTTGATCATGTAATCTTAAGCATTGGTTTCCAAGTGATCCAAGCTTCCACCATCCAAGTGCAAAAGAAGAATACTTCTACCAATCAAGACTAGAAGTATTACGACTTAGTAGCATCTTCTTACTCAAGTTGTTTGTTTTGTATACTTTGTAAATCTTTCATTCATTTGTGTAAAGTGTGTATATAAGTTGTAAACAAAAGTGATTAGGCTAGAGTAGTGTGTAAGTAGTGAAGAAGGTGGATAAATAGTTGTGGAGTAAAGAAGTAGAGTAGAAGCCTTGTAAAGTTGTTAAGTAGAGAAGTCTTGAAGCCGTTGTGAAGCCATAACCTAGAAGTCGTGAAGCCATAGCATAGAGGTTGTGAAGCGGTCGTGTTGAAGCCATGAAGTCCTAGTCGTGAAGTCCTAGTGTTGAAGTCGTGAAGCCGTTGCATAGAGGTTGTGTAGCGGTCGTGTTGAAGCCATGAAGTCCTAGTCGTGAAGTCCTAGTGTTGAAGTCGTGAAACCGTAGCATAGAGGTTGTGTAGCGGTCACGTTGAAGCCGTGAAGTCCTAGTCGTGAAGTTCTAGTGTTGAAGTCGTGAAGCCGTAGCATAGAGGTTCTGTAGTGATCATGTTAAAGTCGTGAAGTCTTAGTCGTGAAGACATAGTGTTGAAGTCGTGAAGCCGCAACATAGAGGTTGTGTAACGGTCGTGTTGAAGTCGTGAAGATGTCGTGAAGCAGTCGTGAAGCCGTTGTGAAGTAGTCATGAATAAGTTGTGAAGAAGTTGTGTTGTGAAGTTGTGAGATTGGTTCTAGCTACGATTAGAACTCGACATTTAGCTTTGTGTCGTTAAACCCGTGTAAGCCAAAGTTGTGTACGGTTTTCTCCGCCATAAGGGAGCTTATTGAAGTTGTGAAGAAAACTCTCGAGCTTGGTGCTCGGGGAGTGGAGTAGGGCAAGGAAGGTGTCCTTGTAGCCGAACCACTATAAATCCCACGTGTCTCGGTTAGATCTTTCCATCTCTTACTTACATCTTTATTTATATCGTCATTACTTTTATAACATATAGGCAAATATATAACTGTTAGTAATAATTAGAAGTTGACTTCACATATAGATCAAATTGAAAATCCATTCAAGAAACCAAAACTTTTACAATCAATTTAAAAGAATACTTATATAACTAATAATAAGGTTCAAGTTTTATTTTTCATACAAACTTGAATCTAAGTGTTTTAAAAATAAACAAAGGTTTTCATAATAAAAATTAAAAAGACATAAAACTATTCAACCCCCCCCCTTCTAGTTTTCCACAATTGGTATCAAGAGCCACGTCAATCAAGATCTTTAAAATATACTGTATTTTAAAACTTGAATCGATCTATGGAATTCGAAAAATATCTAGAAGGGGAATCTTTGCTAAAACCACCACTATTTGAAAACTATACTTTTCTTGAATGGAAAAATAAATTTGAAACTTATGTGAAATCAATTGATCTAGATCTTTGGCATGTCATTTCGATTGGTGATTTTCAACCAACAAAAACGGATTTTGAAAGTCAAACAAAAACGGATTTTGAAACTCAAAATGATTATTTAAAAACAAAGAATAACAAAAATAATGAAGCTAAAATAATTATTTACAAAACCTTGCCGAAAGTTGAATATGAAAGAATATCTTTCTGTAAAACGGCAAATGGTATTTGGAAAAATCTCTTAAACTTTCATCAAGAAAAATGTCAAGCCAAAGATGAGGATTTTGATCTTGTACATGAATTAGTTATCTTAGAAAATTTAATAGATAAACATTTAGATAAAATAGATACATGTGCTACTAGTTCAAATGTTGTTAATGTAGGTATTAATGACGAAGACTACATGAATCAACTCCAAAGTGAACTCAATCCAAAATCATGGAGTGACACAGACGAAGGAGAAGATCATGATCCGTACAAGACATGTTCGGGTCAAGCCACTTCAGTTTAAATAAGGTGTTAGAAGCTTGCCATGATATACTTTCACACCTTGTGTATCTTGAAGACTCACCTATCATTCACACGTCGATCATCATCTGAGACATTACGAAGAAAAGCTAGGACGTGAGGTAAGTTCTCTATTTAAAATTTCATAAGTAATTACTTTATGCATATAATCTTATTAATGCCTTAGGATACGCTTAGTCTGATAGGTTGCTTTGCCTTTACACTTTAGTTATATTCGTTATGTGGCTTAATGAACTAGAAACCCTTTAGTTAGCCCTCCTGAGTATTAGTAAACCAAGCAATCTTCATATTTGGTACTCTTCGATAGGTAAATTTAGGAACTTAATTTCTTCTAAAAAGAGAATGACTACTGGAGAATCTATTGACTAGAAACTCAATTTGACCTAACGATTGAATTGCTTCTATGTGAGAAGTTGGGTGTGTGTAACCCGTAAAAACGGTCGTGTTTAGCCTGAATTGAGCACCACTAGTAATAGTCTCATACTCATTCTCCAACTTGAATACATTATTCTTCCTAAATATACCTAACGATAGTTTACTGTTATGAACTTTGCTTTTCACTAGAGCTTTTCATTCCTAGATTTATGTCATCTTGCGTATATAAAATTTCTAGATGTTTACTTGCTCCTATGTGATTTGACTGCATGCCTTCGTAATTATTTGTTTAGTTGTTGAATGCATTGTCATTATAATAGCTTTTGTTTTTCTCTAACTACTCTGACATGATGTATTTTTGTATTTAGTCATAATACATGCTTAAATGCCATATGATATGTAGAAAGAGGTAGCATGTGACAATAGATTTAACCAATGCCCTTGAGCATGAGATCTTTTATAAACCACTATTTTTAAACCTATAATTAATGGGACTTATTTTTAAACTTGCAAAAACTTCACATTTTGGAAAAATGATTTTTCAAAATATTATGACACATTTCTATTAAACATGTTTCACCATCCTACCTTTCTTCCAAACTTGTGTCCATAATTACGTGTTTATCAAAAACCAAAGATTGGAAAAATATGTTTTCTTTCCTCATAAAAACATTTTGAAATAAAGCCAAAACTATTTCATTAATATATTTTTCACGTCCACATAAAACCTACTTTCAAACATTGTTGAATAATGCCAAAAACATTTCTTTAAATCATGCATGGTGATCTCATATCTGTCATCTATATTTATGTATGTGACATTTATAAGTGAACTAAAATTGATAATAACCATAATTTATTCACTAAGACCTCACTTGGTACAAGTCTAGAAGTCCATGCTATCATAACTCTACATTCCCATGCACATAGATATTCATTAGGATTATTTAACTAGCTTATTAATCTTCCTAAATATGATACTATGAATTACTTGGTGCTATGTAGTGTTTTCTTGTCTAACATATATATGTTACATGCTAAATGAGTTGTTTGCATGCTAGATAATAATGTCTAATGAATATGCTTAGCATACATAAGTTATTAAATCCTAAATTGCCTCAAAAGAAGTTGGACTTGCTTGAAACTAAACCCAAAAACACAACCCTTTCAACAATTTTCTGCCAAAAACCCATTTCCAGTAACTTGGAAATCAGCAGATGGGCGGCCCCCTTAATTCATTAGGTGGCCCCCTTAATATTTAAGGGGACCGGTCATCTGATGGTCGAAGGTGTTGCTCCCTTTTTCTATTTTTAAGCCCATTTTATCCTATACCTCCCAAAATTCACAAACACATTTTGTCACAAACCACCCTCCAAAATTTACCTTCCACAATCACATCATCACTACACCATAAATACCCATTTGGAGGAGGAAGCTTGACATTTGCCATAACCCAACAAATGATGTTGTTCAAACTCAACCAACACCTAAACCTCATCCTAATGAACCCTTTCACACACATAACCAATCATCCATATGTCCACCTTCATTCACTCATAATTACCCAAGTTCACAAATGTCTCCACCACCAAGAGTGTCACCACCACTTCCACCAAATAACAATCACTCTCCATTATCATCACCTTCCACTCAACACTTGAAGTTCATTGAAGAACTCAAGGAAGCCCATGAGCTTAATGCTCTCCTTGCTTTGCACCTTGCTCAAAGCAACTTAAACCTATCACCATCCATCTCACCATCATTACCATCATCACCACATCACTTGAGTCAAATTGAGAAATATGTCAACAATTATCCTTGTTGCATCTTTCTCCAAAATCAAACCATCGCCTTAAATAAGCGTCTCACTTGGATTGAGTATCTTCTCACTAGATCTAATCCAACTCCACCACTTGAACAACATCAAAACCCTCATTCAACATGGTCAAGTCCAAGCTCTCCACCTCCAATTCCTTTATCAACACTCTCTCCAACATCCATACACCCAAACTTACAACCCCATTAATCCAACATTTTTTACCCCCTCTTTACCATCATCCATCCAAAATAATTCAAGCTTTTCATGTCTCAAGCAAGTCAAATGGATCTCTTAGGCAATTTAAAATTTTCTGCTTATTGTATGCTATAAGCAAAATATGTGTTGTATCAATAATTATGTTTTTAAAATAATTATTTTCAACTAATGAATGCTTTATTTCTTGTCTTTAATATATGATTGTTATGCTTATTGCTTGTATACTTGATATCATGATATATATATACATGCTTGATGATTAATAACATGCTTATTCCATAATATGTTTTAAATGTATGCATGCGTATTTAACATGTTTATGCCACTATTTAATCATTCTTGATGTACATGATTCAAATGGAGCTTGCTGCAAAAACACCCTAAAAATGACCATTTTTTGAAAAAATTTCAAATTTGGTCGCCTGGGAAAACACCAGATGGGCGGCCCCCTTAATTCCCTAGGCGGTCCCCTTAATTTTAAGGGGGCCGGGCTACAATTAAGGGGACCGGCCATCTGGGCAGTAAAATTTACTGTTTTCTTTTGCATCTTGCGACCCCTTTTATCTAGCCTAAACCTTACCTAAATCAACCATCACCACCATCAAACACCCATTTTCATTCACCATGCTATCACCAAAATCATCTCTAAGACACCAAAACTTCATCACCACCACCTCAATGTTAATCCCCAAGTGCACCAAATGCACCATCAAAAACACCCTTCACTCATGGCACAACATCTTCATCCATACCTTCCACTTCATCCATCAATAACTACATCAACTCACACCTTTCATCACCACCATCCAGAGCATCAACTCCACCTCCTACTCAAGAACCTCCATTCACCCAACTTGTCATTTCCATATCATCAATAACACCTCTTGATGCTCATTTCTCATCATCACCAATACCACCACACCCACAACCGAACCATCATCTTTGGTCTTAGAGATGAGATACACTACATGATTTCATCCCTTGAACACATGCTTAACAACCAACCTCCACCACAACCTCCATCATTTTCACCCACTACACTACCACCACCTTCATTCTCACCAAATTAAGCATATGCAATGCTTAATCAAAAATAATTTTTCAAACCATTTTGTGTGCAAGCCCCATGGAAGATCATGTACTCCTAGAATGATTATGTAGATTGCATTACTTACTAGCTAATGTAGGATTGAATATAATCTTGGATGGTTGTGTATTGATACACAACATTTTTAATGAATGTCTTTATATGCATGCTTATTTTTGCTATATATATGCTTGTGCTTCTAATATTTTTCTTGCAAGTATTCCATATATCGATTCCTTGGTGCCCCCAAATGAGGGGGACTACACATCAATGGGGAGTTTTCGTCCCGACAAATTTCACATTTGAATTTTGTCGGCTTAACCTTTTTGATTCTACAAAAAGGGGGAGAAGTGAATGTAAACTCACTAAATACTTGTCCAAAAATAAATTTTTTGGTTTAATGAGTTTAGGCTTTGTAATCATCAAAAAGGGGGAGATTGTTGACATAAATAAATGCCTAAAAACATTATCAATATTTATTCATATCTCTATGTTTTGATGATCACAAAATGTAAACTCATTAAAACATAAACTTATAAATTAAACAAGTACTTAGTTGTAAATATTCTCTTCTACAACTAAAATCACATAAGGTATGAATGAACTAATGCTTAATGCATTATATGATCAAAGGAACATTTTCTTAATAACTAGATTTTTTATAAAACATCAAAAACATTTTATATATTTTTGAAAAACATTTTTGGTATTAAATAAAAATGTTTAATCTTTTATAAAAATATGAATTCAAATTTTTAACCAAAATCAGTTAAAATGTTCCAGAAAAACCTTCCCCACAAAAGGACAAAACTGGCCAACGTTCAGCAGGGGCGGCCCCCTTAATTTTACTAGGCGGCACCCTTAAAATTAAGGGGACCGCCCCCCTATTTAAGGGGGCCGGCCAAGCTCCAGTAGGGTCCAGTTGTCCAGATTTTTCTCCTATAAATACCAGCCTTCCCCTGGATTTTTACTTACCCTTTTGCACTAAAACTTTCTGTTGTAAATCTCATTTCATATCTTCAAAAAACCTTTGATCATGTAATCTTAAGCATTGGTTTCCAAGTGATCCAAGCTTCCACCATCCAAGTGCAAAAGAAGAATACTTCTATCAATCAAGACTAGAAGTATTAAAACTTAGTAGCATCTTGTTACTCAAGTTGTTTGTTTTGTATACTTTGTAAATCTTTCATTCATTTGTGTAAAGTGTGTATATAAGTTGTAAACATAAGTGATTAGGCTAGAGTAGTGTGTAAGTAGTGAAGAAGGTGGATAAATAGTTGTGGAGTAAAGAAGTAGAGTAGAAGCCTTGTAAAGTTGTGAAGTAGAGAAGTCTTGAAGCCGTTGTGAAGCCATAGCCTAGAAGTCGTGAAGCCGTAGCATAGAGGTTGTGAAGCGGTCGTGTTGAAGC